>ML804572.1:0-10819 GCA_009831015.1 Picea engelmannii | reverse complement strand
TCACACCCACCGGCTTGAGAAACAGAAGAAATTCGGTTTTCATGGGTTCCAAATGATCTCCCTCCCAGAATTTGACTTTTTCTACGGCATTCATTCAAGAAATTGATTTGATCGAGGGCCAAAATATCATCGAGAAACTTCCTATGATGGTCACAGAGTGAGTCCGCTCGATTATGCAGACGATCACCATGTTCAGACTTTCGATCCTCCGCCATTGTAACTCCGAGATAGATATCGATCCAGATAACAGAACTCCTTTACCTGACGTTCACCTCAACAACAGACAATATCTTTACTGATCAGAATGAAATTCAAATGAGAACAAAAGGCAGCCCAGAATAGCTATGAGATTAATATATAGAGGATTTTTGCATCTCAAATCAAGTTGAAGATAATTAATAATAAAAGAAGTCTAATTACTAATAATAATAATCTATTTTTAAGGTCATGGTCAAGTCACATCAAATTGGTGTATGACACTTCTTTATTTGTGGGATAAAGAATTCAGGTCGGTCCAAGAATTTGACCTACCGAGGTATATTATAATTAATTGGAGTCTAACTCGACCCATCTAAGTATGAGATCAAATTAATGTATAAGACCTCTTCCACCCAACTATTTTGACCGATAAAGTCTAAGAAGGGATACATACCCTAACCCCCTCTCCATTTGAACTTATATATATATATAAGATCGTGGCCAAGCCACACCAAATTGGTGTATGAGACCCTCTTGTTTGTGGGACAAGGGACCCCCCTCGGCCCAACTATTTGACTCGTAAAATCTAAGGAGGTATACTATAATTAATTGGAGTCTAACTCTACTCATCTAAGTGGATAGTAAAATGGAAATTAGTTACTTTAACATTATTTTTAGTATTAAAATTATGTTTAAATTCATGAGTTCAACTTAGGAAAGATAAGTTGACTTAAGCATTAAAATAATAATAAAAATAATATATATATAATAATATATACTTAATAATAATAAACTATTTTTAAGGTCACCACTAAAAGAGACAAGAAATTAATATATAAAACTCCTTCCACCCAACCATTTTGACTCATAAAGTTTACTAAGGGATACATATCCTACCCTCTCTAGATTTGAACTTATATATATATATATATATATACGTCTTATAAAATATTTTAATATATTAAAAAATATATTAATCAATGAAGTCTAACTTTATTGTCAAGTGAAGTCTAACTTCACTCATTTAAATGGATAGTAACCAGGGAAATTAGTTACTCTAACACTCCGTTTAATTTTAACAGTATGTTCACATTCATCAAGAAAGGACATCTTAAATTAAGTATTAAAATAATAATAAAATAATATATATATATATGATTTTTTGATTTCAAATTAAGCTGAAAATAATTAACAATATAAGTCTAACTATAATTAATTGGAGTCCAATTCCACTCATCTAAGTGGATAGTAACATAATAACATGGAAATTAATTATTCTAACACTATTTTTAATATTAAGATTATATTCACATTCATCCACAAAGGACATGTTGACAAAAGCATTAAAAAAATAATAATAAAATTGTTTATATATATATGTGAATATATTAAAAAATGTATATTGGTTTGAATTTATTCTGTTTTGATTTGTCCTAGTTTTAATTCATTAAATATATTAAAAATATATATTAATACTTTAATATTAATGTATTAAACCAACATAGATCCATATATTCATCTGAATCTAGAATCTATAAAGCCTAAGGATAAATGAGGGATTAAGATGGATCTTTGTTGGTGTATAACTACTTTTTTGAGTTTTTACTCGTATATTTTCCTTTTAATTTTTAGTAAAATCTTGATAAAAATTGTTGGTATTGTTGAAGCTCCATATTTGAGTGATTTAGAGTGTATAATTTTAGTGCCCTAAGAGTTTTGCATGTGTTGAATTCATTTATGCATTCAAAAATCCAATTTAAACAACATAAAATGGATATTTCACCAAGATTTGTTTCACCAAAATGTCCAATGTTTAGACTTCCCTTTTTTTTAATGCATTATCTTTCTTTTTCTTTCTTCCTTTTTTTTTTAATGTTTTTTAAAAGTTTAAAGAAATATATATTTTATGTTTTTTTTCAACAAATTTCATGTATAATTAAGTTTTTGTTTATGTTCGGAGGAACTACAAGCTAGGGTTTGGTAGATGTGGCCACAACAGAGGATAGCATGAGTACCAAGGGGGGCGGTAATGAAACCCGCTCATACAAGTAGGTAGTAGTAGACAGAGGGAAAGGCCCATGAGGTGTAGGTTTCAAGGCACCAATGACAAGCACCTCGAGATCAGAAACAGAAAAGAGTCAGGAAAGTAACTAGAAGAAAGGTGGCGGTATGAGGGAAGAAACCAGAGAACCTTAGAATGTTGAGCAAGAAACATTGAGCACCAATGGGGCTGAAAGGTGCAATCCATGTAAACCAAAGAAAAAAATGATACCCGAGGTAATATTGGATGATCCGCAAACACAACTCTGCAGGGACCAGATGAAGATGCATGCACTAATCTGCAAGTTTATAGGGTTGTGGCCAATAAAAAGAATGTAGTGCAACTGGATTAAATATAAATGGAAGCCAAGCGGAGAAGTGGATCTTCACCTGGGCTCGAAAGACTTCTTTACAACAGTTTTCATGAACTTGGAAGATAGGGATAAGATCTTTGAGGGGGGGGGGGGCATACTTCCATGCCTTAGCAGGACTGTACATGCGACCATGGAAGGACAAATTCTCCCCAGAAAAAGAAAATTTCAAAAATGTGCCTGTATGCCTGAGAATTTACTCATTGCCTTTAGATTATTGGCTATTCTCGACCTTTGAAGAAATAGGGAACAAACTAGGAAAATACGTGAACACATTAGAAGAAACCCTAAAAGAAAAATACACCTCCTATGCAATAATGTGCATAGAGATGGATATGTCGAGGGAACTCCTAGAAGCCATAAGCCTGGAATTCAGGGATGAAGAATAGATACAAAACATTAACTATGAGAAGATCCCCTTCAGATGTTGTAGATCTCACAAACATGGGCATCTAATCAGAGAATGTCTGACCATCAAAAAACAAGAACTGGAGAACACCAAACTACAACAGAACGGACATGGGTTTATAAAACAAAACCACAGAAATAGAGTGAACAAGAAACAAAGTAAAGTCCCAATAGGGAGAAACCTGGAGGCCAAGAATAATGTAGAAGGACGGGACAAGACCAACAAAGAGTAGGAAGGAGGAAAGGAAAAACCAAAATACAAGGAAGTAAGGGAACAAGCTACCAATGAGGATACAGATAGCACAAGAAAGGGGATGGGACAGGGTGGTAGGGAAAATCCTATGGAAGGAGAAACCGGAGATACCCTCGCCATATGCAGGAGGCAGACAAAGATGCAAAAATGACTCCAAGTGAGGTAGGAACATAAGATCCTCATATCATAGACATTGTGGAAAGGCAAGGGATCGATCTCTCGAACATATTGGAGAAATGGAAAAGGCAGGGCGTTGACAATGTACCAGCAGAGCAACTAGATCACATCCAATACATGTTTCTCCTAAGGGAGGAAACCAAATCCAGAGGGCTCAAGTCCACACATGGGGAGATGGGACACCTATGAGTCAAAGTAGGCAACGGACAACCACAACTCTCACCCAAGAAGATGAGAACTAGAAAAGGAAGGAAATCAAATAGCGTAGCCCTACAAGAACTAGGATCTTTGTTGATAAACTCACGTAAGATCAAAAATATCTTTCCCAACTCCCCCCCACATGTTTAAATGAAGATTATAACACGGAATATAAGGGGCCTAAACAACCCACGAAAGAATAGAATTCTTAGAAATAGACTTAGGAAGAAACAACTGGACCTATGTTTCATCCAACAGACAAAATTCACTGTAGACAGAATGGAAACAATCGGAAAAATAAATTGGGGCAAGTACAAGATGGTGGTTGTCGAAGGACAGCAGATGGCAGGAGGGATACTCACCTTGTGGAACTCACATGTGATGAACCTAATAGTAGTTGAGGCTACCAGGAACACACTTTAAGTTAACATGCAAATCATTGGGAATACAGAGATGATCCTATGCACTAATGTGTATGGACCTCATATGCTAGAGGAAAAGAGAAGAATGCTTCTAGACCTAGAATGCTTCGAAATCCATCATTATGTAGGGGTTAACCTTATATTGCAACATCCTTCCCTGGAGGGTTTTGATCACTTGCCAATCGAACTACAAGAAGACTTCCCAACCACCTCGAAGAATAGACCTTTGATATTTGGAAGGAAAATCCAGAGGGCTCAAGTGCACACACGGGGAGATAGGACACCTATGAGTCGAAGTAGGTGATGGACAACCACAACTCTCACCCAAGAAGATGAGAAGGAGAAAAGGAAGGAAATCAAACAGCGTAGCCCTAGAGGAACTAGGAGTTGTGTTGATAAACTCACGTAAGATAAAAAATATCTTTCCCAACTCGCCCCCACATGTTTAAATGAAGATTATAACATGGAATATAAGAGGCCTAACAACCCATGAAAGAATAGAATTCTTAGAAATAGACTTAGGAAGGAATAACCGGACCTATGTTTCATCCAAGAGACAAAATGCACTGTAGACAGAATGGAAACAATTGGAAAAAAAAAATGGAGCAAGTACAAGATGGTGGTTGTCGAGGGAGAGAAGATGGCAGGAGGGATCCTCACCTTATCGAACTCACAAGTGATGAACCTAATAGCAACTAACGCTACCAGGAACACACTTTAAGTTAACATGCAAATCATTGGGAATACGGAGATGATCGTATGCACTAATGTGTATGGACCTCAGATGCTAGAGGAAAAGAGAAGAATGCTTCTAGATCTAGAATACCTAAAAAACCGCTCCAATAACCTCCACTCGATCCTAGTAGGAAACTTCAACATCATCACATCACTTGCGGAAAAAAGAGGAGGCACCAGAAGATTGGATAGAGATGTGGAATAATTATCAACATTTATAGACACATCAGAGAAGGTGGACATCAGAACCAATAACAAAAACTTCACTTGGAACAATAAATGGACAAATCAATATCAAGTTGCGACAAGACTGGATAGATTCTTGGTGTCAAAATCCATCATTGTGCAGGGGTTAACCTTAGATTTCAACATCCTTCCCTGGAGGGTTCTGATCAATAGCCAATCCAACTGGAATCACACTTCCCAACCACCTCGAAGAATAGACCTTTCATATTTGAGAAATTATGGATTGAACACTGTTGTGGGTGGGAAATCCCTCCTACGGACTAGCACTAAGGGTTTTATCATGGATGCAGAAATGACCTAAAGATTCTTACTTTTTACCATCATCCCATGCCGAAACCCCCATTACTCATATGTAAATACAAGGCTTGAGGGATCAAGTTGATGTACCTTATTTTTCATGTTTGATGTCGATCCCTTTTCGTGCTTCGTCATTCTTTGACAACAAATATCCTCCCAATGCTGACCTGGATTCATAAAAGACAAACAGAGAATTCCACATGAATTTGATCTATGAACTAATGGGTTATAGATTTAATGAATGGTGTAATCAATATTCAAATAATGACAATCTCATGCGGCAGAACGGGAAAAGAAATTATTTTATTAACTTTAAAACGATACCTTACAATGATAAAGTCAGCTACTGCTCCTCGATCCTGGTCCTAGGATCTTCTTCCACTGTATTCCAACTAATTTTCTCTATACTTCCATTTGTACAAGGATGGCTAAAGGTTGGGACAAATGGAATGCTCAATCAGGTATAGTTTCTTTACTATGATCTTCCTCCTATCAAATGGGAACCCTACCCCTTATTTTATAGGCTAGAAAGAGATACGTATTTGGTTGAATGATCAGCCATGCATGGCCGAAAGGATATCTAAAGCTATGTGTTCCATCAACAACTTTCCTTTCTTTGTGCTTCTGAAGGTCCACGCGGGTTGTAATGGGTCAGCTATCATGGACACTGTAGATACACAGGGGCTGTAGTGGAGCATGGTGTGTGGTCCTTTAAAAATCTAGTTTTAAGAAGAGTTGTTCAGTAGTGGCTTGGTTAAGAAGGAATATGGGATGGCCTAATGCCAGCTAAACATGCTTGGTGCAAATTAGGGTTATAATAGATGCCCTCTAATGTGTGAGGTGAGAAGAGCATATGACGGCCGAAATACATTATCAATCTTCACCAACGTTCCAAACAAGTGAGCCCAGGGACCAGAAATCAGTAGCTACCATCTACAAAATTAAAAGTGTCTCACTGAGGCGGGCATACCCATGCTCGAGATGAAATAAAATCATGGCTACCAATAAAATACACTATAGATCCATGTCATATAACTATATAAAGTGTAGCCGTGAGCAATACAAAGTGGATCTACATCTCAAGATCAAAAAGATATACATTTATAGTATTGATCTTCTAGAAGTTGATAAGGCCTGATGGTTGGAGATGAGGTCTTCAGAGCTCAAGAAGAAAATTCAAAATCTTCAAAAATTGGGTAGGAGTGTAATATGAGTGTATGAATTCACTACCCAGAGGTATTCGATGGCTCATTGGTCATGGACTAGAGAATCTTGATGATCAAATTGAAGGCTTCATTAATTTCGAACAAATACTTGATTGGAATTTTGGGATGGCCGGGCACGAGGGAAAGAGACAAACTGTAGAGGGGTCGACTCAGGCTTGGTAAAAATTTCCCTTGGAAAATATCACAACAAATGATGGGACTCAGGCAGCATGGCATTGACATAAGTTCACAAGGAAGGAGGCAACACAAACTCTCCATATGTTTGGAAGAATAACCAAATGGAGGAGGACACAACTCTATGTAGGGAGAACAACTTCCTAAGGTCATATTAAATCCCATATCTTGAAGGAAAAATGGAAGGATGTACTTAGTCCAAGGGAAACTCATTATGCTGCCAATAAAAAGAAAATACTTTTCCCTTCCTCTTTTTGGGGTATATTTGATTTTTTTGTCTTTTTCAATAATGTTGGAAAGATTGAAAAAGAATAAAATAATTCTATGTTACAAAGGAGGATCGAGTGTCGCAAACATAGCAGTTCCAAGTGCACGAAACACATGGATGCTCAGGGAAAAGGGACATATGCAAGAAAAGGACACTTGGGAAAAATCCTCGAGGGGCCAAAGGTGTCAAGATGCAGAGGCAAAGTGATACAAGTCTTGCATATAAGGCATGATTCATATGGTTCAGTTGAGAACAACATGGAGCCGGCATTAGGCCAAAGACACAGGTATACAAACGCGATTAACAAAACACACAATGGTAACGTCCTTCGATGTAATTTTAACGAGCCCAGAGAAGGTAAAATCGATGGTTTTTCATATTTAGAGAGTCTGAAGCAACTTAAAACGAGACTCCACTATCGTACCTTTTTCTAAGGTAGTCTAGTCGGTTCTTAAAAGGGGTAAATTAGCACCTAAAAGACATCTATTCAAAACCATTTTAACAAGTGTGATAAAGACAAGACCACTCGACAATTTTTTCATTTTTAAGGAGTCTGAAAAAATCTTAACTATGTACTCCATCAAGAATGTTCTTCTAGACCAATTTAACGAGTGTGAAAGAATAAGGTCACTCGACGATGTTTTCAATTTTAGGGAGTCTAAAAAGAGCTTAACTATGGACTTTGTGGGGGTTTCTTTTTCGTAAATTTAGTCTCTCAGACCCGAAAAAGGGTTAAAATTATACCTGAGAATACTCTTCTAGAGAACCGAGGCCTCTAGAGTATACCTTTGTTTGTACAGTTGACCATCCAAACTAAAAAAGGGGTAAAATACCGCCAGACAGATGTGCTTTCAAATTTCAGTTTAACGAGTGTGAAGGTCAACAAGATCGCTCGAAAATATTTTTATTTTTAGAGGGTCTCAAAATGGATTAAAAGAAGACTCATGGGGGCTACAAGTCATGTATCAAACTAGTTCAGGTAGAGCCTGTTGTTAGGCTTAGACTAAGAGTCTCTTCGATAGTCAACTTGGAAAGTCTCCCAAAAGGGAAGAAAACACAAACCATAGTGTAAGTCCTCCTGCGGTATAGAAACCCTAGTCATGAACTCAAGGATAACCACATCTGAAGGAAATTAAAAATCCAAGAAATCACGCAAGCGAGGGTCGACAGTCCCAAAGGGTGAAGTAAACTGACCATACTCGATATGAAGATGGAAGTTCTGGCCAGGATTGGCAGAGTCTATCAGCAAAGAATCACAAGCACGAGGGCTTGAGGATCTACAAACAAGGAGATCAGGCTCAAAAGGATACTCAAGCCCACTTGGACCAAGAGAGGGAAGTAAGACTTCCCATGCCCCCATTGGATAAACTAATGGATCAATTGTTGAGACCAAGTTTCAAGAGGGAACACATGATTTCATCGGTTCCTGCTCATAAGAAATTGAACACCGAGGATATGACGCCACATAATTAACGTGTGGCGGGATAGAGTCTACACGAATTCTAGGAACATATAAAGGGGTAGCCTAAAATAATGCCAAATTAGGATGGTGATTATCAGATGCCAGTTGGTCGATAGTGACAATACTTCCATTGTGAGGGAAATTCATCACCCGGAAGAGCGTAGACACTACAACATTCATAGCATATACATAATCACGCCTGAGAAGCATATTGAAATCTAACAGGCCTTGCACCACTATAGCATCAACACGGACAATCTTCCCACTTAATGAGATAGGCAACTGAGGAAGAATCCTGAAATATTCACTAGGAAGTTTGCCAAAATCCAACAGCTCATGCGAAGAACACACAATCTTGGGAGATCCCAAGACTTTCCAAACCAAGGAGGATAAAATACTTGCAAAGGCTCCCTCATCCAAAATACATCGATAAATGTTTGTTGAATTAACTTCAACCCTTATTTGAAAAGGTGCGACATAAGGAAGGGGTGAAATCACGAAGGTGGGTTACACTTTCGTGACAATCGGGTTTCCAAATTTTCGAAAAACAACTTTTCGGCCGAACTAAAAAATAGTTTCGGCCGAAAGATGTAATTTTCGGCCGAACTATTGTTCGGTCGAAAACATAAACGTCAAATCGAACGGAGCCATAACCGGGCCCTCGAGTTGCGTGTAGAAATTTGGTCGGCTGGATATTTTTTTTCCGGCATTAGTTTTTCGGCCGAACTATTTTTCGGCCAAAAGATTGTTCGGCCGAAAAATATTTCGGCCGAACAATAGTTCGGTCGAAAGATGTTTTATATAATATCCACACATCGAATACAGACGGTTAGAAACTTTTTTGGTTGCGAGAGTCTCTGTTGCAGAGAGTTGTTGCCGAGGTCTGTGTCGCCGAGCTGTTGCCGAGGTTTGTTGCCGAGCTGTTGCCGAGCTGTTGCCGAGGTCTGTTGCTGAGGTCTGTTGCCGAGGTATCGCTGAGGTGTCGCCGAGCTGTGGCCGAGGTGTCGTCGTAAATTTGGAGGTATTTTATATGCGTTTATATGTGTTTATATGCCGAGTTGTGTTTGCGTTTATATATGCATTTATATATGCGTGTTTGCGTTTGTATGCCCCTGTTTGCGTTTGTATGCCCCTATTTGCGTTTGTATTGCGTTTGTACATTTGCAATTTGCAATTTAACAATATATGTACAGTTATATTATATTTTCAATTTAACAATATATGTACAGTTATATTATATTTGCGCCTGTTTGCGTTTGTAATGTGTATGTACAGTTATATGTACAGTTATGTTTCCGTTTGTATTGCGTTTGTACATTTGCAATTTGCAATTTAACAATATATGTACAGTTATATTATATTTGCAATTTAACAATATATGTACAGTTATATTATATTTGCCCCTGTTTGCGTTTGTAATGCGTATGTACAGTTATATGTACAGTTATGTTTGCGTTTGTATTGCGTTTGTACATTTGCAATTTGCAATTTAACAATATATGTACAGTTATATTATATTATATTTGCCCCTATTTGCGTTTGTAATGCGTATGCACAGTTATATGTACAGTTATATTTGCCCCAATTTAACAATATATGTACAGTTATATGTACAATATATGTATGCCCCTGTTTGCGTTTGTATGTCCCTGTTTGCATTTGTAATGCGTATGTAGAGTTATATTTGCAATTTGCAATTTAACAATTTATATTTGCAATGTATGTACAGTTAACAATTTATATTTGCAATGTATGTACAGTTAACAATATATATTTGCAATGTATTTGCAATTTAACAATTTATATTTGCAATGTATGTACAGTTATATTGCGTGTTTATATTTGTGTTTGTATTGCGTTTGTACAGTTAGATTTGCGTATTTTTATATTGCGTATGTATTGCGTTTGTACAATTATATTTTCGTTTGTACAGTTATATTGCAATATAACAGTTATAAGTGCAGTATAACAATATGTGCAGTTATATGCAGTTATATTGCAATATAACAGTTATAAGTGCAGTATAACAATATGTGCAGTTATATGCAGTTATATTGCAATATAACAGTTATATTGTACATAATATTGCGTGTTATATTGCGTGTTTATATTGCGTTTATAACAGTTATATTGCGTTTATATAACAATTTATATTGTGCAATATAACTGTGCAATATTGTGTTATATTGCGTTTATGTTGTAGTTTATATAACAGTTTATATTGTGTTTATATGACAGTTTATATTGTGTTTATATAACAGTTTATATAACAGTTTATATTGTTGCAGTTTATATAACAGTTTATATTGTGCAATATAACTGTGCAATATTGCGTTATATTGCG
>ML804571.1:164626-188341 GCA_009831015.1 Picea engelmannii | reverse complement strand
AACTAGGTGTTATCCTTGTAAATAGAAGTAACATAGAGGATATAGACAACAAAATATTTTAAAAAATGATTGGAAGAATTGGAGAGACTAGAGAAGAACATGCTTTGTGAAATATTTAAATGAGAAATGATCAATATTATGGTAAAAAGTTATGATGCAAACAAGCTCAAGAAGTAATATTTTGAAGATAGCATGCTGAATGACATTGAACCCATTTAGCTCTAATATTTTCTGACATTCTTCCCCACAGACTTATATTGAAACAAATATCTATTTTTTGTTCGCTGAGAAGACCCGCAAACCCTTTTTGAAGCGTCGTTATTATAGCAAACTTGTCGCAACATCTGTCAAATGCAACATATTTATAGATTTTGTAACATCGCAATTCCGACGTAAAAAATTCCTAAGTGACCGTTGGTATTTTGACTTGGTGAACATACTAAGGTGACCGTTGGAGGGGAAAACCTAGTTTCCAAAACGTCACAATTGCGACATATATCTTCACAAACGTGGTAAGAGAGACGTTCCAGTGGAAAACGTGGCAAGAGAGACATTCTAGTGGAAAACGTGGCAAGAGTGATGTTAACGTGGCAAGAGAGACGTTAACGTGGCAAGACCGACGTTATCGGGCAACATGATTTTTTATTTTTTTTAATTTCCTCTATTTTGCGACAATATGGACAATTTTGTCCATAACACCGCAAATAAAACGCCGTCAATGTGGCAAGACCGGCATTATCGGGAAACATGAATTTTTTTTTTTTTTAATTTCCTCTATTTTGCGACAATATGGACAATTTTGTCCATAACGCCGCAAATAAAACATCGGAATTTTTACAATATGTACTAGTGGGCCACTCACGAATGACTTGGATATTGGTTGGATCCACATGTATGCCATGTTTATCAACGATGTAGCCCAGGTAATGGACCCTATCCATGCCAAAGGAGCACTTTTCCAAGTTGGTGTATAGCTTGTGTTGTCGCAGGGTGTGCAGAACCTGCTAAATATGCTGCAAGTGTTCGGCCCAAGTCTTGTTGTAAATGAGAATGCCATCCAGATACACCACTACAAAATTATTGGTGAATGGTCGCAGGATATCATCCATCAACCTCATGAAAGTGGTTGGCGCATTTTTCAAACCAAAGGGTATGACCAACCATTCAAAAATTCCTTCCTTTGACGTGAAGGCAGTCTTCCATACATCTGTGTGTTCTATCGGGACCTGGTGATAGCCAGACTTCATATCAATCTTACTAAAGTATTTGTCCCCCGTGAGTTGATAAAGGAGGTCATTGATTCAGGGAATAGGGTACCAGTTTCTGATTGTGATTTTATTCAGAGCCCGATAATCAATGTAGAGTCATCGGGTTCCATCTTTCTTCTGTACCAGCACGATTGGGCTCCCGCAAGGTGATGAGATGGGATGGATGTGCCCCTTATAGAGAAGTTCTTGGATTTGTCGCTTGATCTCCTCATTGTCTAACAGAGAGCGACAATAGACTGTCCCATTGGGCAGCGGTGCGTCGAGGGTCATATCGATGGGGTGCTTGACCTAGCACTGCAGAGGTACCCTGATAGGTGAGGAGAATATATCTAAGTATTCTTCCACGACCTTATCTACTTGCTTTTGCTGTGTGGAGAGGTCAACCGCAGAGACCCTGGATGTGGTTGTGATCTTTCACTTATTCTAAGAAATAATCATGAAGAAGACAAACTTCCCCATCTGAGAGATGACCTTACTGCATTTCTTAGCAGAGATCAAGGAAATAGCACTAGGTGGGACTGCCTCGGGTATCCTGTAAAATTTCCTATTCAAAGTAATAATAACACTATGAGGCCTAGACTCATATACAACATGATGTTTCCATAAATAAATTTGTCCCAAAAGAACATAACAAACTTCGAGAGGTGCAACATCACACAATACATCATCTTTGAAGGGATTGATGTCGTACGACAGTCAACACTGTTGGCTGACGCGGATATCGCTTCCTTGGTGGAGCCATCCAATGGTGTAGGGTTGTGGGTGTGGTGTTGTCGATAGGGCTAGCTGCTTGACGACCTCTGCTGAGATGAGGTTCTTCTGGCTACCTCTATCAACGATGAAGTGCAACGGGGTGCCTTTTACCCACATCTGTGAATGGAATAGGCACTCTCCTTCTTCTGGCTCATCTGGTTCACCAGGGTGGAGCTTGGTGGTAGCAATGGTGGCCCTGGTTTCCGCGTCAATGATCTGTCTTCCCCTTTCTGTTTCTAGCTCAGAGTCAAAACCCGCATATGATTTAAAGGCTTTCACTTCGACAACCAACAACTGCTTTGAGCGGTAGTCAACAATGTTATGACAAGGGCTCTTATGGAAGTCGCACCACTTCCCGGTATCTTTCTTTGTTTTTCCGATGTCCTTCTTTTCTTGCGGCTTGGACTGGTTGTCCTGATACTGTCCATCTTTTCTCTATCCTTTTTTCTATGGGTTGGGGCCACCCTTTCCTAGCTTTTGTTGTGAGGGGTTCCCAGACCCAAATTGTCGTGTCTTTTGTTCGAGCTTCTGCTCGATTTTGATGGCATATCGGTAGGCCGCGCCCAAGGATGAGATGTCCAAAAATTCCATTTTGGTCTAGATGTATCTATGCAGAGAACCATGATACTTAAGCACTAGATTTCTCTCTGAATCTTTGATACCCATCTTGGTGCAAAATGTATGGAAGATATTTGTGAAATCTGGCACTACTTGGTCTCTTTCTTGCCACAGTTTGGTCCATTTGGTATACAAGTCGTCATAAATTCTTATAGGGTAGTATTGTTTTGTAATAGCATCCCTGAAGTATTCCCAAGTGGCTGTGACTATAAATAATGAGGTTTCCTTTGTTTCATTTTTCTCACAGAAGGTTTCCCACCAATTTTTGACATGGGGAATGGCTTTGAGGAGCGCAAAAGTAATCTTTTCTCTATTCAAAAAGTTATGGACAAAAAAATACCCTTCTAGTAGATTCAACCACTTGTCTACAATATTTTCATCTATCTGGCCTCCAAATATAGGAATATTGAAGTTTATTTGTACCTTGAAGGGGGTGGGGCCTCCGCTAGAAGAAGATGTGTTGCCTGTTGGTAGCCGCCGAAGGATTTGCGTGAAACTATCCATCATCTCATTCATTTGTTGAGTGAGGGATTCCTCGATCAACAGTTTGAAAGGATCTCCTGTCCCATCATCTTTATTTTCTCCTGCCATGAGAGGTCTCTTGGGCATTCAAGAGCTTTTTTCCTCAAGAGAAACAAGCTCGAGACCCAACTCTTTGTACTCTGACCTTGTTGGGGACATGCATTAAGATGACAAGGAGAAGACCACTCTGATACCATTGATCAGGATTTTATGAGCATAACTAAATGAATACAGATTATTAATAGGTACTTAACACAAAATAATAGAGATACAGTAAAATTGGTTTTCTATTCAATAAGGAAATAAGTTGAAACTGTAAAATGCAGCGGAAACAAGCTTGTTGGAATGGTGGTGGCTTATCTCTGAGAAAAGATGTGACGGATTTGCTCATTCACAAGAAGATGATTACAATGAGGTTCTGAAGGCATTTTTACAATAAATAGGAATACCAAAAACCCTAGACATCCAAAAACCTAACCCTAGGAGATGAAGCGCCAAAAGTCATGTGGGCCCCGTTTGGGTAAGTTAGTACATTAACTTCCCGGGGTCGTAACTTTTGCATATGATATTAGTTTTAGGCGTATGATAGCCCATTGGAAAGATATCATCAAGGATATTGATTTTGGGGCTCAATCATGCCTTTAGATATCATTGAGGAGCTCGATCCAGAAAAACATTCATTTAGGACCTCAAAATGGCCCTGGAAGTTAAAACTACTAAAAATAGTAAATTGCCAAAATTGCCAGAAAACTATTTTGAGCCAGTTGGAAAAGGTGGGTGGCCACCGATATCCACCGATATCCACTTGGATCATCACTGAAGATCAATAATATAATAAGTGAAGTATATCTCTCCTCCTAAAATCAAGATTATTTGTCAATCGAAATGGCACTCCCTAATCTTCATTCGCAATGGTTTTTTTCATGCCCTCCTTTAGAACCTACAAGAAGAAATCCAAAACAATCATATTTAATGTAAAGTTCATTAGTTTTCCTATGGAACCTCTTTCCCAGTGGTTGTCCATAAATGTGCTTGAATTCTGTATTTGGTGCAAGAGGAATCTTCAAATTACATATTTCTTTGTTGATATGGTTGTGCCCTTCTTTCTACCATTGAGTGCATCAAATAGGTCTAAACCAACATTCCCTTTTGTTGCAGAGAGATTTAATATTCTTATTGGCCATATGTTCTATAGATCTCTCCTCTACATGTATGCTTTCAAAACAAATATGTCAAGTGAAATGCCCTTCCCTAAGAAATCAAATGTTTTTCTACAAGATGAGAACAGGCAGTGCATTTCATTTATAAATTGTTGTTTCTTTAAGATTCATTAGTCTAGAATGATTTATGCTCCAAATGCACCCTTGTCTTTGGTTATAAACCAAAACAAGGATACATCAAACATCAAAAGTCATAACTTGGAATCTCTATCACTCCTCGGTAGGAAATGGAAGTGAGCTATTTAAAATGGACAATAACACCAAGATCATGCCAAGGTTAGTGTGTATTGTTACAAGTTCTCTTTTTCCATTGTTGGATAAAGATGGTGTAAGCATCATCAAACCATGAAATATCATTCATCTCTCTTCAAGCAACGAATATTTAGACGAATCCAAAATATGCAATGACATTGTTGCCCCTCTTTTCTACCCTCAATAAAAAAAATGCAGATGAAGTATGAGAATAAAAAATCAAAACTGAAAAATTACATAATCTCAATACCTAGGGATTGTTTCCCTTTCTTAGGAGGTTTAAAATCTCTAAAACAAACCATAAATTGGAAATGTCATTGTCCCAAACATATTTCAATCTCAAAAGTAATCTTTCATTGATTTTTCATACATAGGTAGGGAAAGAGCTAGAGACATCAATCACGGGAAACTTTTCGTGTCATTATTGCCATGAAAAACCCATTTATGCTACATCAAATCTTCCTTACTGAGGAGAATATAAAATTGTTCATAAACCATGGAAAAATATTAAAATACCTCCATTGAGATGTCTTATTTATGTCCCATGAAGTGACCCTCAATGTTGATTGGAAGTGGGGTATGCCAACTCATCTTTTCCTCCATCATGCTCTCACTATTTTTGTCATAGGTGGGATATCCATGAAGAAATCAATGATCCACATTTCATCTATGCATTCAAATTGAAAAGAGAGAGATCATATCTGCATCCTCATAGTTGGCATGCCATTCATCACATGAAGGGATGATAACACCTATAAATTCTTCACTTTCCAAGGGTTTCTCTACCACATCATTCCTCTTCAAATATTTAAGGGTCTCATCATTAAATTTAGAAATTTGAAGAGATAAACAAATTATCAAACCCTTTTCTTGATGCAAGTGTACATCATCATGATGATGTGCTTCTTCTATAGAATGCATATCCTTCAAAGGAATTATGAGATTTTGCAACAAGGTCTTCAATGACGTCATCACTTTTCTCTTCCTCTGGATCTAAAATCACAACTGATTCACCCAATAGATTTTTCGACATTTTCCTCTTCATATCTAACATCCCAACGCTTGTGAAATTCCTTGATCGAACCTAAAAGTGAACATATCTCCCTTAGACTACAAATATAAAACCAATATAGTGCATCATTTTCCAAGGAACACAAACATTTTCTTCCTAACATACTCATGGACAACATTGAATTTTGAAATGAATTCAACAAAAGATGTAACATGTAGTGCAATTGAGTCGTTATGTCCATGGAACTTTGGGATATGCTTGTCCTAATTCATATCAAGGAATTGATTCGGATAAGAAAAGAGGACAAAGTATGACAACCTTCTAAATAATGGACAACCGAATAACACATCACATATTTAATCACAATCCCATAATATTAAATGAGCCATTTACATGTGCAAACACCCAATCTGAAATTACAGTAGAAATTTCCCTCAATACTCAAAGTTGCATTAAGGACTAAGGGGGTTGAGAGCCTCTACCATAAAATCTTCTCATTGTGAAGAGCCACCCTCTGGAGATTATTTCCAGCATCAAATAATAGTGTCTAATTTATCATAAAATCCTAATCATCCAAGACAAAAGAGGAGGAGGATGGAAACCTCACATATGCTTAGCCATTGACTTCATCCTCTGTTAAATAATCTACTAATATTTGGAGGGGATATCCCTGTCAATATAATCGTCATTATAAAATGAGAGAGCTTATCCTTTTATAGATCATCTCCTCAAATGCTTTACAATAAAATAATATCCAGTGCTTTCTAGATCCACTTCTTCCTCCAAGAGAGAGCAATAAAATAATCATTCATAAATTCTCCTTAGAGGTTGGGCGCTCCACTTAAATAATAAAATATATAAGAAAAGGGTTTGAATGGTTTTTTGTGCCACTTATCATGCTCTTGAAATAGGAAAAACACCCTCTTGAAATATGATTATTTCTACCAAGTGTCTCGAATCCTTATACCATGTGTCTTTTTCTACCTTTATGCCATGTGTCATTTTCCATGAGTTAGGAAACGTGGCCTCTAGATTAATTCTAGAAAAGGAATCCACTAAAGTAGGTTGGTCGACTAAAGGAGAAAAGAGCATTGGCGTTGTCAATGAAAGTACATCCAAGAGAGACCAAGATCACAATAAGTCAATGAAATATGTTGCTTGAAGCATTTTAAATAAAGATGGTCTAATTGTAGTACAAAGTTGGTTTGTTTGCATGCTTGACTCCTAGATTAATTAGCGTGTGTTTTTTGTTCTCCTTAGTTGGCCTTAGGATTGAGTCTGTTTCTAATGGCATCGGTTCCAGGGTCTTCCAACCAGCATCATGTCCTATTACTGCCACTTGTTGGCATGTGTCATTTCATGACTCCAAACATGCCCCTATAATGCCTAGATAGTATACCAATAGTAATAGAGCATAATACAAGTGTGAAAGAGTAACACTATGGTAATCATTATGAGCTCACTGTGATACCAACGGGATACTAG
This sequence comes from Picea engelmannii, assembly GCA_009831015.1. Taxonomy (NCBI): domain Eukaryota; kingdom Viridiplantae; phylum Streptophyta; class Pinopsida; order Pinales; family Pinaceae; genus Picea; species Picea engelmannii. The sequence goes on along the minus strand of ML804571.1, from coordinate 181,211 downwards.
TAATGAAGTAGAACCATTGTACTAATTAGTGTTACAGCTTGAATACCTGACTGTTTCTGTCATTGATGGTGTTATAGGACGTACAAGAAAACATATATTATTCAGATCTATCTTCATTGAGTGAGGGAAGTTTAGGTAAAATAGAGGAAAGTGAGACATCTAGTAGGTCTAACAGGCGGAGATCAACTAGAGGTGATAATATTAGAAGAAAATTCCATAGATGCATGGAATGTTTTCTTGCGAAAGGGGGATCATGTTCTTATGATCATTAGAGCATAGATGACATAGAGGTTCCCTTGAGGTACAAACATATAGTGAAGCGATGGGTACCCAAGGATCTTCCTGAAATAAACACTAATTTTTGTGTAAACGAAAGGATATATCGGATTGCTCCATCGTCATTACATGGTTTGGGGCTATTTTCCATGGATGGCATAAAGGTCTGTTATGATAGATTAACTGAATTGATGGAGTATGTCAGACTGTGTTATATATACAAATATTGGATACGAATAGTCCAATATACAAAAAGTATGTGAAGATATGGCTTGGTTGCAAATTATATACAGCTAAAAGACAATGATCAAAATAAATGAGCAACTATCTATATTGACGAAAGGCCAAAAGAAGCAGAGAATATTACAAGTTTTATAAACAGTACACGACCCGCAACCACAAATAATCAACCCAATTATGTATTTGAGGGGCATGAAGGAAACTATGTATTTGTATGTGCAATAAAATCAATAGCTGCAGGGGGAGAGGTATTGATTGATTACAATTTGAATCGAATAGATACAAATGTTTCTATTATGGGGGCAGTACATATACTAATTTACCCAACCTGTAAGAAATGGATCTTATATTTTATGATTTTCATTGTGTTATTTACAGTGTTAATCCATTTGGAGATCTTCGGTCTGTTTACTCAATGTGGCCTATTTTTGTTATCAACAATAACATTCCTCCATGGATGTCAATAAAGAGGGAGGATTTCTCATACATTTGAATTTATTTCTCATGATAATGATCATGGTTCTAATTTTACTATAATGTGGCAGGATGATTGTGGTAAATCAAAAGTGGCCTCAGAACAGGTAAACGAACAACAATTTTCGAATTACATTTAATCTGCATTTTATTTATGTGGCGATTAGTAATTTTATTTGTTTACATAACTGAATTATCATTTATTTTGTTGAATATGTATTCGGCGGTCCATGATTTTGATTATTATTCTCTTGATGAAATGGATTTGTATGAATCCCTCGACCCTATGGTTTTAATTAAAAAAAAGATCAATAAAGAAAACAAGGAACTAGCTCACTTGTTAGATATTCTAGATCAAACTCTTGAGGTCAAAGAAAGGATCATAGAAGTTATGAAAAATCTTAACACATATAAGGTAATAACCATAATTTCAAGTGTTTTTATTTTTATGTCATAAGATCAATTATGAAAGATTGATTTTTAACTTTTACACTATCTAAACGAGAAAAAAAAAAAAATTTCTTATATAGAGATTTTTGGATCTCGTTAACCTCGACATGCATGGTGTCGGTAGTAGTGGCGTTGCACAGATGCCACAGGGTCCTGACGCAAGCCCTCGTAAACCTTCCAGGACACAGTTATTCAGATCTCCACCTTCCACACCATTAGGTGGGAGCCACGACACGGACACCCAGGAAGTGACCACCCAGGTAGGCTTTGTAGGTGGTGACAGAGATGAGGCTGATGATTTGGCCAACTATATGGTTTTTTTCCTAAATCAAGACGTGTGAACAACATGGGGATCCTTAAGGGAACATTTATGGTCAACAAGGAAGGGCTTCCATTAAAGCAAGTTAAAGTCCCATGTAATTTTTAAAACTTTAATTGTTTCATGTTTTTTATGTAGACAAATATAAATCATCTAAATTATTATTTTTAAATTAATAATCATATAATATTTTTGCGTGTAGGGAACAATGATTTTTATAGGTCCTTGGAGAATAAGGCGTTGTTTATTTTTGGGCCCACCATACGGGAGAGGTGGAATTCCCATAATTCCAACCTCAAAAAAGAATTGATGGATTATCTTGAAATACTTTTTGGTGTAGACACATTTAATAAGACCTTGACCACCGCCGAAGCTGGACAATATTTAAAATATATGTGAGAAACAGATAAGAATCACTTGAAACAAAATGATAGGTACGAGTGTCCTTTGATGATTTCAGAGAGGGAGTGGAAGGCCTTCATTGAGGACGCAAAAGAGAAGAAATTGACATATGAAGGAAAAACACCCTCTGGTCCCAGAAGATAAATTACAATTTCAATTCAATACCTTCAATTGTTTTTAGATGTAAATAAAAGTGTGGTATATATTAACATACTTGAAACTTTTAATGATAGGTTGATTGACACTTCAAAGGAAACAAAGGAAAGGCTTGCCAAATGTGGCCAGCACAGGCTAGGCCAAGGCAGCTACTTGAAGTTATAGTCACTAATTGTAAGAACCCAAATATATTATTTGTATCACCTTCAAACTTTTAGGTAATTGCATCCAATAACATTAAAAATGCATACTCTTATGCAATGCAGGGTGATGAGTTCGGTACTGAAACCATAGAAGAAGACCTCTAGCTTGGTTACAAGTATGGATATAAAGTTATAATTGAACACCGAAAAATCTTGGGGCAGTTACCAAGAACCACTTTGCAGGATAAGGTAAATAAAATTCAATCCACATTAATCTTTATTATTAATATAATACAATCATGTTTGATATCATCGATAAATTTAATGTGTTACAACTTTTTTTTAATCAGGGGAGAAACACTGTCAACCATCCCACTAATATTGGAGAGCAGTGCATTGATAGTGGTTTACAACCAAAAGATTGTTCTCTCATGCACTCTCATTCCACTAGTGTGCAACCCCATGATGGTGCTACGACCGAGGCACATTACGGTAATATGGTTGTATTTTAATCATATACTTAATAATTTCGCAGTTATACATTTTGTACTTCTATTTTTTTTTACTTATACATTTATGATTGCCCTTATAAAGTTTGTGGTCTCAATGGAAGAGAATGTTGTACTTGAGGTTCATACATTTGAAGAGGATCACGCAAGTGCAACCATTCCAACAGTGTCGACCAGTGCACTAGGTAAATAATGACATTGTAGGTGTTTTTTTTAATATTACTGAACTAGTTCAATGATATTTAAAAACTGGCCATTTAAATTTTATATTTTTTTCATTTGTAGGTGATGTCTCATCACAGCGGCCTCCATTACCCTGTGAGTACCCCGCGACTAGGAATGCTCTGCATGAGAGGACGCAATCACAACCAGATTTTGAAGAGCACCTAGAGAATGAAGACATAGATATTGATGAAATGCTTAGGAATTTTAGAGCTAAGAAGAAGAGGTAGGATAAAACTAAATGATGATGTACAATATTTTAATAACTATTTATAAAATTTGTTTTCTATGAAATACTTTTTTGTACTTGTTGGGTCGCCAAAATGTCATTCTTTTACCAACATTTTACTTCACTTTTCACCATATTCCTCTTTCTCATGGCCTTACATTAAGACCATTTTCATGATTACATATGAGTTTATACCTATTATTTTCCAAAGCATTCATTTCAGTATTTTGAGAGAGTTTATGATTAAATATTGGAAAAATAACGTGTTTTCACTTATAGATTAAAGTGGGATGAGTTCTATGATGTTTACAGGTGCATTTTAATACTCCAACCAAGTCATGTGATGGAATAGAATAAATCCTCTTTTCACATCAATTTCCATTCTCTAGTTTTAGATGTAAAGTTATTTAGTGTAGTGTATGATGTTTTGGAATAGTTGTTACTTTTCTCTTAGGAGAATTGAGCTCACTCCAAATGGATCAAGGAAACATTTTATTTCATTGTAAACAATTGTGAATATTGGTATTGTATATATGTTTGTTTTTGTTGTAAATATTTCAATAGATTTATATGTTGGGTATTGGGGAATTGAGAGTGATGTGGGGGGGGGGCAGAGGGGCCATAAGATCTTATGCCTTCACGTGGTTGGCCATGTTCAGTAGAGAATAATTTATTGGAGTCATTTAATCTTGGAGAAAACCTCCCTCGATCCAACAGAGAAACAACAAAGTCAATGTTGACTTCGTTGCTACTACTTCAAATCAAGGGAGGCAGTTTGATCAAATATTAGACACGCGGCTCCAATAAATTATTCTCGAAACCAAGAGGAGCTCATTCAGGTATGTACTGAAACTCTCATAAAAATGCATCTTAGAGTAAATGCGCTACAAATATGACTTGTATTGATTTTGTATATATTTATGGAGGTTGAATGATTTTGGCAGGTACTTTAAGATCTTTCTTTGTCGAGTGAGGGAATCTCAAGACAAACAGAGGGTCATAAAGATGAAGAGAAACACGCGGGGGAAACCATTCCAACTGTGTCGACCAATTATTCAAATCAGGTGTGATTTCTCCTTTCAACATAGTTTATATAGCCATCAATTCTGGTTATGTTTATGAATTGTTATGTGATTATTTATTAATGCAGGGTTTGTTATGTGATAATTTATTGAGATATATCATTTGTTTAGTACTTTTCATGTTCTCTCCTTTCATTCAGTAATGGTAGATACGAGTCCATTTATATTGAATGAAAGAAACCGTAGCTTCCTGTAGGGATTGATGAAGCGTTAGTTCATGCATCTATTGCTAGGGGTCCTCCTAGAATAAGGCCAAATGAACTGAGAAAAATCTCCATAAATAGTGTTTTTGTACTATACCTCCTTTTTTCTAGGCATTATTCTAGATCATGGAGCATGTACTGTTACCATCCATCCTAATAAGATCATCTTCTGCTATGTTTGTTTCATATTTATCTTGCCATATTCGTTCCCATAGTTCAAGTTTACCTTTGAGTCATCTCATGGACACAAAAACTTATTAGTGATCTGTTTTGAGCCATAAAATAAAGGACTTTCATTTGACGAACTTCTACAAGTTTGCTCAAATTTCTTTCTAGATCACTTTAGGGTTATTTTTTGGGCCTAGTTAAGTGCAAACAACTTGTTGTTCGTGTTTTCTTTCTTTTTTTCCTCAATTTACAACAATAATAAATAATTGGGTTTTAGGTTTCATGACATCCTTCTTCCATTATAGGTGTCATGAGTTTCAAGGCTAGCAACTAAGAGTTTGTGGGGAATAGGAATTGAAGAGGATGAGAGCCCTCCAATGAATGAGAGATTCATAAATCTGTCATGCACTTATTTTACATTTCAAATATTGAATATGCACTCCAATATTGTGTGGGATTGATACATACATTTGAAGGGAACCTTGTATTCTAATAAACATGGGAAACTACGGAGTGTGCTTGTTTTGATCGATGTCTTGTTGGCATTTGGAACCTGACAGATACTAAATTATAAGAGCATGTTGTTAGCTTGGTTGGATGATTATCCCAAATTAATGATCTCTTAATTGTTTTGATTCCTTTTGTCTTGATTAGCTTCGATGATTTCAAACCTATTTAATCAAGAGGATTTTACTGAGTGTCTTATGCCTTTGTAATGTGTTGTGGGGATTTACTTTCCTTGGCTATGGAGGATCCTCAAGTGGTTCACATTAGTGGCATGGTAATGGCGTTCATGAAGTGATAAGAGTCTTACACTTAAGATTATAAATCATGGAAATCAAAGAATACATAAGCCTACATTGCAACCAAATACTTGTGCCCAACTATGTTATTATCCCTAGTATTAAGTTCTTCATCACTAGTTGTTGGCGTACCTATAATTAAATTGGATTGATTATCACATGCATGAAGATAACTTTCAATGCATAGATACCATCTTTACACTTATTATCAAGTTTCATTGGTTACCACATATGAGAAACTATGAGTCAATGATTGATGCCAATTGATGTTCTCGTGTGTTTTTAATTGTGAAGTTGTTCACGTGCAATAGGAAATAAAGGAGTTTCATGAGCACGAGAAGAGTTAAAAATAAGGGAATTTGAGTTGTGCCTAGAGATTCCTTTCTATTTGTTTGGAGATCAGTTACACTACACTAAAAAATGCAACATTGTTTCATAAGGCAAAACACACATTTATGTAAAAGGTCTTATCCATGCTAAAAGCCTCGTATCCACTAATGCAAATGTCAAGGGAAGGGAATCATTGATTTTTTATCACCTTAAAACGAATTAATTCTTCCAATGTGATTCATTATGTGTTCCAATGCTTTTAGAATTCGCTAACCCTTATAATGTTTTTAATGTAAAATCCTACTTTTTAATTAATTTCTTGTCATATCGTTAATAAATTGAGAATCCTTGGTCCAAGAACCAAGTAGGCCTTGCAGGTAGTCATTTCATATGTAATCTATCATTATAAATTAATTCTTAACCTCCATTTGTGCCCAAGATGCACAAATATTCACACAAACCCATGATGGGTTCCTGGGGTCAAAATATGTCATTTAATTAAAGTTTTGTCATGTTTTAAAATTATTTTCACACTTATAAATGGGAAACTAGATAGACCATGTATCTAGTCAATTTGTATGAAATTGAGTAAGACGAATGTGTGGATATACTTAGATTTCACCTAGCTATCACTTAGTTCCCCAATGAGACCCCACAACAAAGTGAAACGATTCCTAAAACTTACACACATTGGGAAAAGGCCTTTGGTAGAAAAGAAAGGTAACCAATAGCTAACATCCATTCTCAATCCTTCCCTAGACTCAACATGGAGGTGGAAAAGTTATGGGAATATAAACACACTACTAGAGGATGTGCAACACTAGTTGCGAGAGAGAAGCTAGTGAAAATTACTAGAGGAATGAACACTCTCTAGAGAGAAGCCATGCATTTTGTTGATGTAGACGGAACCGAACCTCGTTGAAGGCCAAACACAAGTAATTTTCACTACCAAAGAAGGTAGAGATGCTACTTGGAAATCCCAACTATGCATTTTAGGCTATTGTACCTTGATGGACCCAATTGAGGGATGATTATGCATAAAGAGGGAGTGTGCACTAGTAGATAAGAAAAGTTTCACCCTTATTAAACCAACAATGGGTTTTTGTCTATTCAAAATTCACTAGACACCATCGAAGGGACTAAAATATATTAAGAGAGAGAATGAATTGTTGGGCTAACCAAGCATGTTTCTTACACAATGGGAAATTGCACTGTTTCTTCTCTACAACTTCACTAGACCATACCGAAGGAAGGAAAACATCCAACAAGCCAAAAAAGATTGTTGGATGTACTGAGGTGAATGGGAAAGGAAACAACTAGTGCATTTTATCCTCCAAACATTAGTTATGCATTCATTTTAATAAATTTATCCTTCCAAGGATAAAACTCATTGTTTGGGAGGGCGTTGCATGCTTTGGCATGCATTTTCCTTCTTTATCTTTAAGAGGAAAGGCATTTCTCTCCTTAATATATTTCTTCATTCTTCGCTACCCATTATTTCTTTCTCTAGATTATTTACTTGTAGGTTGTTTTTCAGATGTGGTGAAGCATTGTTGACAACCAAGGAAGCATGCCATAATCATATACATCTCTAGAAATTGATTTTGGTGAGAGAAAATGAGTTTTTCCTTTAGAAGCATGCATTAGCCTTCATAATCCATTAGCATTCCCAATGGATAATAAAAAAACATACCAACATCTTTCGTGGATATCTGTTGGATTCATTGCAAAATCAACAGGTTGGTTATTGTTCTCTTGTGATTTATTATGGACTGGGTTAATTATTTATTTCATTTTCTGGCCCATAGACTCCATGAGCAGTGTGCTTCTTTTCTGGGATGGTCTAGCTTGGATATCTTACCATTTCTAGTGCTTGAATGATGTGATGCAAGTCTCAAATCTCTCAATCCTTCTAATTCTTTTTTTAACAGTTTCCATGGTATTGTTAAGGAATGCTTGTTGATGAAACATTATTACATTGAACTATATGCATCTTCTCAAAGGTTTTTAAACTTTATTTCCTTCATTTCTTGAGCCCATGTTGTTTTCTTACTTTTCATTTGTAATGACCTAAGCTAGATTTTGTATCATCAAACATATGGGAGAAGAATCTTCATGACTTTGAGATAGTGGGAAAGAAATGGCTTTAGTGAGTAATATTTTCATATGTCAATCTTTTAATTTACTAGATTATATAATGTTGTTAGAACCATTGTGTATTATATGTGTAGGGGAATTAATATATTAACTCAAAGGAAGTTCAAACATTTTCCATCCTAGTGATCATAAGCTTGAGATCTCATATTGATTATTGAATGTTATTATTAACTTTTAAGATAGTATGGTTGTGAGGTATTACCTTCATTCTCCTTCCTAATTCACTCATTGATTTGTTAAATTACTTTGTTTCAGAGTTTATTATTTTGTTAAATTGTGTTAATGGGATGTTTTCTTACAAGGTTTATTATTTTGTTAAATTTTGTTAATGGGATGTTTTTTCCAGATTATGATGTAAGGTCCCTTTCCAAATAGGATCTCCAGAAGAGGAGGCTTAATGGTCTAAACCACCCCGTTAGACTATAGCAAGGGCCAAAGAGGGGTAAACAGGGTTACTGGAGGTCACTCCAGTCACAGGGGTTATACTCGGAAAGTGACATTGAGCTAAAAAAGGTTAAAAGTGATTTTAAGTCATTATAAGCTAAAAATAGAAGTCAATAGTGAATTAGGGTTTCAACAGTGATTTAGGGTTTTGGAAGTCAACAATGAATTAGGGTTTCAACATGATTTAGGGTTTTGGAAATCAACAGTGAATTAGGGTTTCACATGATTTAGGGTTTTGGAAAGCTATAAAGGAAGGGTCAACGACCTAATTCATCATTATGCAGATTATGACTTGTCATTGAGGAGAAGAGGCGCATCTAAGGAAAGATAGTTCAGTGTATTCCAGGAGGAAGACACCAGTTGGTTGATTTCGGTGTTGAAAGACACACCCTAGTCACCGGGAAGATCATCCAGGTCTTCCATCATTCTTCATTGTTTCCACAGTGCTCCCATATTCTGGGTATTATCTTTTAGTTGCTTATTTGTATTCCGGCTAAGATCCTTTTGTCTTTTGATCTAGCCAAGTGTTGTTATTTAATTCAGCCGCAGTTTCTTATTTGTATTCTGACGAAGATCCTTTGTTTGTTGATCTAGTCGAGTATTGTCAGTTTATTCAGCCACATTCGGCCATTTTGTAATCCACAGAGATATCATAATACAAACTTTGCAGTCCCTTGTCACGTTTATTATTTGTATGATCATTTATATGCTATAAACCTTTGATCCGACACACACATTAGCATTGTTTCCTAGACTAGCCAAGTCAGGAACATTACAGTGGTATTAGAGCTTTAGTCCTGCCAGCCTATGACTAAAGATAATGAGTGCAGCAGAAGATCCAGAGGGTCGTGAACACGTAGGTGACGAATATGTCACTTACAACAGGCATCATGAAAGAAGGCATAGGCCTTATTTTCCCCCTTTTCCTCCTAGCTCAGAGGAAGAGGAAGAGGCACACAGAGAAGCAGAGAGAAGGGTAGAGCGTGAGGCTAAGAGGATGCTAGGAGACAAATATGAGCAACTAGAGGGCAGTGGCAAGGCCCTCGTAGATCTAGAGGCATCTTTCATGCAGATTATCAACGATATGTTAGCTAGTCAGCAGACCATGTCTCAATCCTTGGCATAGGTGGTTGATAGATTGGCTAAAGTGGGCACCCCAGATACACAAGTCTCGCATGTAGCACAGGGGAACTTAGGAGCAGGTAGTAGACCCCAGTCACCCTCTTGCACATACACCTCTGCGAGTAGGATTCCCAGGCCCTTGTTTCCCAGTTTCCAGAGGGCACCTCGGGTAACAACACTGCCACCGATACCACAGAGGCCACCCACTCATAATGATGACATTGTAGAGTATAGGAGGGAGTACGCAGCATTGGGTCATGACTTCCATCAGGACATGACCTTAGTCGAGTACTGTGGACTCAGACTCAAGAACCGCCCCAGAGAGCCACAGAGGGGAAGACCACAACAGCAACAAGGGTGTAACCTCGATTTCATCCAAAAAGTTGGGAAACTCACCATCCCTTTTGATGTAGGAGCATTGTACAAAGCCAAAAGCACGCGCCTAGCCAAAGGAGCAGTTGGACGCATAGATGGAAAAAGAGAACGTTTTTATGAACAACGTTTTGAATTTTGAAACTTAAAAGCATTAATGTAATAGTTAGGAAGAAGGCGTACTTTGCATTTATACCTAGGATATATGAACAGATATGGGGGGGATTACTCCCATATGTCAAATTGTAATAGGCATTTAAGTCTGTTAATGAAAGTAGGTAGATTGGAATTAAGAGATTAGATAGTTTAGAGTGTAGGAGGGAAAATGGATATAGACACCCTCACCCTTGTAATATTGTATTATTAGCATAGAAAAGAAAAAGAGAGCCGTAGCAGAGAGTTGTAGAGAAGAACCCATGTACAGGAGTATTTGAGTTAATATATGAAGCTTTCACTCAGATTTCATGGTGTTATGATGTTTTTTGTTTACATATGTTGAATGGTATGCTTACAGTTGTTTTATTCTCTCTGTTATGCCTTTGTTGTTATTCTGTGTTGAATGTATGATTTCATGTTGAATGTATGAAGTCTGAGAGAGAAGAATGAGTTTCAATTGTTTCTCTTCCTGAGAGAGTTCATGTAAGGAGTGCAGTGAAACATCTGCAAGGTGTGCGTTGACAAGGGTTCTGAGTTTTATCTCAGAAAGCTCAGGAAGGATATCGTTGTTCTCATACCAGCAGAAGTGCAGGTGAAGCACAGAAGTCGTGCAAGGTGTACGCAGGCTAGTTGAAGCCTTAGAATTTATCAACTAAGGTTGAAGAGTGAAAGACTGTTGTTGCCGAGAGTGCACAGAGTCAAAGAATCAAATACACAGAAGTATTTGAAAGATTGCCTCAAAGAGTGCGTGCAGGATTCCTTTCAAGACTTGAGGTTGAAATAGAAAGCTCAGGAGGATCAGCGCCTTTGAATTATTCAAAGGAAGACGGGGAGTTGAATCATCGTGCATAAGTTAAGTTCAGTGGAAGGACGCTAAGTCAGTTTGGTCAAAGATTCATTGAGGAGTGAATCAGACGGTTGAAATTCTCTGTGGAGAACTTGCGAAGTCACAAGGACCGTAGGATCCAGAGGAGTTGCATGGTGGATAAGGGTTAGACGAACCCATTATGTTGGTTTCAAGATTCAACGTTGACCGTTGATCGTGACCGTCGAGCCGTCAAGATCATTTCGGAAAATCGGGGTTTGTAAGTCCGGAGTGCAAGCCAAATCCCTTGGTCACTTGAACTTCTGAATCGCGAAATTGATTATCGTTTGTTAAGACAAGGCATAGAATTTTCGACGTTTCGTAATTTCAGAGTTCGGCATTTCAGGGGTCATAACGACAAGGAGTTGGACCTAGTGGAGTGAAAATCCCGAAGTCGCGACAGGATTTTGGCGTGAAATTTCAGGATTTCGGCACTTCGGGTGTCGTGAAGCAGAGGAGGCAGGGTTTTGGGATCGAGAGTTTTGAACTCCCGTTACCCGGAAGCCCGAAATAACGTGGGTCGTCGGATCGAATGAAGGCTTATAGCTGTTGATTCCATGGAAGGTTCCATTTCGAAGTTCGGGGTTTTGAAGTGATAGAGGAATGATTGTCGAAGGGTTGTTCAAGTTCTGAAAGTCGGATAGATTGAGTGGACAAGTGGAAAGAATCCACGTGGAAAATAGAGTACAAGGGGAAAGACAAGTGGCGCATTTTTGTCAATAGGCGGAGTCAATCCTCGTTGACCGTTTCAAAGTTTTGAAGGTTGAAGAACCAGGAGTCTTGCAGTTGGATTCGCGAAATCGCGAAGTCCGAAACTCCGAATCAATGAAAAGTTTTGTTGGGGAGACAGCCTTTGCTGAACGCATCAAGGTTCGACATTTCTGTAGTTTCGAAGACAAGAGCTTGGGGTTCTTTACTCCAAAATTCCCGAACTCGTGAAACACGACACAATTGTGGAGGAGGATGCGGCCAAAGATTTCGACAATTCAGAATTTCGGGTGTCGGAGTTTGAAGAGACAAGAAACTCGACAATAGGAATTGCGATATCGCAAAACCCGAAATCTCGATTCGGCAAAGGGTGCAATCATATTGTTGGTCAGGAGATTTGGGTTGATGCCTTGTGTTTGATCACGTGGGAATACCTATAAGGACCTGTGGAAAACACTGTGGTGTGTGTGTGGGATTCCCTGTGGATGAATCGAAAATTCAATTTAATTCAGGGCATATTTAGAACGATCCTGCATGGATCTTGGCCCAAGGGTCGAGGTCTGCACCATTTGTGGTATCAGAACTCAGAACAATTTCTTTGCTTTTTGTAGCAGAGAAAAGAGGAACATTTTACAGCCATGCCACTGAGAAGAAGAGACAGGCCAATGCCAATGCCTGATCCAGCAAGAGAAAGAGAAATGCGTGAGTTACGTGCCAAGCTTGATGCCATGGAGACAACACAGAGGTGCACAGTTGACACTGGGGATACCAGCGAAGCTAAAAGTGAAAATGAAACTGGAAACGAAGGAGAAGAAGTCGCAGTCGAAGATGTTGCAGACGAACACCTATTCAGGGTTGTTGCAAGGATAGGTGCCAGAGCAAAGATGGAGATTCCCATGTATGAGGGAAACCTAGATGTTGAAGAGCTTCTAGACTGGATTAGAGCTCTGGATAAATACTTCGACTATGAGGATGTCGAGGAGGACAAGAAATTCAAACATGTCGTTACTAGACTTAAAGGGCATGCAACACTATGGTGGGATGAACTACAGGCTGATAGACGTTGCAAGGGAAAGCAGAAAATCAAAAGCTGGGATAGAATGGTTGCAAAGATGAAAGCCAAATGTATACCCAAGGATTATAAAATCACTCTGTTTCAGAGGATGCAGAATTTGAGACAGAAGTTGATGTCATTGAAAGAATACACTAAAGAGTTCTACAAGATAAACATCAGAGCAGGTCATCAGGAAAGCAATGATGAAAAAGTTTCCAGGTACACGAATGGTCTATGATATGACATCCAAGATGAGATGAGCATGATGATCATTCAAAATGTGGAAGATGCTTATCAGATAGCTCTGAAAGTTGAAGAGAAGCTGAGCCGGAAGCAAGGTCAAAGAGGTCGAGGTAGAAGTCAAGCCAGAGGCAAAATAGTTTCCCAAGACAAAACTTAGAAATCTAAAGAAGAGGGAAAGAAACCTAAAACTCAACATGAGAGAGGAGGAAGCTCACAGAGAGGGCAGTATGCCAATAGAAATACTTTTCCTCGAGCTAGAGAAAGAGGAAGAGGCAGAGGCAGTGAAGTAAAATGCTTTGTCTGTGGAAATATCAGACATAAATCCTATGAGTGTCCAGATAAGAAAAAAGATGGTGGTGAAACTCACATTGTCGATGCTCAAGGACAGAAAGTGGAGGCAGAAGATGCTGAGGGAAGAAGATCCTTAATGATGATGAAAGTTCTCTTGAAGCCGGAGAAGGAGGCAGAGAACCCATCCCAAAGAAACAATTTGTTTCAGACTGCTTGCAAAACCAAAGACAGGGTATGCAAAGTCATAGTGGACAGTGGTAGCACAGACAATCTCGTATCTATAGATATGGTAGAAAAGCTGGAGCTGGAGACTGTTTTACATCCAAGCCCATACAGAGTTTCGTGGCTACAAAAAGGACATCAGGTAAATGTTACTAAACAGTGTTTAGTTGAATTTAAAATAGGAGGATATAAGGATGAAATATTATGTGATGTTATTCCCATGGATGTTTGTCATCTATTGTTGGGTAGACCATGGCAATATGAAAGAAACGTGATTCATGATAGGAGAACGAACATGTACACCCTGGAGAAAAATGGTAGGACTCACATGTTGCTGCCAATTAAAGATAAAGAGGTGAAAATAGAAATGAGCAACACTGTACTTCTCATGAGTGGGAAGGAAATTCTTAATGAGGTTAAGAAGAAGGAAGACACACAATTTATTGTGGTCAGGAAGCCAAGAATTGTTTTGACCAGTACGAGGATAGATGATTTACCAGAAGAAATCCAAGAGTTGCTGGAAGAGTTTGCTGATATAGTAGTGGATGAACTACCTTGTTCGTTTCCACCTATCAGGAGTATAAGCCATCACATCGATCTTATACCTGGAGACAGCTTACCAAACAAATCCGCGTACAGATTGACGCCGCGGGAAAATGAAGAAGTTAAGAGACAAGTATAGGACTTAATGGACAAAGGATTGATTAGAGAAATCTTGAGTCCATGGGTTGTTCCGACAGTGCTCAGCCCAAAGAAAGATGGAGGCTAGAGAATGTGTACAGACTCAAGGGAAATCAATAATATTACCATCAGATACAGATTTCCATTGGCAAGGATGGACGACTTGATGGATTGCTTGAGTGGAGCAAGATTTTTTTCAAAATTTGATTTGAAAAGCGGGTATCATCAAATTCGCATGAGAGAAGGTGATTAATGGAACACAACATTCAAGACGAATGAGGGGCTGTATCAATGGCTTTTTATGCCGTTTGGCTTAACAAATACGCCCAGTACTTTCATGAGGTTGATGAACAAAGTGCTGAAGGATTTCATAGGGAAATTCATCATCGTATATCTTGATGATATATTAATCTTCAACAAGACAGAAGCAGAACACTTGAGACATTTAGCTGCAGTGATGAAGAGATTACAGCAATAGAAATTGTTGATAAATATGAAGAAATCATCATTTATGAGGAAATAACTCATTTATTTGGCTTTTGTTATCTCTGCAAATGAGTTGAAGATGGATCCAGAAAAGGTAGATGCAATTAAGAATTGGCCATCACCGAAGAGTGTGTTTGAAGTTCGAAGCTTCCATGGTTTGGCTAGTTTCTACAGGAAATTCATTCGAAACTTCAGTGGAATTAGCGCACCAATGATGGATATGGTGAAGAAAAGACATAAAAATTTTCACTGGACAAAAGAAGCAGAGAAAAGTTTCAATCTGCTAAAGAAGAAGATCACGGAACAACCAATTCTGGTTTTGCCGGATTTTAGCAAGACATTCCAGGTCAAGTGTGACGCGAGTGGATTTGCAATTGGAGTGGTCTTGAGCCAAGACGACAGGTCGATCGCATATTTCAGTGAGAAACTGAATGAAGCGAAGATCAAGTACTCAACATATGACAAAGAATTTTATGTAGTCATACAAGCACTGAAGAAATGGAGACATTATTTGGTTCCTAAAGAGTTTGTTTTGTACAATGATAATCATGCTTTACAATTCGTAACTCAACAGGAGAAGTTGAACCAAAAACATGTTAAATGGGTCGAATACATGTATAATTTTACTTTTGTGATTAAGCATATTTCTGGAACTACTAAAAAAGTTGTTAATGCTTTGAGCAGGGAATGTTTGCTGATGCAGGAATTCAGAGTCAAAACTTTAGGTTTTGATATCCTCAAAGAAATGTACAGAGATGATCCAGATTTTAATGAGGCATATGAAGCATCTGAGAATCCAGTTCTCAGGGACATAAGCTAATGGACTGAGTATATGATCCAGGATGGGTTATTGTTCAGGGGAAATCATTTATGTATTCCAAAATGCTCCATGAGGGAGAACCTGGTGAAGGAAAAACACAGTGGAGGATTGGTCAGACACTTCAGTCATGATAAAATGTTCTCAAAGTTGAATGGCTCGTATTTTTGGCCAGGGATGAGGACAGATGTTAAGAAATTTTTGGATAGATGCAGGATTTGTCAACACACAAAAGGGAAAAGGTAGAACAAAGGGTTATATCAACCATTACCCATACCAGAAAGGCCATGGGACGCAGTGAGCATGGATTTCATATTGGGACTGCCAAGAACACAAAGAGGTTGTGATTCGATCTTTGTGGTAGTCGACAGATTTTCCAAGATGGCACATTTCATACCATGCCAGAAAACCAGCGACGCAACTCATATTGCGAACCTGTTTTTCAAGGAAGTCATCAGACTTCACGGCTTGCCAAGGAGTATTGTAGTGTCCCCAAGGCTGAGCCCCGTTACAGATCATGTTATATGCAAAGAATTGTAAATATGTTCTATAGGCTGGTGAGCCAAGTTTTGTATAAGTTGTAGGCTTATGTGTTTTGTTAGGCCAGGGAGCCTAAGTGTTGAAGGCTAGGAGCCTGTTGATGTACTTGTATGTATGCAGGTCAATTAATAAAATATAAATACCTCCAGTGCAGACCGACCACGATGAATGAGTGATGGGGGACTGAGCGTCCACAGAGTGGGCAAGGGATCAGGAGCTAGAAGGTGGGAAAGGGGCTGAGTGATGAGCCTAGGGGCTAAGCCTAAAGGGCTTAGGCTTGGAATAATATTTTAATATTATTTCCTAAAAATCCATATGCACATTATTTTATCCTAAGTCCTCTTGGAAGGACCCGTGATTCCCAAGTGGTGGAAGGAAGGCGTATGGATGGAACACATGCAGTTCCCAGGGTGACAAGTGT
>ML804571.1:88561-118607 GCA_009831015.1 Picea engelmannii | reverse complement strand
AATTTAGAGGAAGTCTGCGAGACATCTGATAAAATTATTATTGTGAAACTGAAGGAATTTCATGGGGAAGTTGAAGAAAACGAGCCCAGGAACTAAAAATGAGAAATTAAATCTCTAATTGGTACAAATTTGGGCCATTAAATGATCAAATTTGGAATTTACAGTGCAGTCATGGCACCCATGATAAAATTGGGAGAAATTGGGCAAAATGCCCTAATTTCTGGAATGGAATTATGGGAAAATTTGACGTGGAGGATTCAAATTTTAAGAGGAGGGGTCATTTTGACTTTTAAACAATTGATTTTGTCTAAGACAGATGAGTCGAGCATTTCCATGATGGTAGTGACAACCACGAGTCGGAATTAAGGAAAAATCAGTTGAGCGAAGAAAGGATTCATGTGTGCTAAGTGGAGGAGATGCGTGAAAAATATGGTGTGCGGGTGAGTACACTAAAATTTGGCGTTGTGCAAAGAAAAGCTTGTTGCGCATGTGTAGTGTTGGTACGCAGTGTGTGCACATTAAATATTCGTGTTGTGCAGAGTGGATTTAAGATGCGCACATCATAGTGGTGTGAGATATAAAAGTTGTGTGTGCTAAATATTGATGTGTGGTATAAAATCCATGCACGATAAATATAGGTGCACGGTGCAGAAGTCGCACGCACTAGATGTTGGTGTGTGGTGTAGAAGTCGCGCACACTAGATGTTGGTGTGCAATGTAAATGGTGTGCGCATTGGATGTTGATGCGTGATGTAGAGGTTGTACGCAGTAGATGTTGGTGCACGGTGTGGTAGTCAAGCGCACTAGATGTGGGTGCATGGTGTGGTAGTAGTGCGCACTAGATGTTGGTGTGCAGTGCGGAAGTCACATGCACTGGAAGGTGGTGCACGATGTAAAAGTCACATTCACTGGATGTTGGTGCACGATGTGTAAGTTGTGTGCACTAGATATTAGTGCGCAGTATAAAAATTATGCCCACTGAATAATGGTATGTGGCATAAAAGTTGTACGCACTAGACATTTATACGCAGTGTAAAAGCTATGTGCACTGATTATGGGTGCGCGATGCATGCACTACATTTTAGTGTTGTGCAGATGGCACTTGCGCGTGCTAAGTATGGGTGCATAATTCAAAACTAGTGTGTGTGAAGTCAAGTTGGTGGGCTATCACAAAAAAAAAAACCAATTTTTCTGTGAAATGTTTCGCATTTGAAGGTCATAATCTTGCGCGACCTTTTTTGAGTGCCTAAACAACGCTTTTAGGAGTTTTAATTTTCAAGATTGTAAGTGTCGTAGGCACCACATACAATATTTGTAGCTTAAATGATAAATCTTAGAGAGATTTTTCTAACGGTGTAAACCATTCGTCAAACATAGCTATTATGAGGAAGTTACAGGCCAAACTGTGGAGGGTAAATTTGAGACCCAATTAACTTCTAACTTGTCCATAACTTCCTGATCTAGAATCAGTTTGGGGCACAAGAGTAGTCAACGAAAATATCTTGAGCCATAGAAGACAACTATGGGGTTAGATTCAAAATGTGTGCACCTAAAAATGCGCAGGAGGACATAGAAGACAAATGTAGCATTCAGGGTTGAAAATATAATTTGTCCTTAAACTTCAACAAGTTGTATCTAGCAGCCTGAAGCTCAAATGAAGGTGAGACTTGGATAGATTTTCCAAATTACAATTATAAAGAAAACCGGTTGGGCTCTTGCCAAAACTCCAAAGGATCTGGTATAAAGATGCATGGGTACAGTTTAAAAAAAATTGCACTTGGGTGAAGGGTGAACGAAAGGAATAAATGGGTAGTATTCCAATAACCATAACTTTCTACTCAAAACTCAGAATTGAGTAAAGAAGCAGTCACTGGAAATGTTTTGGACAAAGTAGTCTAATTGTTCACCTAGAAATTTGAATTGAGTAGTTAAAATGATGGGGAATCAAAATAAATACTTAACCAAATGTTACTATGATAAGAAAATGAAGGAGTTCTTTGAACTCAAGCTTGGGAGTATGACCATAGATGAATATGAAAGGATGTTTTTAAAGCTGCTAAATTTTTTTTCTTTCATCAAGGATGAACAAGCTAAGATTCAGAGATACTTGAGTGGGCTGCCATCATTTATCAGTGATAAGATACAGTATGATGATCCCAAGACACTCGAGGAAACCATAAGGAGAGATAAGTACCTCTATGATCAGCATAGAGGAAGAACAACTTTCCAAAAGGCTTGGGAAGACCAGAAGAGAAGCATAATGGAGAAGAGGAAGAAGGGGACCAAGCCACCATTCTTCAAAAACAATACTCAGGGACAACCAACTTCTAAAGAGTCCAGAATGACAGACAGTGGGGCAAAGACCGAGGCAAAAATCTATGAAATGTTGGGGTTGTGAGGGAAATCATATGTACAAAGATTGCCTTCACATAAGTGAAAAAGTGAGGACTATTCACAATGCACAACAAGTTGATACAATGGAGGACATGGGCATAAATGTACCTAGGATCTACACAGCCCTGGATAACAAGAAAACTAAGTCTCAATCACATATGATTGAAGTGGAAGGCAATATTAACAACCAACTCATTTCTATTTCAATTGATTCAGGAGCTAGTCATAGTTATCTAGATCCTAATATGGTGGAAATATTTCAATTCCCCCAAAAAATGGTTAGGAAACCTTGGTTGGTGCAACTAGCTACAGGAGCTAAAAGGAAAATTAATGAGATAGTTAAGGCATGTCCAATGGGCATGAATGGGATGAGCACAAGGGGAGATTTGAACATCATACATTTGGGCTCCTATGATTGTCTCATTCATATGGATTGGTTGGACCAACATCATGTTGTCCTAAACTGTTATAATAAGGCATTTACTTGCTTGAATGAGGAAGGAAACTTGAGAATAGTTTAAGACATTCCAAGAGTGTAGTTGTCGGAGTAGTTTTAGTCTTGTAGCTGAAGAAAATCTTTAGGAAATGATGTCAATTATTTGTAGTACGTATGGAGGAGGCACCCAAGCATAAAGTGCCAAATTTGGAAGATTATGCAGTCTTAAAAGAATTTGAAGATTTATTTGGAGAAATCTCGGGGTCGCCACCCAAGAGGGATATTGATTTCTCTATAAATCAGATTCCTGGAGCAGCCCCAGTATCCAAGTCTCCTTATATGATGAGTACACCAGAACTAAAGAAATTGCAAATGCAACTTGAAGAGCTTCTGAAGAAGGGGTATGTATGCCCAAGTGTGTCACCTTGGGGTGCCCCATTATTATTTGTAAAAAAGAAGGATGGTACATTGAGGCTTTGCATTGACTTCAAGCAGTTGAACAAGGTAACAATAATGAACACGTATTATTTGCCAATGATAAATGACCTTTTTGACCAGCTGAATGATGCAAATATATTTTCCAAGATTGACCTCAGATCCAACTATCACCAGGTAAGAATAAAAGAAGAAGACATCAACAAAACAACCTTCAAAACGAGGTATGGCCATTATGAGTTCATAGTGGTGCCATTTGGGTTATCAAATGCACCGGTTGTTTTTATCTATTTAATGAATGGGATTTTTAGAAATTACTTAGATACCTTTGCCATTGTATTTTTGGATGACATACTTATTTACTCTAAATCTGAAGAAGAGCATGAACAACTCTTGAGGATGGTGCAACAAGTATTGAATGAGCATCATCTTTATGCAAAGTTGAGAAAGTGCTCATTTTACCAAAGGCAAATTCATTACTTGGGACATATCATTTCAGAGGAAGCGATAACAGTAGATCCAGAAAATATAAGAGCCATTGAAGAATGGCCAACACCAAGAACTGACTCTGAGGTGAGGTCCTTCACGGGACTTGCAAGGTATTATAGAATCTTTTTTGAAGGCTTCTCAAATATTGCACACCCAATTACATCCTTTGCAAAAGAAGGGTGTGAGATTTGAATGGATTCTGAATTGTGAAAAGAGTTTTCATCACTTGAAGCGTTTATTGGCAAGTGCACCAATACTAAGGATTGTTGATCCAAATGAAGACTTCATTGTATGCACAGATGCTTGTAAAGAAGGGCTTGTGGGATTCCTTATCCAAAATGGGCATGTGGTATGTTATGAATAAAGGAAATTAAAAGAGTATGAAAGGTAGTATGCTACTTGTGACTTATTATTGGAAATCATAGTGGATGCCTTGAAGATGTGGAGGCACTATCTCATGGGTAAAATATTTGAGATGAGAACATACCATAGTGGTTTAAAGTATTTGTTTGGACAACCAAATTTAAATGCTAGACAAAGCAGATGGTTGGAATTCCTTAGTGAGTATGACTGATATCAAGCATATCAAAGGTAAAGAGAACAAGGTGGCTGATGTACTCAACAGGAGAGTGCATGAGATGCATGCTACAACCATTAGCATCTATATATCATATTTGAAAGATAGAGTTTTAGAGGATGCAAAATCAGATCAACAATACATGGCAATAAAGGAAAAAAATCAGCAATGTATTTTACAGTAGAAAATAGAAAATTATGAGCTGAGAGAGGATGGACTCCTCATTTACAGGGACATAATTCATGTGCCAAATAATCAAGGGTTGAAAAATAAGATATTAAAAGAAATGAATAATGTGCCTTATGTTGGGTACCCAAGTTATCAAAAGACAATTGCAACTCTCAAGAAACAATATTATTGGCCAAGCATGAAGAAAGAGGTGGTTGATTAAAAGATCATAATTCAATGAATGGTTAATGGAGTGTATTGTAATTTAATGTTTGTCTATATATTATTTAGCAAAGAGAAATATGTGCCAGTTATTTTTTGAGCTTGTACTTCCTATGATACGGTTCTTGTAAGCCAATAAGCCATGACAATAGTTTTTAACCATGTTTGTACATTCATTTTGAAGTGGGAAATTGACGACCCTCCTTACCGATCCATTGCTATTTATTTGAGGGTTTCTAATTTTTTTTAAGAGTCATTGAGGATTTTCTCTCACTCCCAGAGTCAATTTTGGTGCTAGCCAGTGTCCACACCTTGCTTGTAGGTCGTACTTCACATTCTCGACTTTGTCAGGGCATTTTCTTTTGTCCATAATTCATATACGAATCATACTTCGAAACTTGGGGTTGTGTGGGCCTTTATTAACTACCCATGAACTATATACACATTTTTACTATTCTGCCAACTACCAATTTCTCCCCAAATGTTTTTCTCTGCAATTGAATATCAAACTCGACTTCCATGCATTTTTTTAGTTGTCGTGGGTTACCAAAATCACCCTTGGGAATTTTTGTGTGCCATGAGTTACCAAAAAACATCCTCCAAACATTTTTCCACACTGTTGGTTATTAAATTCGCCCTTCAGACTTTTCCCCGAGTTGTTGGTTTCCAAATCCGACTTTCAGAGGTTTTCCCTTCACAGTTGGATGTCAAATTCTCCCTTTGAGTTATATGCTTCGTTGTTGGCCAACCTGACTCATCCTTGAGTGTTTCATCTTCACCATTGGTTGTTTTCCTCTTCCTTATTCGACCAACAACAATTTTGAGTTGACTAGATCCGCCCATGGTTCAACAGGGTTTTCATTTGGTTGATTTGATTCCCTCGGTCAACTAGACTTTCATTTGAATCACCTTGGTTGACCCGACTTTCATCTGACTCGACTTGGTAGACCCGACTTTCATCTGACTCGACTTGGATCACCAAAGTTTCATTCGACTTGACTTTTGTCTCGACTTCCGGGAAATGGACTACTTTATTATTTGATTGATTTGACTATTGGCTTCGTTGGTGGATTTTCCATCATCTGGTGAAAGCTAAGATTATAGAAAACTCGTAGAGGTTTCCAAGTTGGTGAGAAAGATAGGCTATAAGCCTCCCGTTGATGAATCGGATCGACTCAAAGACGTAGATGAACTTGTGAACCCAAAATTGCTCTTAGCATCCTTCTCTAACCTATTTCTTTGTACAATTGCCTATATTAGTTTCTAGGTGTTTATTTGGGGATTATATGAATTATTTCTAAATCTAGAGATGGTACCACAATGCAAGTGGAATATATCAATACGTGTATATATGGCGAACATATATACACGTATCTTTGCATAATTTTAAGTCCATAATGAGGTAGTTGGTGAAATCTATTTTGTTTTCCTGCCTAAAGTCGGACCTAAGAGTAAGGCGTATGTAACATTTCCATGAGATGGGATTACTTAATTTATTTTTAATCACTTCAACTACTTCGATGATTATTCAAAGTCGTCGAGTGAATGGAGACTAAATATACGCCATCGCATGATATTTAAAGTCATAAAAAAAAGTTACTTGGTGAAATCTATTTTGTTTCCTTCCCTAAAGTAAGTGTATGTAACATTTCCATGAGACGGGATTGCTTTAACATTTATTTTTTATAACAATTTCAAAGGCTTCGCTTGGACTCTATTGATCACTCAAAGTCGTCGAGTGAGTCGAGCCACATGATAAAGATAAGGTGAATACAAATTTCATGTTAGAAATAATTAGTATAGCCATAAATTTTTGTGTTTAGAACGTGGCTGGTGAAGATCAAAGGTTTAGGTTGGTCTAGAAAATGAAATCTTAATCACTCATATGTGGTAATCAGCTAGTCATCATAGTAAATTTTAAATATGATTAAGTAAAAGTAAAAAAATAAACATGTAAACTCATGTCTTTATAATAGTGAGGAAGTTAGTGGTTGAAATCACAACCATTGATTTATTGGGACTACTAAAAATATTCCATCAATATTTAATCTTGTCCATACAAAACTGATTAAACACTAAAAACCTATTAAATATACCCATAAACAATAAATATACACCTTTTGACGTAATTAAAATTCTAGTGAATTCACAAAATGATATAAAATCAAATCTTAACCATTACTTTTTAGTCGTCGAGGGAATCGAGACACGTGATAAAGATAAGGGGAATACAAATTCCACGTAAGACAAACATCAAAATTCCATAGAATTCAACACAATGATATAAAATCAAATCTTAAGCATTACTTTTTAGTCGTCGAGTGAGTCGAGACACGTGATAGAGATAAGGGGAATACAAATTCCACTTAAGACAAACATCAAAATTCCATAGAATTCAACAAAATGATATAAAATCAAATCTTGCATTACTTTAAGTTTTCACTGTTGCCTTCTTTACGAAGTGAAACAATGTCTATATATAGTAAACGGATATTTAGATATGAATTTATTCTGTTTTGTAAATTTTTAATAGGAAACCAACCAAATCTGCATTTTTTACTTTCTTGTTATTATTATGATGTTAACTTCACTATCAGAATATAATATATAGTTATGTAATAGTATCCAAAATCCTGGTCAAAGACATAAATATATCAAGTTAAGTGGTATCCAAAATCCTGGTCAAAGACAGAAATATATCAAGTTTTGATAGATACAGATACTCACATCAAATACTATAGATAAATATCATAAATTACTATAACCCATCAATAATAAACCCAACATTCACCTAATCAAAATTATCCTAACTATTATTACTCACTCAAACTATTTTATTATTGTCACAAGATCAACCCAACAAATTATTCACTATATAACCAAATTTGAAGAATTACTATTTCCTTTAAACAGTTAACCATGAATTTTAACTATCAAATTTCGGCACTGAATTCTTTCCATCGATTCATTGGTATTTTTAGGTTTTTACATGGTTTCATTGATTTTGGACCGTCCGTATATACTATTCAGCCATGCTGTGCTAGCCAACGCGCCTAGAATCTTCAAATCCTTGATTATAAAACATGGCTATGAGTCCTTGATTATTGATTAAGCATATGATATCTGTGCAGAATAGATCAGAATTTTGRGCAGCACTAGTATTGGCACGTCCTTACGCTGTAGGTTCTCCATTGGCCATGACAATCCTCCATGGAAGAGTTTCATGCTTCACTATTAAGCTATTCTACATAACTGTAGTTCTGTCGATCACCATTACTCTCCATGGACATATTTGCAACGCACAGCCAACTACGTGCCGTCACAACTTTAACTACACGAAAGGCAGTAAGTTTGAGAGCAATCTGAATACAGTCTTGAATAATCTTGTTCAAGACACGCCCCAAACAGGGTTTAACACTTCTGAGTATGGCCAAAGTCCCAACCAAATATATGGCCTCCTCCAATGCAGGGGAGACAAAACAGTCGATCAATGCTACATTTGTTCACAACAAGCAAATACTAGCCTTCGACAAAACTGTGGGAATGCCAGCGGCGGTTTAATTTGGCTTGATGACTGCTTCCTACGTTATGAAAACAATAGTTTCTTCGGACAACTGGATACTACCGATAACTATTATCTTTCGAATACACAGAGTGTCTCCAACCCCGATGTCTTTAACGCGGCTCTTGAGAGCATATTCGCCAATTTGTCAGCTGAAGCAGCATCTGGATCTAAATTATATGCTTCCGGCTATACTACAGATTCTTTGTCTCGAAAGATTTACGCTCTGGTCCAGTGCTGGAGAGATATATCTAGTGACGACTGCACAACATGTCTGGCAAATACAATCAATTATATTTTCACAGCTTATAGTGGAAGACAAGGAGCTCGGGGTTTGATGGGAAACTGCATCGTTCATTACGAAATATATCCTTTCTTTAATTCGACAACATCCCCTCCGGAAGCGCATAGTCCACCATCTCCTCCGGAAGCGCCAGCTGATACACAATCCATTAATAATACGGAGATCTATCCATTAGCAGATTGCAACAACAACTCTAAGTATTCAGAAGGCGGTGTGTTTGAGAGTAATCTGAATACCGTCTTGAATGATCTTGTTCAACACACCTTCCAAACCGGGTTTAACACTTCTGAGTATGGCCAAAGTCCGGATCAAGTATATGGCCTCCTCCAATGCAGGGGAGACACAACAGTGGACCAATGCCGCGGCTGTTCACTAAACGCAATGACTACCGCTCGACAAATTTGTGGGAACGCCATTGGCGGTAGTGTTTGGTTTGAGTTCTGCTTCTTACGATATGAAAACTATAGTTTCACCGGACATCTGAACTCTTCTGAAACTATTATTTCCAGGCTACAGAATCAACAGAATGTCTCCTTCAGTGCAATCTTTAACAAGGCTCTTTGTAGCCTATTCGACAATTTGACAGATGAAGCAGCGAATGGATCTGCAAGCTGGAATAGATATGCCTCCGGAACAATTACAGACCCTCTCTTTCGTAAGATTTACGGTCTGATCCAGTGCTGGAGAGATATGTCTATTCACGACTGCACGACATGTCTCTCAAATACAATGAACTCCATTTTCGCAGATTATGCTGGAAGGAAAGGAGCTCAGGGTTTGACGAGAAGCTGCATGGTTCGTTACGAAATATATCCTTTCTTTAATTCGACTGCACCTCCACCGCTCCCAACAGAAGGGCCAGCTAATGCTCCTGCGAAAGAGCATATCAACAAGCCTTCAAACAAAACACCCATAATTTTAGGTGTTGTTGGCGGCTTTCTCCTGGCGCTATTCGTATGCCTGTTTACAACCGGGAGAAGATTGAAGGCTGCCATAAAACGAAGGGGATACGAAGGTATTTCATTTGATGATATGAGCTGGTGAGACCGTAAAGTAGCCAAACTTTGAATTGTATCCTGACTAGCACATACCCCGGTGCATCTGATCATATGCACATCAAGCCCAAAGCTTGTGGTGCATCTGATCAGACCCCGGTTTAGACGTGCATGCTCATACTCAGTGCATCATGTAAATTTAGTACAGTATTATATAGATAGGCGTGCACAGATAGAGTCGTTGGATCTCGCTAATYTGGGCGTAAAAATATGATATGATAAATGATCACAGCAACAACACATTACAATAGACATTCAGGCTAGAACAATCTGCTCTGTTGGACCGTGGTTGAGAACACAGTTTTCACATATATTCTTCAAGAGACCTACGAAATGATTGCGTAAGTCAAGTTAGAAATCATTTAATTTTTTACCCAATRTTTGCTGATGTAACTTTGTTTTTTATTGTACAGTCGAGGAAGACACACAAATTAGTGAGGACGGACAATTAATAGTGTTTAAGATGGAAACATTGGTAGCCGCTACAGAAAATTTKCATGATGATTACAAGCTCGGTGAGGGAGGATTTGGCCCTGTATACAAGGTAATATAGGCCAAGAAAGCTTCTACATGTTTTAAAAATATTTTTAATTATAGTAATCAGCGGGCTGCTCTCACCACACGCTTGACCGTTGGATATAGATTTCCAGCTTGAAAAGAAATATATAGTATAAAGACGATTGAGCTGAAATATTTCACAAAATTCTCATACGGATCTTTTGTCTGAAATGTCTCAGGGAACTACTCCAGATGGAAAAGAAATAGCAGTGAAGAAGATGTCCTTAAATTCTGTGCAAGGAAAGAAAGAATTTCTGAATGAAGTTAAGCTTGTGGGTAAAATTCAACATCGAAATCTCGTGAAGCTACTCGGCTACTGTGCAGAAGGATCAGAAACGGTGCTTGTTTATGAGTATTTACCGAATAATAGCCTTGATAAAATTCTATTCCGTGAGTCACTTCCGTTTTATCATGTAGGTTCATAAAAAGCATTAATAGTTTCACCGTACTTAGTTCGGTCATGTTAATTATTTAGTACTGTCCAACATATAGATCCAAACAATCGCAAAAAGCTCGATTGGCAGAAGCGTTCCAACATCATACTGGGAGTAGCTCGTGGGCTTCTTTATCTTCACCAGGATTCGGTACTGCGGATTATCCATCGGGATATTAAAGCGAGCAATATTTTGTTGGACGAGAAACTGAATGCTAAGATCGCAGATTTCGGCTTAGCAAAGCATTTTCCTGACGATGAGAGTCACGTCAGCACTAGACTTGCTGGAACTTTGTAAGATTTTAAAGCAATCATCACTCTCACATAATATCAAAAGCGATTAACAATTAGGGATGCATGTTTTACTCTATGCTTATTTGATTTCAAGAAGATTGACAGTGTTGTAATGGTACTTTATGACATTTTCGTTTTGCCTTTGTTTTGGGGAATTCACATTCCAGGTTATTACTTTCTAGGATCTAGGGTTACAGTCTTCGTTTTGCCTTTGTTAAGCGGAATTCACATTCTCCGTTAACCTGTTACCAGTTTCCTTTACATATAACTGATCATTACTATTATGTTTGACAATGTCATTTGGATATGTAGCGGGTATATGGCACCAGAGTACGCTATGCAGGGACAATTATCTGTAAAAGCTGATGTCTATAGCTTTGGTGTGCTTCTCCTGGAAATTATCACAGGAAGAAAGAACACGGATTATAGTTTGCCACCTGAAATGCGGATTCTTTTAGGATGGGTAAGATACTGTTTCCGTTGCATTTCGGACTAAGCAGATCTACGTTTGCTAGACCATGTTATTTAATGCATCTATAAACCACTTAACAAAGTATGATTGGAGGTTTCACCGCTGATCTATTTTGGTGTGAATTTCTCATCTATTGACTTCTGTACTAGTTTACCATTGAATAAATTAAAGCCCATGTTAAGTATTTCTCTATCATGTATATATCTTATTAAAATGACGACCCGTCCTGATTTTGCAGGCATGGAGATCATACGAACGAGGAAATATTGTGCATATGATTGATCCGACGATAATCGAAACTTGCGATGAGGAGCAAGCGTCGCGATGCATTCATGTTGGGCTTTTGTGTACTCAAGCCGAGGCATCACTTCGTCCACTGATGTCTGCAGCCCTTCAGATGCTTTCATCTGATTCTGTGACATTACCGAATCCGACAAAGCCTGTATTTGTGAGTTCTATTACACAAATCACCAATCCCACCGGTTCTGGCTCTGGCTCTGGATCATCACATGCGTCTGCTTCCACGACATCCGCCTCATCCACCACTCCTCTAGCTCCTCCATCTGGCGCCTATACTTCTATTACTCAATTGGTACCGAGGTAATGCTCATTCGACGGAGTTCATGTTGTAAGCTGATTGTATTGTGTTTTGTTTAATAAAGCAAAACGTGGCGTACATATATCTCTAAGTTGCCACGCTGCCTTGCACATCTAGGTTCTATTTGTTGCCAATAGAGAAAGAAGAAAATATTTCATCTTTTTAATTATTATTTATAATAATTAAGAGTTGAAATTTCAGGACTTTAAGTTGTCATTATCATAAATTATAATAATTAAGAGTTCAAATTTTAACACTTTAATTTGTAATTATCATAAATTGAGACTATTGATCTTGGATTGTTTCATTTGAATAATTTTTTTTTTTTAATGAAAAAACAAACAACATCATATGAAATAATACACAACCTATCATTTTTTCAACCTCACCTTCAAACAACAATATTACTCTACAAGAAATTGTTTAATTTTTTTTATTTTTTAATGAAAAAAAAACCACATTATATGAAATAATACACAACCTATCATTTTTTCATCCTCACCTTCAAACAACAATATTACTCTACAAGAAATTGTTTATCTGTCAAAATTAACATTAAAGTTGTCAAAAACATGAAATTTAATCTTTTGAAATTCCTACCTTAACAGCTGGTTTCCAACGCCCAACCTAACCCTTTAAATTCCATGCTTCTATCAAGCCCGGTGCCCAACCAAGGTTAAAGCTAAACTTTTCAACTCAAATGGTGATTAACCAGAACAATAAAAAATAATGTATGTTGGTATGGTTTACAGTAAGATATATGTTAATGCATATATTTCTGCAAGTATTTATACTAATCTACACAACCGTTATGTGAAGGTTTGTGAGTAAATAGTATTTTACAAAAATTACAATTTCAAATTGGATATTTAAAGTTTAATGTTGGATTATAAGTAATTATTTTTGTTTTTTTAAAACTAAATTAGTATTTTTTTTTTAATTTAATTTTATAATATATTTGATGATGGTCGAGAGGGTCCCTTGTCCTACAAACAAGGAGGTCTCATACTGGCCATGACCTTAAAAGTAGATGTATATATGTATGTATCATCATCAAAATAATAAATGGATTTTTAACTTTTTTATAAAATTATTATTTTGTTTAATAATTGAAAATTTAAATTATAACTTTTATTTTATTTAAAACAACTTTATTTAAAACAACTTAAATTATCAAATTAAAAAAATCATTTCATTAAAAAAATATTTAATTACTAAGTGACCCCAAAACTAACCTTGTATACTTATTCTTAGACCCCTTCTTGGCTAAGTGCATTTAGCATCATCGATCAACGAATCATTTTCAATTGTTTGGGTCAAGTGGAGAGCCGAGTAAAAATGAGGCGGGATTTTTTGAACCAGAACAAGCAACATCCAAAGAACTGGCTCATCTGGTTCCTTGTTACGTCTAGCTTGACTATCCTATAGTCAGTGATCTGTTGCCTGCGGCTTTCCTCAGTTCTCAGCCTGTTTTCAGAGCTTCTTTCTGTCGTCTCTAGGCACGTTTCCAGAGCCTGTCTTTGTTTTATTGCCAGTCACAAGCTCTTAGTTCCTATTTTGTTTTGTGCGTTAGCCTTCCTCGGTTGGAAGATCTTTTTTGTTTTTTATTTAGAGTTGTTCTCGTGACTTTTCTTAGAACTTTCGGTTCTCCTTTCACTGTTTCCGAGAGCCTCGATCTTGTGTCCTGTTTTTGGGCTACTCTGCAGAGCTGGTCGGTTACTTGCGACGAGAACCCCTCTTCACCTCAGAGCGAGTGTCAGTAACTGTGAAGTCAGTCTTAGCTGTTTTTGGTGGGCCAATGGACTTTCCCTCTAGATCAACGTTGGAGAATACTGTTAAGACTCTAATGAGTCGTGTAGACGAGGAAACTTGGAGGTTGGTGGGACTGTTTGACAAAGTGGACCAACTTGAGGGTGGGCCAGAGGGACTTTTTGCAACAAAAGACCATTTAAATACTGTCTTCCCCAGCAGACAGAATTCACACTCTTTGCCTTATCCAAGATTTCAAAGCTCGTTTCCTCTCCTTCAGTTCCTCCTTCGTCGGGCCTGCTGCCAAACTCAAATCCCTTTAGCTCCCTACAGAGTCCTTCCTCTCAGAAGGGTTTGAGAGAACCTTTAGAGACGTCACTGCTGGCTGGTTTTAATCGAAAGGCGTGGAAACCAAACAAAAATTCCAAGCATTTGGTGTTGGGTAATGATATAGGCTTAGAGGACAATGTCAAAATGGCACCGTGTGCTCTGGTGGGAAGGATTTCTTATAAATCACTCAGTAAAGACTCTCTTGAGGGATGGATTCAGAGACAGTGGCAACCTATTCTTGGTTACTCCCCGAAGGTAATATATCTTACTAAAGGATGGTTGGGCTTTGTTTGCCAATCCCCGGAGGATTCATTCCTTCTTCTAAGCAAGTTGTGGGTCTTTGGAGGTAGTAGTCTCATGCTCAAGCAATGGAGAATAGCATTCAACCCGAATACTGATTACTTTCAGTATAGGCATCTCTGGGTTCTTCTCTCGGGCCTCCCTTTGTTTCTGTGGAATGAAGGAGCTTTCCGGGCCATTAGAGACACTTTAGGAGAGTTCATCGGTGTTGATCCCAAACATCTCTATGGCCCAGTTAGGAAGATTGGCAAAGTTATGGTGGAGATGGACATTAGCAGTGGTTTACCTGAAACCATAGAGTTCGAGTGGAGAGGGCGAAAGATTGCTCAGTCTCTTGACTATCTCGGGCTGCCCTTCCATTGCAACCTCTGTCGTTGTACTGGGCACCTTCGCCGAGACTGTAAGGGTAAGAAAGTGGAGGACCGTTCAGAAGACTTAGAACTTCAGAGAAGCCCGCCAGCCTATGTAGATGAAGATCCTTCGCTGCACTTTCTTGATGTTTCTACGGAAGATTCTTCCTCCTCTCAGCAAGATTATGGGGCCTCTATCACTTGTAAGTTAAGAGCTCTTTGCCCCCACTTGTACAACTCTTTATCCTTTGAAGAGAAAGAGGCCTTGAATAACTCGGTCTGGTTTTTTCCTTCTTCAAAGGCAAAGGATCCCTTATCAGAGCCATTTGTTGCGCCCCCTTTTCCAACTTTTCCTTCTCACCTTCCCTTTGTCGTTTCGTCCCCCAATTTACCCTCTTCTTCTTTACCATCTGCTACCCCCGTGTTACCCTCCTCCTCCCTTTTACGTAACCCTGTCGCTTTCCCCATTCCTTCCAGTCCTTCTGAACCATCCCTGGTAGAATCTGATTTGGAGCCTCCACCTCTACCAGGCTTTAGAGAGGTGGATGCAGGGGATTCCAGTCTTTTGGCAGAACTCGATTCCCTCTTACCATCCCTTCCAGCCCCGTTCGTCTCAGTGCCTCTACCTACGGTTTTGGGTAGGGAGGCTTATGTCCCCTTGTTAGTTCCGGCTTCTTCTTCCTCTCATGCTCAGGTCAAAGGAGGAAAAGCATTTGTTTGGTCCAGAGGCATTGGTTCGAAACTCTCTCCAGTCAAGACTCAGAGTTATCGAAAGAAACAGGCGAAATTAAGTGCAAAAAACTTTGACAGTGTCCCATCTTCCCCAGACTCGGGGGCCCTTAGAGCAATGAAGGCCCTGGCGAGGGCTAAGTGATGTTATTGCTCTCCTTGAACATCCGAGGGATCAGAGGCACCCTCAAAGATGCCTCGGTTCGAAGATTGATGGACTGTACTCATTCGAATATTGTCTTCTTACAAGAAACTCTTGCAGATGAAAAGAAAGCAAGAGATTTTTTACTTCAAATCCGCCTCTCCTGGGCAGCGATTGTAGTTAATTCCATTGGGAACTCAGGTGGTCTTTTAGTTTCATGGGACCCAAACTCTTTTGACTTAAAACCCGTTCAAACGGTGGGTGGAATCCTTCTAACAGGTTTTTGTAGCTCTTCTAAAAAGGATTTGGCCTTCTTAAATGTCTATGGACCTTATAAGGACCGCAAGCGCTTTTGGAGTACTTTAGCTGATAGTGGTATTCTCTCCATTATAAACCTTGTTATGGCTGGAGATTTGAACTTCATTTTATCATCGGATGAACATTGGGGAGTCTCCTTCTTGCCTGGTCTGACAGAGGAATTCTGCAAAGACCTTTTCAGCTCCAAAAAACTGATCGACCTAAAGCCCCCCAAGATAGTCCCAACTTGGAGAAATGGGTGATCTGGACTTGATGCTATAGCTAGAAGGTTAGATAGATTTTTTATTGCAGAAAATCTGTTGTCAATCGGCAGGTTCAGGTCGTGGGTGGAATACCCGTTCGTATCAGATCATGCCCCTGTGGTGATTCAAGTGGAGCAGGCTCCGGTGTACAAGGCCTTCCCTTTTAAATTCAATGCCCACTGGCTTAATCAGGCCGATTATGTGAAGCTAGTTCATTCGATCTGGAAAGACCCGAGTTACCTGGAGGAAAGAAACAAGCAGGTTAGATTATTAAAAAAACTTAAAGACTTAAAACTCCAAAGGAAAAGATGGATCAAAGATTTCATGAAGTTGGAGCTCCTTCTTTTAGAAAAGTTGGAATCTGATATTGAACAACTCTTATTCTTAAATGCCGAGACTCCGTTATCTGTGGAGGAAGAGCATAGGCTGGGGACGCTGGAAACAAGCAGAAATTCCATTCTTCGTAGGACTGAGGATATTTGGCGTCTAAGAAGTAGAATGACTTGGATCCAGAGCGGTGACTCTAATACAAAATTCTTTCATAAGGTTGCCAGCACCAATAGAAACATAAATCATGTTTGGGATATTCAAAGTGACAGTGGAGGAACTCTAAGTGACCAAAAGGCGATCATGGAGGAGGCAATAATTCATTTTAAACAATTTTATAAAGTGAGAGAGAGAAACAATATATATGATGTGGTTAAGGTGTCCAGCCTGTACCCCAAAATGGTATCTGATGAGGAAGCAGATGATCTTTATCGGTCGGTTTCTTTGAAAGAATTAAAATCAGTGCTTGAAAATTGCAAGAAAGAAAGAAGTCCAGGTCCTGATGGATGGACCTCATAATTTTTTCTCTTCTTTTTTGATCTTGTGGGGAATGATCTCCTGGAAATGGTGGAGGACTCAAGATTAAAAGGCCATCTTAGTGGAGGCATAAATGCAACCTTTCTAGCTCTCATCCCGAAAGCCAACAAACCTACCTCCTTTGATGATTACCACCCTATTTCCCTGTGTAATCTGATTTATAAGGTTATATCCAAAATCCTGGCCACTAGGATTAAACCTTTTCTAGCGAAGTGTCTCTCCTCAGAGCAGTTGGGCTTTCTGGAAGGTAGGAGGATTCAGGATGCTATCAGGACGGCCCATGAAAGCCTCCATAGTATAAAAAAGAAAAACCAGAAATCTCTAGTTCTGAAGTTGGACCTGAAAAAAGCCTACAACAATGTGGATTGGGAGTACCTCAGGTTAGTTCTTCTTACAGTTGGTTTCAGAGTCAAGCTTGTTGATTGGATAATGTCCAGCATAACAAGTGCAAGTTTCGCAGTCTTGATAAATGGGGAGGCTACGGATTTTTTCAAATTTTGGCGGGGACTTCGTCAGGGCTATCCGTTATCCCCGTATTTGTTCATTCTGATTATGGAGGGGATGAGTATTATGCTGACAAACAGTAGAAATGACCACAGTATATCAGGTATTAAAATAACTAAACTGTTATCAGTGGTCCATCTAATGTTTGTCGACGACGTTCTTATCTTGTCAAAGGCTGATCCGGGGGAATGGAGATTGATAGTGGACCTTCTCACTTTGTACTGTAGCGCTTCGGGTCTCTACATAAATACTCAAAAATATACGGTTCATTATTGGGGGCTCAAGGATGAAGAGTTGGCGTCCTACAAGGTTTTCTTACCTTTTACATATTCAGATTTGAATATTGGATTCAAGTACCTTGGGTACTTACTCAAGCCGAGGCCTTCTAAGTCGTCCGATTGGAGCTAGCTGGTAGCAAAATTTGAAAAAAAGATCATTCAATGGTTTAACAAGTGGCTTTCGCTCGATGGGAGACTTATTTTGGTTAAATCAGTTTTGGAAAGTCTGGAAGTGTTCTGGATGTCTTTGGCAGTGGTTCCAATTTCAATTTTAAATAAAATTCGTAGTTTATCCTTTGCTTTGTTGTGGAGTGGCCATAAGGAAAAACCACACATCCATCTCTGCAGGTGGGACATCCTGGCTCGACCAAAATCCTATGGAGGATGGGGGCTCAAAAACCTCCCTCTGTTCAACTCAACGCTCATTGCAAACACTTATTGGAGGGCTTTGAACCATGGGAGCATCTGGAATAAGATTCTGGTTGGAAAGTACCTGGGGAACTCATCGATCTCTACCTGGCTGCGGAAGCCCTCCCACAAACACCTAAAGGCATCTAGCTTCTGGAACGGTTGGTTAAAAAATCTTTTTGTCATTTTACATTGGATCCGTTGGCTTCCTGGGGATGGGAACTCTATTGTTTTAGGAAGGGATTGTATTAGCGGTTTAGAAAACCAGGCTTTACTCTCTGATACCTTGCGTGCACACCTGTCTATCTTAAATATTTTCACTCTTGCACATGCAAGAGTCACAGATATTTCATCAGTCTTTCCAGACCAGTGGCTCAGTGGCGGTTCTTTGGGGTTAGTTGGGCATATTAAAATCGAATGGAGTACCTTCTCTCTAACTTTAAGAAACGCGGGCATCTCTCTTCATAACTCGGTCGACGCTTTGGTATGGGCTGGTGGGGATTCGAATGGTCTTACCTCAACAAAGAATATATATCTAGCTCTTTTAAAGTCTCTCAATTTACAAATAGACCGTTCGTGGTTTAAACTTCTCTGGAAATGGCCGATTCAACTAGAACTTAAATTATTTGTTTCGCCGGCAGCAAAGGACAAAGTTCTCACTTGGGATTCTTTACAGAGGAAAGGATGGCACGGTCCAGGGATATGTAAGCTATGCAACAGAAGTTCTGAAAACATTGACCACCTCCTGATACATTGCGCCTTCACGCAATCGGTGTGGCATCACTTATCTGCTCTTTTTAATTTAAATTTTCAATGGACAGCCAACTCAATTTTCGAGTGTTTTAAGATTTGGTTGGAAGACAAATCGGCCCCCGCAAGCCTAACAACAACCACATGCTGGCATATCTGGATCGAGAGGAATAAGGTCCTTTTTGAGGAGTGCGCCTCATCCTACTGATCTGTGGTGCATAGAATTACAAGTAATTTCACTTGGAAGCCATCAATCCAAAAGATTCTTCCAAATAGAGTATGTGACATTAATCTGGAAGACGGCTACACTCTTGCTTGTTTTGATGGAGTTGCACTAGCAAATGGTGAGTGTTGCAGAGCAGGGGGTATTTTCAAGACACATGTTTCAAGAATTACAAAATGGTTTCTTAACTATGGAGCTGGAACAAACACTAAGGCAAAGCTTTTGGGGTTGTGGGTGACGCTCCTTTTGGCTAAGCTCTGGTCGATAGATAAAATAAAAATTTTGGGTGACTCGAAAGTGATCATCGATTGGAAAAAGCAGTAGGGACAACTCAACTCAGTGAATATTGAATGTTGGAAATTGAAAATTTTGGATCTGGCAAGTAATTTCAGTGATATTAGCTTTCAGCATATCTACAAGGATCATAATAAGGAGGCTGATCTTCTGTCAAAGAGGGCTCAAAAGGAAATGAAAGTTAGGCTATCAGTTTTCCATTGGGAAAATGGAGAAGAAAGCGCCCACTCCTTTCTAAACATCTTTGAAGACTAAACTTAGAAGAGTTTGAGTAGGGTCTTGTTTTAAAGAGGTTTTAGAGTTTGGACTGCTCTTGCTCTTCTCAGCTTCTCTTTTAAAGGTTATATGCTTTGTAAAGTTTTGGATTTCAACGTAGTACTTCTCTTGGTTTTGGGCTGTTTTTGGCCGCAAAAAAGTTATTTGATCTTCCTTTTGGTGTGGACCAAATTTGTAAATGAAATTATTGTAATATAATTTTGAGATATTTTTCTTTTGGAAAAAAATACTTATTCTTACATTTTCTATAATCAAGGCATCACCACAACTACGCTTGGAAATTAAAGTGGACACATATGATTGTAGTGAAAATGTTTTGATTGGTGTTTTGTACGGTGTGCCTTTACATTTGTATATTAGATTAGTTTTGAGATAAGTTTGTGCTTTACTCTTTTTTATAAGTTATATTTTACCATGAACAAATTTAGGGAGGAGTTGTGTGTATATTGTTAGAGTGGGGTAAATTAAAAATTTATATTTTTGCAATTAAAGGAGTTGTATGGATATTGTTAAAGTGAGGTAAATTAAAAAGTGTTTATTTTTATAACTATGGTATAATTGATTTGTTGTGTGCATATTGTTGTAGTGGGGTAAATTAAAAAATTATATTTTTGTAATTAAAGGAGTTGTATGTATATTGTCAAAGTGATGTAAATTAAAATTTGTGTATTTTTATAATTAAAGGAGTTGTATGTATATCGTTAAAGTGAGGTAAATTAAAAATTGTATATTTTTATAACTATAATATACTTGATTTGTAAAAGTGAAATGTTGTTATGTTTTTTAACTATGTATAAAAATATATAATATGATATAATTTTTTAATTAAAGAATAGCTTTTATAATATGGAAATAAATTATTTTATTTTAATTTCTTAAATTTAATAATTTGAAATATTATTAGATTTCTCAAATTATTAGATGTTTAGGGTTTATAGTTTGGGTGGTTGGGTAGCACATTTGTTATCTTCACCACTAAAATTCAATTCCTTCAAAGTGGACATGTTGACCTCTTATTGACATCTTGTGATAAGGCTAGAAGAGTAGATGCCTATATATATATATAATTCTTACATATTATGTTTTCACAACATTTCAATTTAAAATAAATTACTACACTATTATTGTGAGAGGTTTACTAAACATTTAATAGGTAATCCCTCACTTTTAATTAAAAAAATGTGTCTTAATTTTTTTCAAATGCCTATAAGAAGAAATTTTATGTTGGGATCTGGGCCTACAAATCAAAGTTAATGAACGGAGAAAAGATAATACAATAAACAACGCACACAAAATAAAGGGTTTCACGGAATGATATCCTTTATTGCTCAACCAAGTGGAGAAATGATTACAAGTCGCAAGAAGCTCCTAACATGCTTATTCATTTAAACAAGATATTCTTAAGTGTTTCTAGGCATATGGAAAATCAAAAGCTTGAGAAACCTCAGCCCAAACAAAAGTAACTGCAAGGTGTGTTGTCACAACCCAACAATCTCCACCTTCTCAACAATTTCCCTATGCCTTGCTCGGCGAATCAAACATATCCTTCTTGCAAGCCAAGAGAAGCCAAACACCATCACAACTTCTCTAACACTATTGGTTGCATGAACATGTTTGCACAATTTTCTCCAATATGGACCACTACACCTTTACTGAATCAACATAACCACAAAATAAATCGCCGCAACCATTGTAGGTGATACTCATTCTTCTTAGATACAGAAGCACCTATTTCCATGCTTTTCCCTTGGTTTTTCCATGTGTCCACTGGAAACACTAATTACATGTGAAATATTTGAACATTTCATCGCAATCATCAACCTTCCTATTTCATTTTCGTAAGGTACACGAGACATATTTAATCTTTTCTTCGTCACTACTAGGACATACACTTGAAGAAAGTTACAACGAAAAGATAAATGGATATTTACCAGTTTCACAAAGTTCATACTGAACCTCATCCGTGACAACCAAAACTTACCATTTTTCCCACCTCTATATACTTCTATTCCCAAGATTTGTTTTGTTTCTCTTGGATCCTTCATTAAAAGTCCTAGCCAACTAAACCTTTGGCGTGCTAATCTCAACCATGATTTTCTTGATTTTCTTGCAATAAACATATCATCAACATAACACCAAGATAATGAATAAGCCATAAACACAATGATCATACTCACTTCTTAAGAAAAATTGTCTCACCATGAAGGAATCAACCATATTGTACCATTTCTTAGGTACCTTAGACCATACAATGATTCCTCGAGTTTGCAAACAAATCTCCCTTTGCGATATTGAACAACTTCTTATGGTACATATCTATGCTACTAATGATTTGTGGACAGTAGGATCCCACAACCTGCATCTCTTAGCTCCATCACCATAACTAAGAGAGATATAAAAACTTGTTCCCTTGACCAAATTCAGCCAAGCTAGCAAACCAAGCCTTCACCTCTCACCTCCAGGATAATTTCAATGGAGTATGAAATCCATGGGCTCAAAATGCAGGCTACCAAAAGACCATGTGCCCAAAACCATGACTCTTGACCTAACTTTCCCCCCCTTTCCCATGACCAAAACTAGTCAAAATTCCCTCAAAATCAAGGTATTTATGAATACCCATTCCCCCCTACCACCTAGGTCATCTTTACTTTACCGATGACATTTCAAACTATGATACACATGCCTAACCAAGTCTTATAGTCATATGCCCATTTACCAAAAAAGTGTCAAATCCACCTCGAACCTTGCATTTGAAACCTTCACCTTGGCATTGATTTAACCAAGCCTCATGTCCTCTTCATCCCATTATCATACATAAAGAAAATATCATTTATGTTCCCGAAATGCTCAAAATACTTCATGAATTCATTTTCTGATAGGGTCACATGCAATCTGCCAACAAGAATCTTTTTAGTCTTCATGTGACTGATGGCTAAATGAGGAGCTCCATCACTACCAACTCCATAACTGCCTACAAGTGCACCACCCGAAACATCAACCCACCCCCCCACCTATCTTCCATGTTGTATCTGGATACCCACCTAGATGTTAGGCAATGAAAGCATAAACACAAACACAAATTAATGGAAAACCAAGAACAAACCATAAACAACAACAATCACGCAATTTAACACAGTGATTTACGTGGAAGCCCAATACAGGAAAAAAAACTGGGGCAATGATAATCAATATTCTTATTATTCAATGGAGAATTACAATAGCCAATCATAGGCATACAACCATCCTCTCCTCTCTTCGTGCACACCACACCACATTGTATTTCTCTTACTACATTTCACTCTCACCTCTATGGGTATGCTCATATATATAACATATATCACTTAGTTACACAAATTGATCATGAATAGATCACATAGTTACATGAAAAATTCATAAATAGATTACACAGTTTACACAATATGTTTACAATGAGTGCATGTATGCACATTCCTTATTTAGCTAAAATGCATGTGCATGTGAGCACATGAGGAAATTTGTTGGCATGTTTCCAACAATCTCCACCTTCACAACAATTTACTTGATATATCATTCCCTTAATTAATTCATCACCTTTCCTGCAAGCCAAGAGAAGCCAAACATCATCAGAGCTCTGCAAATTCTCTAACAATATTCACTCCAACATGGACCATTCACATGAACATGCCAACATGATTCACTCCACTATGGACCATTCTTCCTCCATCAGAAACCAGTCTTATAAACCAATGTAGACATCCCATTTTGATACATTGGACTGTTAGTCAAATTCACAACATGTTGACCACCACAGAACACCTCATCCTGTACTTGTCCAAACTTACCAATAGACCCTTGCATTATTGCAAGACATAACCTAAGGTAGGTCTCCTCTTGTCCAAATCTCATGAATATTAACCACAGATTAAATCATTGCAACCATTGTACGTGATACTTGTGCCTATATGTTTGAAGCACCCATTTTCATGCTCTTCACCTGGTTTTGCCATGTGTCTACTAACAACACCAATTGCATGTGAAATTCCACTATTTCTCATCACAATCACCAAACTTACTACTAGCATATAATACTTGAGACATATAACCCTTTTCTTCTTCATCAGTTAGGACATAAACTTGAAGAAAAATTACAATGGAAAGCTAAAGGGATTTTACCAGTTTCACATTATTCATACCAAATTTCATGAGTATCTTCACCACATACTTCTGTTGTGATAACCAAGAATACCTTCCTTCCTGTATTTGTGTATTCTCATGCCCAAGTTTTATTTTGTTTCTCCCAGATCCTTCAAAACAAGTGTCCTAACCAACTGATCCAACCTATTGATCTCAACCATGCTTGTGCTTGCAAAAAGCATAACATATAACACTAAGATAATGAATATACCATAAACACAATGGTTATACTCACTTCTTGTAAAATTTGGCTCACCATGAAGGAATCAAACATCTTGTACCATTTCCCTGACATGCTTAAGGCCATACAATGATTCTTGAGTTTGCAAACAAATCTTCTATTACAATTCTGAACTAATTGTTCTGGTTGTTCCAAATACATCCCCTTATCCAAAAAAATCCATGTAAAATAGTTTTAACATCTAGTTGTACTAACACAGCTAGTGCTAACAAAACATGAATAAAAACAAGATTTTAACAACTGGTGAGAAACTTTCAAGGAAATCAATAACTTCCAAATACCCTTCTACTACCAGTCATGCTTTGAACCTTTCATCTTTTACTATGTTTGATTTTATAAAAGGAGATTCATCAAACACTGCATCTATGCCCATGATGATTCTGTGGGTAGTAGGATCCCACAGTTTGTACCCCTTAACACCATCACCATATCAAAAATCTACTTGTTTGATCTGGGTCCTAATTAGAGTACTGATAAAAAACATAAGCATCACAACCAAATAATTTCACATTTGAGTAATTACCAGATGACCTGTTCATACCTCTTCATGAATCTTCCTGTTTTTTGCAACCAATGGTGATCGAGTTACCAGATAGCACAACCGCTTCTATCCACAACTATTGTTTCAACTTGGAATTACTGAACATTCCTATTCGATCCGAGCTTCCTTGCAATACTTTCCAACTTCCATGGATATGAACCTACATTCATCATATATTCCCAAACACTTGATTGACCTACCAACACATCACCTTTCTAACCTGGACACACTGCTCCACCTCTAACTTTGCATTCGAACAACTTTGACCAAATCTGGCCATGTCGACCAAGTAATCCTTCACCACTTACCTCCAGATCCATTTACAATGGATTTCACTAAGCCTTTTATAGGCTTCATTACATGCAATACATGGACACAATACCATAGGATACCCAAAAAACCACCTGCTTTGACATAAAAAACCATATTTAACTCATTAACTCTTTCACTGAGTCAAGGTTAACCCAACATACATGCCCCCCCACATATTCAATCTACCTAAATCTACGTCTAGACTTTTCATAGGTGACCT
Source organism: Picea engelmannii (assembly GCA_009831015.1). Taxonomy (NCBI): domain Eukaryota; kingdom Viridiplantae; phylum Streptophyta; class Pinopsida; order Pinales; family Pinaceae; genus Picea; species Picea engelmannii. Next base: position 93,366 of record ML804571.1, on the reverse strand, counting down.
GGTAAACCAGGGGTACACATGCCTATCTAGGTCTTATAGACAAATGTCCATTTACATGCAATTAATAATTTTTACAACTCCAAAGTAAATACATTTATTATTATTATTTCACGGTGAATCAACCATCACCACCATGCACCTTCTATGTGAACATAGGTGGTGAGACACAACAAATAGACAAAACTTCATCAACCATACCTGTAGCTGAATTTTCTTCTTTTGTGGAGTCCTCTTTGGATGCTTGTTTTTTTTTCCAACAATCCTTCTTGAGATGCCCAGAGTTGCCACAGAACCAAAATTTTCCCTTACCCTTACTGTCTTTTGACATAGACCTGGATGTACCTTTTTTCATTTTTCCCTCCTTCTGTAGATCAACCTCTAACCACCATTACTTCTGTTGTTGAGGTTTCCTTACTATATATTTTCCTCATCTCCTCATATAACAAATCTCCCACAAAAGTGTCATAATCAATGGCATATGTTGAGCTAAACCCTATAGTTGTGACCAGATGATCCCAAGACTCAAGAAACAAACACAGTAGCCTAACCGCCTTGTCCTCATCTTCGTGCGTTACGTCCATACTAGATAATTGACAAATCAGAGTATTGCAAACATTCAACTGATCAACAATTTTCGTACCTTCTTTCATCCACAAGTTGTACAACTGTCTCTTCAAGAAGATTATGTTCATCAAGGACTCTGTCATATACAAATTCTCCACTTTGTTCCACAAACCTGTTGTTTTCTCCTCTTCAACAATGATAAACACCACTTCATCTTCCAAACAAAAATGAATGGTACTGAGTGCTCTTGCATCCATATCTTCCCAGTCCTTGTCTGTCATGCTTGTCGGTTTCTTTGTCTTTCTAGCCAACACCTTTTACAATCCTTCTTGCAAAAGCAGATCTCGCATCTTGAGCTTCCATAGTGCAAAGCTATTCTTATCACTGAATTTATCCACCTCAAACTTATAACTCTGCACTTTCGCCATTAGCACAAAAAACCGTCCAAACCACTACTTATAAAACCAAGTCTTCTCACTATGGAGAAATAATAGTATTTCAAAGTTAAACCCCAATAAATTTAAGTAAAATATTTAAATCTAATATATATATATATATATATATATATATATATATATATATATATATATATATATATATATATATATATATATATATATATATATATATATATATATATTTCTTAAAACCTTTTACTAAAGGGTCCACCTATTAAACAAATAATATTGTAACATTCTCCACCCATTTTAATTCATAAACAATGGTCCTTTATGAAATAAATGTCCACTCATTTATATAAAAACCATCCTTCATATATCTTGGTATCATATAACAAGAAAAAGTAGTTTTCATACCTCCATACCCTATGCATACGACTTTCCAACGATTATCTTACCTCGTATCAAAACTTGCCACAAATTTCATACCTCGTGTGCATTACAAAAAAAACAAAGAACTTTCATATCGCATAAGTCAATGCATATACTTTGTGCTCTTATCACTCCTGTTGGATAATCTACGAGTATCGCCTGATTTAGGAGAGATTATCGCTCCCTTTGAACCAATTTACCCGTGACAGGTTAGAAACTATCGCCCATGTTCAACAAATCCATTTTCTTTCAGCACGTAGCACACAGATCAAACTCTTCCTTAAACTCACACAGATCTGCTCGGCTCAGTTAACCTGCTCTAATATCCAACGACCATATTATATTCTCCTTCACTCTCTAATCCTTCAACTCCACGCTCTGATACAACTTTTTAGGTAGCGGAAGCATAAACACAAGCACAGTTTAATGAAAAACCAAGAACAAACCAGAAACAACAAAAATCACACAATTTAACACAGTGATTTATGTGGAAACCAAATACGAGAAAAAACCATGGGGAAATGATAATCATTATTCTTATTATTCAAGGGAGAATTATAATAGCCAATCACAGGAATACAACCATCCTCTCCTCTCTTCGTCCACAAAACACTCCATTGTATTTCTCTTACTACATTACACTCTCACCTCTATGGGTATGCTCGTATATATAACATCTATCACTCAGTTACACAAATTGATCATGAATAGATTATATAGTTACACGAACAATTCATAAATAAATTACATAGTTTACACAATCTGTTTACAATGAGTGCATGTATGCACATTCCTAATTTAGTTGAAATGCATGTGCATGTGAGTGCATGAAGAAATTCGTTGGCATGTTTCCAACACTGGAGTCCCACAAGAATCTCCATATAGCATCCACCCATGCCTAATTCATAAGGCATGACCAACACACCATAACCTACACCATGTCTGCTAGGGTCCCATAAATTTAACCCACATATCCATATGGATTTGTTGTTGTAGGTCCATTTCCATAACCAAGTGCTCCGCAAGGACTCTGTCTGCTGCTACCAGCACCTACTAGTCCCTTTTAGGCCATAGCCTACAAAATTCACACTAGCACCGCCAATCCCCACTGTGGCTCCACTCCACGAGCTCCAGGGAGACGCAATAGGAGCATAGCCATATCCATCCACCTGAGGAGGAGCCGAACCACCCCCATAACGTCAACTAGCTTCTAAAAAATCTTGGACAAGTATTCTGCAATGGATTTCTTATCCAATATTTCAGATGTTCCCAGAGTTATTATTTCGAGCTTCTCCAACTTCTACTACTTCCCCGACTTATCTTTGACCTCTCCAAATAGATGTGAGTCACTTTCGTTCATCTCTTTGTCTGTGTTAGCTACCTCTGCTCCATCAATTCACTTCACTTCTTCCAGATTTTGGTTTGTGCAAGGCTGTCTGCTCAAATTTTGACCGTATGTGGTTATATCGACCATCGTACCCATCTACCATCATCTTTGCCTCCACGATGCACTCCACCCATTCGATGCCATTTCTAAGGACCAATGATATCCATTAGACAAACTCGATCATGTGACCTCAAGCCATAATGAGGCTTGGGATTGTAGAGGTTGCGAGGGAAGAGACCACTGCGTGCCTTTTCCCATTAAGATTGACTTTTTCACTACCATTTTCACCATATTTTCATGGGGGAAAACATTTGGTCTCCACAACACATATTATCAAAGCCTCCCTATCTCGCTTTGTGAATTCCCCCTCCAAAAGATATCTCTCCATGGCCTCCACCACATCGGGATTTACACTACTGCATATTGAAAAATTTGCGACGACTACTGGCGACGAAAGTAACCTTTATTAACAAAATTGAAGATAAAGAGTTGAATTTTTAAATGTTTTTATAAATCCATCCCGAGTTCCTCGCTCTTCTAATGGAACCTTTGGTTATCGTCGCAAGAGTGACAAACCAGATCTACGTCGCAAGCGCGACGAACATGATGATAACGGACTCTCGTCTCTCTTGCGACATCCTTTGGCTATCGTCGCAAGAGCGACGATTCAATGATGACCATTACACTATTTAACAAAGTCAACATTGACCGTTACATTGTTTGACAAAGTCAACATTGACTTGGTCAACTTTCGTCACTCTTGCGACGAAAAAAATATCTATAAATATTTTGCAAATTAGAGATGTTGGGATAATCTAATTGTTATAACAACGACAATTCAGAAAGGGTATTTTTGTTCGGAAGAATGTTGTAGAATATTAAAGGTGGGAAAAAAAGTAAAGCGGGTGAAAAGGGTGATGGTAGATGTTATTTCCCTTGCAAAAAATGTTTCCTTACACGTCCCATAAGAATTTTAATAGCAACAACTACAAAACATTGTAGGAAATATGGGCACATTGATGGGGAATCGAATGAATATTTTCCCATGGTAATTAGCTATATATTCATTATCTATTTTTATATTGTCAATTTTATATAAAATTATATATATGTGTATATATATATTGTTTGAATATTTGTTATAGTACAAACTAATTTTGCATGATTGTTTGTAATTATAAAGTTAGAGTTTCCCTCTAACTTTTTGCAGAATATTTCACCAAGTAGTACTAGTAGAAATGATGTTGTACAAGTTGAGGAACATGATCAAGAAAATGAGGATCTCATGGAAAAATATGATGGGACAAATCAAGTTAATGATCCCATGGAAGAAGATGATGGGACAAATCAAATGATCCAAGATTTGTTTGCTCAACCGGATGAGGATGGGGACAATGATGATATTTATGATGAACCTCTATTAGAAAAGGCAAATAAATGACTTTATGAAGGCTCAAGAGAAGATCGTCTCTCAACTACATTGCTGCTAGTGAACTTAAAGGTTATGAATAATTTGTCGAACACTTGTATGACACAAATCCTAAGGTATGTAATATGTTTCATCTCATATTATACATAAATGTTGACTTTTTTTCTATTTGGTTTTAGTGTTAATTAATGTGTAAAATAAGAATGCAATTTTTACAATTAATATTCTTTACATTAACTAGTTATTTGTTATGTTGTAGATTGTTAGGTGAATTTTTATTACCATCATCAAATATTTTACCTCGCACATATCGAGATTTGCATGCCATTATGAAAGACATTGGAATGGATTATCAAACTATAGATGCATGTCCTAATGATCGTATTATACATTATGGAAAACATGCTTCGAAAACAGAATGCTCGCAATGTCTTATAAGTAGATATTGAACAAATCAAGTAACAAAAAGGGTGCCTATTCGCATGCCTTAACGATATGGGAGGGTTTTTGGACTCAAATTTGACTCACACACCCACTTGTTTCCATCATAAATTCATCATCATGTAAACCATAAACCTTATTTTTATTTCAAAGT
>ML804571.1:45699-77832 GCA_009831015.1 Picea engelmannii | reverse complement strand
AAGTTGGTAATTAATATAATTTTTATTAAAATTCAAATTTTATCAAGTGAATATTAATATTTGTGTTTATAATTGTGATTAATATTGTTGATGTTGTTGGCCTCATTAATATGCATGTTTCCATTTTTTCTATTTTTTTTTAATTTCTCTATATACAACCCAATAGAGAGAGAAAGTGAGAGAAACACATATAAAGTAATTGAAAATAACAAGAGGCTCTCTAAATTTTTTATTTCTCCATGTAGCCAAATAGAGAGAGAGAAAGTGAGAGAGAGAAATACAAAGTAATTGAAAAAAAATAAAAAAATGATGATTTCACCAATAGATGCTTTCTACTTCCTAGTATGAGAGATATGTATAATTCCTTCAATATTTAATATAGAGTTGACATGTAGCATTTGAAAAATATTAATAACAAAAAAAAAAGAATTCAATATGGGCAATAAATAAAATATTTCAATGTCCATCCTAAGAGTGTGTGTGTGTAAAGTAATTGAAAGTAAAATATTTTTGTTGGGGAAAGGGTGGAACCTATAACGAAACATACATACAATTATGTAGATAATCGAAGAGGGAATAACATTTTGAAGACAAGAGGGGGTGTCTAAAGACATCGTTACAACAGTTAAGAAAAGCGCACTACGATCAAAACATCACAGTGCATATTGGACTTTTATATCTCCATATGATATCAACACGAAAAGAGATAGGGGACTTAAACTCCACTAGAAAGAGAAAGGGGGGCTAAGAGTTTAGGAAGAGGGGCTAAGTCAAGGGGACTTAAGCCCAAGGGAATATTTTAATAATATTTCCAAAAGTATAATTTATGGGATATATATTTATCCTAAGTTCCTAAGGGATGGGAATGAGTCACCAAGTGGAGCTAAGTTATTTCTTAAGGTGACAAGTGTATGGTTATAACCATGAAAATATATTGTTGTGCCTTAGTGTATTTTTGGGGCAATTCACTCATTCCTTCATCATTCAGACCATCACTCCTCTACTAGCCATTCGTACCTTGTTGTTACCACATAAATTGTACTTTGGGAGGCTTGTGCATGGTTGAAAAGGTGGGTTGTTAGGCCCGTGTGTTGTGGAAGAGGCGGCTTTTCAGGCCCGCGTGTTATTGAAGAATCAGATTGTCAAGCCCACGAACATTCTTTCCAGGTGAGAGAACTACTAGGAATTCTTTTCCCAAGGTGCCAAGCTGCAACTACATGGCTCTGAGACTTCTTGTCTGGCATGTTGCTGAAGCCCCGGAAGGGAAGTGGGGCAACCGAAGGACTGTTGAGTAGAGAAGGGGCGCACTTCCTGGGGTGGGACATGCATGTGAGGAATGATGGACTCTAGGCTTTCTACTAGAATTGGAACCTTTGTATGAATACTTTGGCTATTGATAGACTTTATCTTGGCTTAAGAATCCTTTGCCTTGGTGGATTTAAGCCCCAGCTCGAGGGTGACCTACTGCTGAGAGTTTATAAACCAAAGAGTCTATGGTTGGGAGGAAAGTTTGAGGTCTGGACATAGTTGGTGGCTTTTTATAAAATATAAGTGTCTTTTATGTGTTTGTTTTGATTACTGTGTGCTTAATTATCGATTTTTTCATATGGGTTTTTACTGTATGATGTTGCGTGTGAATTTTGTTATTATTCTACATAAATTGTTGTTCATATGCAAAGCATTTAAATTATTTTATTAGTATCATAGTTTTGTATTTTTGGAGTGGAATTGCCTAGCAAGGAGCTATGGATGCTACAATGTGGTATTAGAGCTATAGTTTCGACACTAATCCTGCATGGGCTAGATAACAGATTGTTGATCATAAAAACATTGCAGAAATTCAAATTTAGAGGAAGTCTGCGAGACATCTGATAAAATTATTATTGTGAAACTGAAGGAATTTCATGGGGAAGTTGAAGAAAACGAGCCCAGGAACTAAAAATGAGAAATTAAATCTCTAATTGGTACAAATTTGGGCCATTAAATCATCAAATTTGGAATTTACAGTGCGGTCATGGCACCCATGATAAAATTGGGAGAAATTGGGCAAAATGCCCTAATTTCTGGAATGGAATTATGGGAAAATTCGACGTGGAGGATTCAAATTTTAAGAGGAGGGGTCATTTTGAATTTTAAACAATTGATTTTGTCTAATATAGACGAGTCGAGCATTTCCACGATGGTAGTGACAACCACGAGTCGGAATTAAGGAAAAATTAGTTGAGCGAAGAAAGGATTCATGTGCGCTTAGTGGAGGAGACACGTGAAAAATATGGTGTGCGGGTGAGTGCAATTAAATTTGGCGTTGTGTAGAGAAAAGCTTGTTGCGCATGTGTAGTGTTGGTACGCAGTATGTGCACATTAAATATTCGTGTTGTGCGGAGTGGATTTATGATGCGCACATCATAGTGGTGTGAGATATAAAAGTTGTGTGTGCTAAATATTGATGTGTGGTATAAAATCCATGCACGATAAATATAGGTGCATAGTGCAGAATTCGCACGCACTAGATGTTGGTGCGTGGTGCAGAAGTCACGCACACTAGATGTTGGTGTGTAGTGTAAATGTTGTGCGCATTGAATGTTGATGCGTGATGTAGAAGTTGTACGCAGTAGATGTTGGTGCACGATGCGGTAGTCACGCGCACTAGATGTGGGTGCATGCTGTGGTAGTAGTGCGCACTAGATGTTGGTGTGCGGTGCGGAAGTCACATGCACTAAAAGGTGGTGCACGATGTAAAAGTCACATTCACTGGATGTTGGTGCACGATGTGTAAGTTGTGTGCACTAGATATTAGTGCGCAGTATAAAAATTATGCCCACTGAATAATGGTATGTGGCATAAAAGTTGTATGCACTAGACATTTATACGTAGTGTAAAAGCTATGTGCACTGATTATGGGTGCGCGATGCATGCACTACATTTTAGCGTTGCGTAGATGGCACTTGCGCGTGCTAAGTATGGGTGCATAATTCAAAACTATTGTGTGTGAAGTCAAGTTGGTGGGCTATCACAAAAAAAAAAAACAGTTTTTCTGTGAAATGTTTCGCATTTGAAGGTCATAATCTTGCGCGACCTTTTTTGAGTGCCTAAACAACGCTTTTAGGAGTTTTAATTTTCGAGATTGTAAGTGTCGTAGGCACCACATATAGTATTTATAGCTTAAATGATAAATCTTAGAGAGATTTTTCTAACAGTGTAAACCATTCGTCAAACATAGCTATTATGAGGAAGTTACAGGCCAAACTGTGGAGGGTAAATTTGAGACCCAATTAACTTCTAACTTGTCCATAACTTCCTGATCTAGAATCAGTTTGGGGCACAAGAGTAGTCAACGAAAATATCTTGAGCCATAGAAGACAACTATGGGGTTAGATTCAAAATGTGTGCACCTAAAAATGCGCAGGAGGACATAGAAGACACATGTAGCATTCAGGGTTGAAAATATAATTTGTCCTTAAACTTCAACAAGTTGTATCTAGCAGCCTGAAGCTCAAATGAAGGTGAGACTTGGATAGATTTTCCAAATTATAATTATAAAGGAAACCGGTTGGGATCTTGCCAAAACTCCAAAGGATCTTGTATAAAGATGCATGGGTACAGTTAAAAAAAAATTGCACTTGGGTGAAGGGCGAACGAAAGGAATAAATGGGTAGTATTCCAATGACCATAACTTTCTACTCAAAACTCAGAATTGAGTAAAGAAGCCGTCACTGGAAATGTTTTGGACAAAGTAGTATAATTGTTCACCTAGAAATTTGAATTGAGTAGTTAAAATGATGGGGAATCAAAATAAATACTTAACCAAATGTTACTATGATAAGAAAATGAAGGAGTTCTTTGAACTCAAGCTTGGGAGTATGGCCATAGATGAGTATGAAAAGATATTTTTAGAGCTGCTAAAACATTTTTCTTTCATCAAGGATGAACAAGCTAAGATTCAGAGATACTTGAGTGGGCTGCCATCATTTATCAGTGATAAGATATGGTATGATGATCCCAAGACACTCGAGGAAACCATAAGGAGAGATAAGTACCTCTATGATCAACATAGAGGAAGACCAACTTTCCAAAAGGCTTGGGAAGACCAGAAGAGAAGCATAATGGAGAAGAGGAAGAAGGGGACCAAGCCACCATTCTTCAAAAACAATACTCAGGGACAACCAACTTCTAAAGAGTCCAGAATGACAAACAGTGGGGCAAAGACTGAGGAAAAAATCTATGAAATGTTGGGGTTGTGAGGGAAATCATATGTACAAAGATTGCCTTCACATAAGTGAAAAAGTGAGGACTGTTCACAATGCACAACAAGCTGATACAATGGAGGACATGGGCATAAATGTACCTAGGATCTACACAGCCCTGGATAACAAGAAAACTAAGTCTCAATCACATATGATTGAAGTGGAAGGCAATATTAACAACCAACCCATTTCTATTTCAATTGATTCACGAGCTAGTCATAGTTATCTAGATCCTAATATGGTGGAAATATTTCAATTCCCCCAAAAAATGATTGGGAAACCTTGGTTGGTGCAACTAGCTACAGGAGCTAAAAGGAAAATTAATGAGATAGTTAAGGCATGTCCAATGGGCATGAATGGGATGAGCACAAGGAGAGATTTGAACATCATACATTTGGGCTCCTATGATTGTCTCATTGGTATGGATTGGTTGGACCAGCATCATGTTGTCCTAGACTGTTATAATAAGGCATTTACTTGCTTGAATGAGGAAGGAAACTTGAGAATAGTTTAAGACATTCCAAGAGTGTAACTGTCAGAGTAGTTTTAGTCTTGTAGTTGAAGAAAAGCTTAAGGAAATGTTGTCAATTATTTGTAGTACGTATGGAGGAGGCACCCAAGGATAAAGTGCCAAATTTGGAAGATTATGCAATCTTAAAAGAATTTGAAGATTTATTTAGAGAAATCTTGGGGTCACCACCCAAGAGGGATATTGATTTCTCTATAAATCAGATTCCTGGAGTAGCCCCAGTATCCAAGTCTCCTTATAGGATGAGTACACTAGAACTAAAGAAATTGCAAATGCAACTTGAAGAGCTTCTGAAGAAGGGGTATGTATGCCCAAGTGTGTCACCTTGGGGTGCCCCATTATTATTTGTAAAAAAGAAGGATGGTACATTGAGGCTCTGCATTGACTTCAAGTAGTTGAACAAGGTAACAATAACAAACACGTATTATTTGCCAATGATAAATGACCTTTTTGATCAGCTGAATGATGCAAATATATTTTCCAAGATTGACCTCAAATCCAACTATCACCAGGTGAGAATAAAATAAGAAGACATCAACAAAACAACCTTCAAAACGAGGTATGGCCATTATGAGTTCATAGTGGTGCCATTTGGGTTATCAAATGCACCGGTTGTTTTTATCTATTTAATGAATGTGATTTTTAGAAATTACTTAGATACCTTTGCCATTGTATTTTTGGATGACATACTTATTTACTCTAAATCTGAAGAAGAGCATGAACAACACTTGAGGATGGTGCAACAAGTATTGAATGAGCATCATCTTTATGCAAAGTTGAGAAAGTGCTCATTTTACCAAAGACAAATTCATTACTTGGGACATATCATTTCAGAGGAAGGGATAATAGTAGATTCAGAAAATATAAGAGCCATTGAAGAATGACCAACACCAAGAAATGCCTCTGAGGTGAGGTCCTTCATGGGACTTGCAGGGTATTATAGAAGCTTTATTGAAGGCTTCTCAAATATTGCACACCCAATTACATCCTTTGCAAAAGAAGGGTGTGAGATTTGAATGGACTCTGAATTGTGAAAATAGTTTTCATCACTTGAAGCGTTTATTGGCAAGTGCACCAATACTAAGGATTGTTGATCCAAATGAAGACTTCATTGTATGCACAGATGCTTGTAAAGAAGGGCTTGGGGGATTCCTTATCCAGAATGGGCATGTGGTATGTTATGAATAAAGGAAATTAAAAGAGTATGAAAGGTAGTATGCTACTTGTGACTTATTATTGGAAATCATAGTGGATGCCTTGAAGATGTGGATGCACTATCTCATGGGTAAAATATTTGAGATGAGAACATACCATAGTGGTCTAAAGTATTTGTTTGGACAACCAAATTTAAATGCTAGACAAAGCAGATGGTTGGAATTCCTCAGTGAGTATGACTTTGATATCAAGCATATCAAAGGTAAAGAGAACAAGGTGGTTGATGAACTCAACAGGAGAGTGCATGAGATGCATGCTACAACCATTAGCATGTATATATCATTTTTGAAAGATAGAGTTTTAGAGGATGCAAAATCAGATCAACAATACATGGCAATAAAGGAAAAAATTCAGCAATGTATTTTACAGTAGAAAATAGAAAATTATGAGCTGAGAGAGGATGGACTCCTCATTTACAGGGACATAATTCATGTGTCGAATAATCAAGGGTTGAAAAATAAGATATTAAAAGAAATGAATAATGTGCCTTATGTTGGGTAACCAAGTTATCAAAAGACAATTGCAACTCTCAAGAAACAATATTATTGGCCAAGCATGAAGAAAGAGGTGGTTGATTAAAAGATCATAATTCAATGAATGGTTAATGGAGTGTATTATAATTTAATGGTTGTCTATATATTATTTAGCGAAGAGAAATATGTGTCAGTTATTTTTTGAGCTCGTACTTCCTATGATACGGTTCTTGTAAGCCAATAAGCCATGACAATCGTTTTTTAACCATGTTTGTACATTCATTTTGAAGTGGGAAATCGACGACCCTCCTTACTGATCCATTGCTATTTATTTGAGGGTTTCTAATTTTGTTTTAAGGGTCATTGGGGATTTTATCTCACTCCCAGAGTCAATTTTGCTGCTAGCCGGTGTCCACACCTTGCTTGTAGGTCGTACTTCACATTCTTGACTTTGTCGGGGCATTTTCCTTTGTCCATAATTCATATACGAATCCTACTTCAAAACTTGGGGTTGTGTGGGCCTTTATTAACTACCCATGAACTATATACACATTTTTACTATTCCGCCAACTACCAATTTCTCCCCAAATGTTTTTCTCTGCAATTGAATATCAAACTCGACTTCCATGCATTTTTTTAGTTGTCGTGGGTTACCAAAATAACCCTTGGGAATATTTATGTGCCATGAGTTACCAAAAAACATCCTCCAAACATTTTTCCAGACTGTTGGTTATTAAATTCGCCCTTCAGACTTTTCCCCGAGTTGTTGGTTTCCAGATCCAACTTTCAGAGGTTTTCCCTTCACGGTTGGATGTCAAATTCTCCCTTTGAGTTATATGCTTCGTTGTTGTCCAACCTGACTCATCCTTGAGTGTTTCATCTTCACCATTGGTTGTTTTCCTCTTCCTTATTCGACCAACAACAATTTTTAGTTGACTAGATCCACCCATGGTTCAACAGGGTTTTCATTTGGTTGATTTGATTCCCTCGGTCAACTAGACTTTCATTTGAATCACCTTGGTTGACCCGAATTTCATCTGACTCGACTATAATTGTTACATATTATGTTTTCACAACCTTTCAATTTAAAATAAATTACTACACTATTATTGTGAGAGGTTTACTAAACATTTAATAGGTAATCCCTCACTTTTAATTAAAAGAATGTGTCTTAATTTTTTTCAAATGCCTATAAGAAGAAATTTTATGTTGGGATCTGGGCCTACAAATCAAATCTAATGAACGGAGAAAAGATAACACAACAAACAACAAACACAAAATAAAGGGTTTCACGGAATGATATCCTTTATTGCTCAACCAAATGGAGAAATGATTACAAGTCGCAAGAAGCTCCTAACATGCTTATTCATTTAAACAAGATATTCTCAAGTGTTTCCAGGCATATGGAAAATCAAAAGCTTGAGAAACCTCAACCCAAACAAAAGTAACTACAAGGTGTGTTGTCACAACCCAACAATCTCCACCTTCTCAACAATTTCCCTATGCCTTGCTCGACGAATCAAACATATCCTTCTTGCAAGACAAAAGAAGCCAAACACCATCGCAACTTCTCTAACACTATTGGTTGCATGAACATGTTCGCACAATTATCTCCAATATGGACCACTCCACCTTTACTGAATCAACATAACCACAAAATAAGTCACTGCAACCATTGTAGGTGATACTCGTTCTTCTTAGATACAAAAGCACCTATTTCCATGCTTTTCCCTTGGTTTTTCCATGTGTCCACTGGAAACACTAATTACATGTGAAATATTTGAACGTTTCATTGCAATCATCAACCTTCCTATTTCATTTTCGTAAGGTACACGGGACATATTTAATCCTTTCTTCGTCACTACTAGGACATACACTTGAAGAAAGTTACAACAAAAGGATAAAGGGATATTTACCAGTTTCACAAAGTTCATACTGAACCTCATTAGTGACAACCAAAACTTACCATTTTTCCCACCTCTATATACTTCTATGCCCAAGATTTGTTTTGTTTCTCTTGGATCCTTCATTAAAAGTCCTAGCCAACTAAACCTTTGACGTGTTGATCTCAACCATGATTTTCTTGATTTTCTTGCAACAAGCATATCATCAAAATAACACCAAGATAATGAGTAAGACATAAAGACAATGATCATACTCACTTATTAAGAAAATTTGTCTCACCATGAAGGAATCAACCATATTGTACCATTTCTTGGGTACCTTAGGCAATACAATGATTCCCTGAGTTTGCAAACAAATATCCCTTTGTGATATTGAACAAATTCTCATGGTACATATCTATGCTGCTAATGATTTGTGGACAGTAGGATCTCACAACCTGCATCTCTTAGCTACATCACCATAACCAAGAGAGATATAAAAACTTGTTCCCTTGACCAAATTCGGCCAAGCCAACAAACCAAGCCTTCACCTCTCACCTCCAGGATAATTTCAATGGAGTATGAAATCCATGGGTTCAAAATGCGGGCTACTGAAAGACCATGTGCCCAAAACCATGACTCTTGACCTAACTTTCCCCCCCTTTCCCATGACCAAAACTAGTCAAATTCCCTCAAAATCAAGGTATTTAGGAATACCCATTCCCCCCTTCCACTTAGGTCATCTTTACTTTACTGATGACATTTAAAATTGTGATACACATGCCTAACCAAGTCTTATATTCGTATGCCCATTTACCAAAAAAAATGTCAAATCGACCTCGAACCTTGCATTTGAAACCTTCACCTTGGCATTGCTTTAACCAAGCCTCATGTCCTCTTTGTCCCATTATCATACATAAAGAAAATATCATTTATGTTCCTGAAATGCTCAAAATACTTCCTGAATTCATTTTCTGATAGGGTCACATGCAATCTGCCAACAGGAATCTTTTTAGTCTTCATGTGACCGATGGCTAAATGAGGAGCTCCATCGCTACCAACTCCATAACTACCTGCAAGTGCACCACCTGAAACATCAGCCTGCCCCCCCCCACCTATCTTCCATGTTGTATCTGGATACCCACCTGGATGTTAGGCAGTGAAAGCATAAACACAAACAGAGATTAATGGAAAACCAAGAACAAACCAGAAACAACAACAATCACACAATTTAACACAGTGATTTACGTGGAAACCCAGTACAGGAAAAAAAAATTGGGGCAATGATAATCGATATTCTTATTATTCAATGGAGAATTACAATAGCCAATCACAGGCATACAACCATCCTCTCCTCTCTTCGTGCACACCACACTACATTGTATTTCTCTTACTACATTTCACTCTCACCTCTATGGGTATGCTCGTATATATAACATCTATCACTTAGTTACACAAACTGATAATGAATAGATCACATAGTTACACGAACAATTCATAAACACTAGGTTTATCCATGCTTTTCCCTTGGTTTTTCCATGTGTCCACTGGAAACACTAATTACATGTGAAATATTTGAACATTTCATCGCAATCATCAACCTTCCTTTTTCATTTTCGTAAGGTACATGGGACATATTTAATCCTTTCTTCGTCACTACTAGGACATACACTTGAAGAAAGTTACAACAAAAATATAAAGGGATATTTACCAGTTTCACAAAGTTCATATTGAACCTCATCAGTGACAACCAAAACTTACCATTTTTCCCACCTCTATATACTTCTATGCCCAAGATTTGTTTTGTTTCTCTTGGATCCTTCATTAAAAGTCCTAGCCAAGTAAACCTTTGACGTGCTGATCTCAACCATGATTTTCTTGATTTTCTTGCAACAAGCATATCATCAACATAACACCAAGATAATGAATAAGCCATAAACACAATGATCATACTCACAATGGACTCAAATTTGACTCACATGCCCACTTGTTTCCATCATCAATTCATCATCATGTAAACCATAAACCCTATTTTTCTTTCAAAGTACACAAATAGATTGACACAAGTTTTAAGTTTGCATCATCCTTTCTTCATTTTTCTTTCAGATTCTCCATTGTATATACAATGTATGTGTGTCATAGTTGTGATGAAAAAGCCCTCTTTGTTTGTTCATTGTTTAATAAACACCATAAAAATATGTCCTTGTAGTACTAGTTGTGGGAATGTGTGTACTGTCGAACGAATTATAAAAGGAACAATGAAAATACATTGTACTATGACTAGACATGGGAAACAATGACCTGTGAATGGGGCTAACGTTGAAATTTTTTCAAATTGTTTCTGTATGCACTAAAATTTGACATGGATAGACTATTCGCATGCCTTAATGACATGGGAGGGTTTCTGGACTCAAATTTGACTCACACACCCACTTGTTTCCATCATTAATTCATCATAATGTAAACCATAAACCCTATTTTTCTTTCAAAGTACACAAATAATGTGACAAAAGTTTTGAGTTTGCATAACCTTTCTTCATTTTTCTTCCAAGTTCTCCATTGTATATACAATGTATGCGTGTCATAGTTGTGATGAAAAATCCCTCTTTTTTTGTTCATTGTTTAATCAACACCATAAAAATATGTCCTTACAATACTAGATACGGGAACATGTGTACTTTCAAACGAATTTTAAAAGGAACAACGAAAAGACATTGTACTATGACTAGACATGGGCAACAATGACCTGTGAATGGGGCCAACATTGAAATTTTTTCAAACTGTTGATGTATGCACTGAAATTTGACATGGATAGACTATTCACATGACTTAACGATATGGGAGGGTTTCTAGACTCAAATTTGACTCACACGCCCACTTGTTTCCATAATTAATTCATCATCATGTAAACCATAAACCCTATATTTCATTCAAAGTACACAAATAGCTTGACACAAGTTTTAAGTTTGCATCAACCTTTCTTCATTTTTCTTTCAGGTTCACCATTGTATATACAATGTATGTGTGCCATATCTATGATGAAAAATCCCTCTTTTTTCTTTCATTTTTTAATCAACACCATGGGAATAAATATTTTAACCTTGTACCTCTCCCATGTAAAAAACAACAACTTTACCAATTTGTCATAGAGTAATCCCCCCTATAAGAACATTAGCAATTAAGAAGAACATAGGGATGGAATTTGGTCCACATATGTGTATGTATGAGTATTTTTATGTGTACATCAGACACTAAATCACTACCTTATGTGCTATATAGATACTTTAATATGTTGGGTAAATATATCATTTTGTAGGTCATAAGGAAACCATGGAGATGGGATCATTTGGTCCACACATATATGTATGTAAATAGTACTATGTGTTCCTCACACACTAAACCACTACCTTTAAGTACCCCATGGATAAATTTAAACCACTACCTTTAAGTACCCTATGGTCCTTTGTTGCTTCATTTCCCTTATTCCAATTGGCCGGTTAGTGACGATTATATCATAATTCAACCTTTCTTCATTTTTCTTTCAGGTTCTCCATTGTATATACAATGTATGTGTGTCATATCTATGATGAAAAATCCCTCTTTCTTCTTTCAGTTTTTAATCAACACCATGGGAATAAAGATTTGAACCTTGTACCTCTCCCATGTAAAAAAAAACGACTTTACCAATTTGTCACAGAGTAATCCCCTCTATAAGAAAATTAGCAATTAAGGAGAACACAGGGATGGAATTTGGTCCACATATGTGTGTGTATAAGTATTTTTATGTGTACATCACACACTCAATCACTACCTTATTTTCTATATAGATACCTTAAGATGTTGGGTAAATATATCATTTTGTAGGTCATAAGGAAACCATGGAGATTGGATCATTTGGTCCACACATATATGTATGTAAATAGTACTATGTGTTCCTCACACACTAACCCACTACCTTTAAGTACCCCATGGATAAATTTAAAGCACTACCTTTAAGTACCCTTCGGTCCTTTGTTGCTTCATTTCCCTTATTCCAATTGGTCGATTAGTGACCATTATATTATAATTCTATTGTAGGTTATGTTTTTAGTATTGGTTATAGAATTGTCACTTGGACTTGTAAGAATCAAAATTCCTTTCTCTTTCTTCAATAGAATTGGTGTATCAAGCATGATTTTGTGCAAGTCAAGAAACCATATTGCTTGATAGATCCTTTAATTTGTGAAAGTCAAGAAACCATATTGTTTGTATGATTTCTTTAATTTGACCTTGCACAGAGTGACCTGTGAATGGGGCCAACGTTGAAATGTTTTCAGTTTGTTCTTGTATGCATTGAAAATTGACATGGTTATAGTAGATGCATGAATTGATGGTATGGGAGAGTTTCGATATTCAAATATGACTCACACAAAGAATTTGACAATCAAACAACAAAATTATAACCTAACTGTGAAGGAGATGAAATTATCCATTGTCATATTTGCCATTACCGCTATCATCACCACTTTGAAGTGCAAGCCAGAAAAGTGAAGTCTATCAAACCAAATAGAACAATACGCAATAGTTGAAGCCAAACATGGGAGGATTTTTCCCTTGTTACCAAAGAAGAGGACACATGGAATATCCCCTCAATGAAGAAGCACCGAGTAAAAGGGGCATTGTTATCAAGAAAAATGAATAATATTGAATATGATGATAGAAGTTATGGGAGTTTTTTTTCATGGCATGTTTAAGATTTATGGATATTCGATTTATTTTCTATTGATGTTGAAGAGGTGTAAAAAATTCCAATGGTGATGTTAAAGGGCCCCATAAAAGGGTGGTGGAGTAACATATAAACTAGATTTGATGTAACCACTTATGAACCTTGAAGGATTAGGATGAATTGAAGATGTTTTGAACTTTTGATGGATATGTTCTCTTTTGAGAATGATATACAAGATGTCTTTAATCAATTTTAAGTATACGAGAAATTTTGTACCGACAAAGGAGTACAACCATAAAATGAGACATCGATAACATGGATATTGAATCATCTTCAAAGGTTTTGTCTTGTTCAACGTTGTTTTGAATCCTTATATTTAAGTTGTTATTGTAGTTACTTAGTTCAAGATACCATGGAGAATGCCATATTCACCACATTCAAAGTGGATTATGAGAAATAAAAAGAAAGATTGAACTCACTGTAGGATTTCACTTGGGTATGTGTTCACTTGAGTAACCAGTGGCAATTTTCATGGGTTTTCTAGAACAACCACATGGGTATGTGTTGTTCCTTTCATTGCTTATCGAAAGTCTAATTTCCATAACTCTCATTCCAAACGTAGAACATTTCTCTTAATATTCATTAGACTATCACCATTTTGAGTACCATCTATTTGGAGACCTCAACATACTCTCTTATTTTTAATCTAGAGGCTTGTCATTGTATGTGTATGGGTCATTTTTCCATCTTTCCACCTAATTTGAATGAAATGTTGAAGCATGTATTAGTTTTAGAAATGGGAATGCCTAGAAATGTGACCCCCCCTCCAAATGGGTACGTTAAGGGATACATGGTGTGTGTGTGTAACAACAACAACAACAACAAAAACAACAATAATAATCTAATTTTAAGGTTGCGGCCAAGCCAAACACCAAATTGGTGTATGAGACCCCTTGTTTGTGGGACAAAGGATCCCCTCCGCACAACCATTTGACTGCTAAAGTCTACAAAGGTATACATACCCTACCCCACCGTTGATCCTTTGAAATTTCATGACATCTCTAAACTTCCTCCACCCAAAACTTTGCGTAAGTTGTAGAGTTTCCAAGGGAAATACAACTTCCTATGACGATTTGTCCCTGACTATGCCACTACAATGAAGGTGATCTTGTTTTACTGTATGACCAAGCCCATGATAAGCTTGAAAAATGTAAGTTTTAACCTTTATGTTGTTATATTTTATAGAGTCTAAGAGTGTAAGTTGAGTTCTAGTTGTAGATGACTGATATAGTTAGGAGTTGACTTATACTCTAAGTTAGATTCCCTTCTAAATACCTTAATAAAATACTACCTTATTTATACCTAACCTCTCTCTCTCTCTCTCTCTCTCTCTCTCTCTCTCTCTATATATATATATATATATATATATATATATATATATATATATATATATATATATATATATATATATAAAGAAAGAAAGAAGAACAACTCCAAACCTTCAATAAAAACACATTATAAAAAATTGAATTATTTCAAAGATTTTAAGTTTCATAATTTTTATAGTGATAATTACTAAAATAAATTACCCCTTCATAAGCAAATCAAAGAGTAAATATCTATTCTTAATACAATTTAAAAAAAAATATTAAAATCCTTTAATTCAAATAATTATTACTCATTTTCTATATCTACTCTACTCAATATGCGAATGTAGAAATGAATCTACTCAAATAGTTATATCTACTCTACCCGTTCACCCATACACTTTGAGGAGACAGGCTTTCGTAAGGTCGAATTTATTTAAGGAGGGAATTCTTTAAGGGGGACAATCATATTGATAGTGGTGGAAACATAATTCAAAACAATTTCTTATTTCCTTGGCAGTGATAACCTTACCCTTCTTCAAGCAAGCAAGCCCATCTGAGGCAAATATTTTCCATATCTACTCTACTCTAATCGAGGGCCATCTAGGACTGATCAGACTGGTCAAGGAGGCCCAAGACTGTCGAGGGAAATACTCTAATCGAGGGCCATCCGAGACCAATCAGACCGAGAAAGGAGGCGCAAGATTGTCGAGGGCAAGGAGGCACGAGACTGTCGAGGGCCACCCATACGCTTTGAGGAGGCAGGATTTGGTAAGGAGGGATTTATTTAAGGGGGACAGTCATATTGATAGTGGAAAAAAAATAATTCAAATCAATTGCTTATTTCCTTGGCAGTGATAACCTTACCCTTCTTCAAGAAAGAAGGCCCATCTGAGGTAGATATTTTCTATATCTACTCTACTCTAATTGAGGGCCATCCGATACCGATCAAACCAAGTAAGGAGGCACGAGAATTTTGAGGGAAAGGAGGGAAATGATATTGGTATGTTCTTTAAGATACCGGCCTAACCTTTCTTTCAATGATATCCATCATTGTTTCATTGATTCGTTCCAGGTGACTACTGATAAAAATCCTTGAATACACAGTTCCCTCTAAATTTCCCATGATTTTACAAAAACAATTAACCATTGTTCCTTTTAAAAATACAGCTAGAAGGTCTACATTCTGTAATCCGCAAGTGAAAATGTGATTGGGATTAGAAGGTCAATAACGAGAATGAGGGCCATCCGAGACTAAGACCGAGAGTTGTGCACGAGACCATCGAGGTCCATCCTAGACCGAGATCGAGACTTGCGTGTGAGACTATCGATGGCAAGGAGGGAAAGAATGGTATGTTCTTTAAGCTACCCTAACCTTTATTTTAGTGATATCTAGAATTGTTTCATTGATTCGATCCAGGTGCCTACTGATAAAAACCCTTGAATACACAATGCTCTCGGAATTTCCCATGATTTTACAAAAAAAAATAAAAATTCCTAAAATAAAATTCTAAGGTGTCCCCAATAAACCTATTCTAACCTAACCCTAACCCTATACTACCCATGTGCTCCATTCATCACTTAATAAAGGATAGGTTCATGTGTGAGTTGTTCAATTTTTTCTATAATGAGTAAAGTTTTTAGTGGTGAGAATGGAGGAGTAGTACTGTTGAGGACATGCTCATGGATTTCCTCTCCTTTTGACTCCTCCATCAATTCATCCTCTTGAGATACCATATCCTTTTAACATACACTAGAACCATGAATCCGCAACACCATCTCATCTCTACTTATTCCTACTCTTGAGAGGACTCTAGCCACCTTTTCCATTTCTTTGTCAATGCTTTTCTTAGATGGTATATTGTCCATAGTGTGGAGGTCAACAAGTGTTCCTTTTTATTTCTATTGGTGCATTCCTATATATGAAGGGGTTGCTTGTTCTACTTCATTCCAAACTAGGACTCCCAAGACATAAAGAGTACATGAAATTTAGCAACAATTTGGACCCCATAAAATAACTACTCCAAAGTTTAGTTATTTTTCATTTAGAGAAGATGAAAGAAGCAACCCACCACATGACATAGCATTAAAACCCACCTACACAATGCCAACTTCCACACCAATGTTAACTTAATCTAAGTGGAGGGTTGTGAAATTTCATGCCTTGTTCCATTTTTTATCTCTAGAATAAACCTTAGAAGAGAAGGGTTATATAATTTAATCAATCCCCCTCAAAGAAGAACACTAAAAACTCCACAATTTGTACAATTGAAGAAAAAAATAATATGGCGGAAATTACAAAATTCTATGAATTTACCATAACTTTAATATTTGTTTGCATGTTCTATACATATGAATTATTCGCATGAGGTGATTACTATAGTCCTTGCTTTGCAAGGACTAAAAATAGGAGAGGATGTACTTGAATCATGTTTTCTTAAAAAGAGGAGAGGATGGATTTTTGAATCGTGTTTTCTTTTGGTCCAATGAATGTTATTGAGTACTTAGATATTAACAACAATATTTTTCATTGCAATGAATTGTAGAACCTTCTCAAGTTAGAGGCAAGGGGGGCATGAATAGGAACCTAGATCATGTAAATGAATGGTGTATCTTACTTTGCTTTCAATCACTCTAGTTCTTTGAACTACAATTGGGTCAATTGTATTGGAAATGAATATAATAAGTTTATAAAGGTTAATTAAGACACTAATATAGACACATGAATCAAACAATTGGCGAAAAAACAAGAATTTAGGCTAGTACTTGAATTTGAAGATCTCAACAACAACTTGAATGATGATTACATCTATTCTACACATCCTACAAACCTATTGTATATTTGAGGGAAATAAAATTAGAAGCCTCATCACATGGTCCCCCCTTCCATTTTTCTAGTCCCCTAATCATAGCCTAACATACCTTTACTATTCACGTCTCTTCTTTACCTTATCCTTAAGATACCTAGGGAAAGGTTTTCCTCTCTTCCTTGTCTTATCTTTTCTCTTATTGACTACCTATTTCCTCGATTCATTCATCTTTGATTGTCTCCATTTAGTTCATTATCTTGAGTAGAGATGAATTCAAGATGGAATTCTTTAGTTGAGACTAGTCACCACTCCCTTGCCAGCTTCCCTAAGAGGTTATCTTTGGTGGTTGCATATTGTAGCCTATAGCTATAAGGTCACCTTCATTTTCATGAAATGTCCTTCCTCTCAACACTCTCCTCCTACCTTCGATGGTGCTTAATTAACGTTGTTTCCTTATGTTCCTTTTCAATCCCCATGCTAACATATTCACCTCATGCCTTCAATGGTGCCTTTCTAGAATCAATGGCACATGCCCTCACTAATGTCACCTTACAATTAATATTAGCACCTTCAATGGTTCATTTCCAAAATATTGATAATATCACCTCACCATCATCAATGCCTTTGATGGTTCCTTTTAACATTATCACTTCATGTCTTCATTCATGTCACCTCATGATAATTCCACCTGGCAGCACCTGAACTCCATGTGGCACCACCTTGATGCCTCCATGTCACTTTCAAATCCATGTCACATGTAGGGGGTCCATGTGTGTGTGTGTAATTATGTGGATCCCATATGATTATATGCATGTGTGTGTGTTTCTTCCTAAAATACATAGACAAAGTGTTGGAATAATGAGAGGGGGGCGGGGGGTGAATCAATATTATGCAATATTTTACCACTTTTAATCATAACATACAATCATTAACTTTATCATCAATATATGATGAGAAGTATCAAGAAATAGTGCATAAAAAATAACCGTAGATGCATTGTACACTAGAATTTATGTGGAAACACAAATGGAATAAAACCAAAGAATGATTTCTTATATGTCAAAGATTACATTCACGGGAAGCACTAACTTCCAAATTATCTAGCACCAACTAGAAGGAGGCACCAACCCCCTGATTTACAGGCACCAACCTAAAGGAAGCTACAACTCCCTGTCTTCTCTGGCTCCAACCAGAAGGAGGTTACAACCCCCTGATTTACAGGCTCCAACTTGAAGGAAGCTCCAAATCCCTGAGTTCGTCGGCACCAAAAGGAAGGAGGATACAACCCTCTTTCCTTTTCCCATCCTGTCACCCTGAAATATAAGTCTAGACTCAAACTGTCACAACCACTGATCAATCTATAATTGCCACCATCACCGATACAACAACCTGTCACCGTCACTATCACATCAACTTGTAATTGATGGTCAACAAATCATCCAACCTGTCACTATCCCTGTCACTGTCTCTATCACTATGTTTGTCACTGATATACCATAATAAACTAACTATAACTAGATCCACTCACATGGATAACAAAACCATCACAATACCATGTACATCAACCATGTACCATAATATGTACCTCAACCATATACCATATCACTCATGATATGTCTCAATCATGCCAAACACCATATACCAAAGATATAATCCAATGTATCCAAGATATGCCTCAAGTATATACCATAAAATAAACCATATACCAATCATCCAAGATGTGCTAATGTCTCAACAATATGTCTCAAGTATGCACCATAACAACCAAGTTCATATACCAAGTGTATGCCTCAAATATATGCCAATGTCACAAAGATGTGCATCTAACAATTAACCATAACAACCATACAAAATGTACCGATGATATGTCTCAAGCATGCATAAATATCACCAAGACATGAACCTCATCCATATGCAACCATGTACCAAAAAGTGCCTCCAAGACATTCCTTAAGCATGTGCCATACCATCCATGATACACGTCTCAAACAAAAACATAAAAGTAAAACCATTACTCATGAAGAAGAACTTATACATACCATCTCAGACTCTGTAACCACCCTATTGTATCATCATACCTTGCTGCAACCTAAACCAAGCATACTTCTTCAAATCTAGGTTCACCTCAATTGACAGATGTTAGTTATAATGTGGGGCCTCGCGTGGAAGGCACTAAACAACCTGCAGGGGTGACTCACGGGACACTAGTCACCTGACTAGTGGGGGTCAGCTAAACTAGGGTTTCCCAAAACCCTTCTTTGCAACTCCGAGACTTTCACACTCCTTTCTTCCTCAGATCCGCTTCCTTAGATATGCTACAAAAATATTTACCAAAAGATCACTTGAAAGATAAATAATCATTGAACTTTTGTGTAAAGATGAGAGACTTCTTGAGGTGTATTTATACTTTTCCAAATGACTTATTTTATTCACTTTAGGGTCGACCTGTACTTTCTTGTTATAACCAGTTTACCCTTTAATTAATGACTTGTAACTTCTTGTTGCAATCGTTCAGGGGATTCTTAACAATTCTTTGAGGTTTCCAACTTCAATACCTCATAACTCCTCAACTGTGAGGAACTACGTGACATACCACCTACTGTTGGAAACAAAATGATGAGGACTATCCATCTATGAAGGTTTTGTATGTACTTGTAATGTTCTTCAACCTCATTTTCCTCAGTCAACTTTGGGCCTCATGACCACACCTCTCGGTTTCTTGTAGACTTCTTCAAAGCATCTTCTCATGAGGGCCATGCTTAAAGATACGCCATAAGGGTACCACTTTGGAGACTTCTTCAATTATAATAAATACTTCTAGAGGCTTCTATACTTCCTCTAAAGCTGACATTAATGACAATAAATTTTCCAACAATCTCCCCCTTTGGCATTGATGACAACACTCATGCTCCCCCTATGACCAATGCTCCTCCTTTCTACATGATTATATTCTTTCTCCTCCTTTGACATCAATGGAAAAGGGTAACTCCCTCTGACAATCTTCTTCTTAACTTTCTTTCTTCTAGTGATTTTGTCCATTGGTACTTCTTGATGAAGTAAACTATTGACATATAGAAAAACATTCATATTAAGATTCCTTTATCGTCTTTGCACATATGATTTCTCTTTGCTTGTATTCTGAGAAAAAAATGTGTAGATCACTGTGGAGCAGAAACTATTCCAAGTTTTTGTCGACGATACTCAAATGTCTCTCTTGGGTGAGGTTTAGTGAAGATGTATGCAATTTGTTCCTCTCTCCCAATATACTCTAACTTGATATTATTTTTTGTAACTTGTTCTCGCAGAAAGTGAAACTTGATCAGAATATGTTTGGTCTTGGCATCACTAGATTCTTGGAGATATTGATAGCACAATGTTTTCACAAAAGATTGAAATGGGCTCATCATACTTCACTTGTATATGTTGTAGGGTTTTCTTCATCCATAGAAACTGAGTACAACATGTTATTGTTGCAATGTATTTTGCTTCTGTTGTAGACAATGACACTAAGGACTGTTTTTTACTTAACCAGGATACCAAACAATGACCCAAATAGAAGGCTGCTTTGCTAATACTTTTTCGATCATCAATTCTTCCTGCCCAAACTGCATCTGCATAGGTGACCATAGTCAGTTCATTCCCTTTGGATACCACAATCCAAACTCTAATGTTCCTTTAAGATATATGAAGATCCTCTTTACTGCTAGAACATGAGTTTCCTTTGGTGTTGCTTGAAATCGTGCAACTTGTCCGACTACTTGCATTACATCTAGTCTTGAAGTTGTCACATAGAGTAGGTTGTCAATCATTGATTTATAGTGTCTCTGATATGATTACTTAGATTCATTGTCTTTTCTCAACTTGCAAATGGTCACCTTCACAATACTTACTGGTTTGCAATCTTCCATTCTGAACTTCTTCAACATTTCTTTGATGTACTTGGTCTGGGAAATGAAAATGCCTTCATCCTATTGAGATATCTGAAGTCCAAAAAATAACTTCAATTCACCAAGTAGTGACATTTCAAACTCATTATGCATGTYTTTGGAAAACTTCTTACTCATCCTATCATCATCACTTCCAAAGATAATGTCATCCACATATACTTCAATGATAGGTATGTTGTTTCTATCAACCTTTACATAGAGATTACTATCCGCATTACCCTTTCTAAATCCTTTATCCTACAAATACTTGTCCAATATTGAATACCAGGCTCTAGGGGCTTGTTTGAGTCCATACAGAGATTTCTTCAATATTCAAACATAATATTCCCTTTCTGACAATAGGAATCCTTCCGGTTGTTCAATGTAGACTTCTTCTTCTAATTCACCATTTAGAAATGTTGATTTTACATCTATATGATATACTTTGATTCTCTTTGAACATGCATAGGCTAATATTAGTATGATTGTTTCCATTTTGGCAACATGGGAAAATGTTTCTTCAAAATGTACTCCTTCAACTTGTGCATATCCTTTGCATAGTAATCTTTCCTTGTTTCTAGTTACATGTTCATCTTGGTTTAGTTTGTTTCTGAACACTTATTTTGTGCCAATCACATTTTTTTTCTTCAGTCTTGGAACCAGTTCCCATGTTTCATTCTTATATATTTGATGTATTTCTTCTTCCATGGTCTTGACCCATTGTTCATCATTACTGGCTTCCTCAAAGTTGTTGGTTTCAACTGTGGATAGTAGTGCAAGGTGTCTCTCCTCTGGTGTACAAAACCTTTTACTTCCTTTGTTTTCTATTCCTACCTTTTTATCTCCAATAATATGTTCTGATAGATGATTATTCTGAAGCCGAAGGTTAGGTTTCCTAGAGGGCATCAAAAATTCGTACTGGTAATTTTCTCCATGTTCTTCTTCTGACTGTTTTTCTTCTATCTCTTCTTCTTTGGTTTCTTCTTCTACTTCCTTCTCTTTAGTATTTATGCTTTCTTCTTTGATCTTTTGCACATTTGCTTCATCAATATTCACATTTATGCTTTCCACTATCTTGTTGAGTCTCAAATTGTAACACTTGTATGCCCTTATTTTTCTTGAATATCTAACTAGTATGCCTTTATCAACTTGAGAATCGAACTTTCCAACTTTTTTATCTTCTCATTTTATGTAGCACTTTCTTCCAAATAGTCTAAATTGTTTGACATTTGCTGGTCTTCCCTTCCATAACTCATATGGTGTTTTTTCACTATTGTTTCTAATCATTCCTCTATTCAACATATGAATGGTTGTGTGCACTGCTTGTACCCAAAACATATTACTCAACTTGGAATCCTTCAACATGGTTATGGCCATCTTTGTTACAGTTTTGTTCTTCCTTTCAACGACTCCATTTTGTTGAGGTGTCCTAGATGCCAACAAGAAATGGTTTTTTATTCCATGCTCTTCATAGAATTCCATGAATTCTTTTGATATGAATTATACTCCATTGTATGATCTTATTCACGTAATTCTCAAATCCATTTCGTTTTCAACCATCTCCTTGAATATTCTGAAATTTCCAAATGCCTCTAATTTCTTCTTGATAAATCAAACTGCAATGATTCTTGTATAGTCATCAATAAGTAGCATGAAGTACTGTTTGCCATTTAGTCATTTTGTTCTCATTGGTCCACATAGATCAGTGTGCACGATTTACAATGGCTTTGTTGTAGGTTATTCATTTGATATGAATTTTGTTCTTATATGTTTTCCATGTAGACAAAGCTTGCACATAGTACTGGCCGGTTTTGAGATTTCAGACATTTCTCTTACTGCTTCCTTTTTGCTAATTTTGACCAGATTGTCAAAGTTCATGTGTCCCATTCTTTTGTTCCAAATCCAACTTTCATATTCCTTTCCTAAGCAAACTCTTTCTTTTCGAATATCATTTAAGATGTATATGTTATTTGGAGTCCTTACTGATGTAGCCACCAATTTGCTTGATCCTTATTTTCTTATCTCACACTTCTCTAAGTCAAATATGAGTTTATGTCATTGATCACACGTTTGAATCACACTCAAAAAATTATGCTTCATGTTTTCAACAAGTAGGACATTTTATACCTTGGCATCCTTACTTGTAAGCTTGATTGTGCCTTTCCATATAATTTTGGTTGAGTTGTCATTTTCAAATGAAACTGATCCATGTCTTTCTTTCTTCAGAGTTATAAATATGTTCTTGTCACAAGTCATATGTTTTGAACAACCATTGTCAACATACAAAACACTTATTCTTCCTTCCTTTAGTGAAAATGAAGATTCTTCAACATTCATTTTATCCTACTTCCTTATCCAAATTCTTGATGTTCATTTTTTATTGTTGAATTCCTGCTTTGGTTCCTTTGGAGGAACTGTCAATTTGCAATCTTTGGCCATGTGTCCAAAATTGTTGCATTTATAACATTCTACTTCATTGTTTAATGAGAAAAAAATGTTATAGTTTATGTTGTATTCTTCATGAGGCTTTCTAAGATGATTAATTCTAGGGTGACCTTCATAGTTGCTTCTGTTATTAGCATAAGCTTTCCAGTTTATATCTTTGTGCCAAAAATAAGTTACAAGAATAACATGAACCAAGAAATATAGTTTGATACCTGGGAAATCTTATGAATGGTGTTGTTCCTCTGTAGTTTTCTTCTTGATTTGTTTCCATGAGTCATTGTTGATTCTAAAACCTGGGTCTTCTAGATGGTGCCATCCTTCTGTAATCTTCATCTTGATGATTCTCATGTGAAGGCTTGCATTCTTCATTCTTGGTGAATCCTTTGGTGACTTCTGCATAAGTCCTTTGTTCTGCTTCATCTTATGTAGTCCTAGAGCTTGAACCCTTCTTTGTATTTGTTTGGTTATATCCCAATTAATACATGTCATGATATGGCCTTTGAGCATTGATGATTTCATCCAATATTTTGGTATTGTTTTGTTGCATATTTCTTTTATGAATTTCCTTCCTCAATGAAACTATTTCAGTTTCTAAGCTCTCTTTATCCTTTTCTTTTTCTTCTACCCTGCTTTTGAGTATCTATTCAATCCTTCTGGCTTCTTCAACTTGGAATTTCAGGTTCATAATCATTTGTTAATGCTTTTCAAAGTTAGGATTTTGAGAATCCTCCTTTAGAAGAAGGAATTCTCCCTTGAGTGATTTTTTTTTCTTCCTCTCTCTTTTTAGTTCTTCTAAATCACTGATTAGTTTTTCTCTGAGTTCAAATCCACCTTCTTCTTCATAATCCTCTTCATTGTTTTCATAAGACATAAAGAGTACATTTTTTGATTCATTGTTGCTATCGTCATCCTCATCAGATGATGAATTGTCCTCCTTTGAGTAGAGACTTTTCTTGAAGATTTTTTTTTGTTTCTTCTCTTGTCTCCCTTTTGATATTTATTTTCTTTCTTAGAAACTTCTTCTTCATCATTCTCTTTTTTCTTATCATATGGAAATTTATTAGCAAAATGAACAATTTTACCATAATTAAAACATTTAAAAGGAATCTTACTTTTGTAATTGCCAGTTCCTTTCTTTAACTTCCTTACAAAGTTGTCAATTTCTTCATATTCTTCATAATCATCGCTGCAACTATAGTCTGACTTTGGATTTTTATTATTCTTCTTGATCTTCTTGGATGCCTTGAACGTTTCTTCCTTCCTGGGTGGATTATCTTGTTATGCCCTCATTGCATACACTATGAGTATCGCATGTATCTCATCCATCCTTAATGTGGCAAGATCTGCTCTTTCTTCTAGGGATGATATTTTAGGACAAATCTAATTGTAAGAGACCTTGATATCTTTTGGAAAACTATTTATACTTTATTTTTTTCTCCCAATCCTTTAATGGGATTTACTATTTCATCAACTTGTAGAAAGTAAGATATTTTATCTTCATCTTCCTTCATCTTCATTTGTTCAAATTTACCTCTATTGGTTTGAAGCTTGGCACCTTTTACTTTAACATCTCCTTCATAAATGTTTTGAAGTTTATCCCAAATATATTTTTCAGTTTCACAATGCATCACCTTCACAAATACTAAATCAACAAGACTACCCAGAATAGTGCCCTTAGACTTCGAATTGTTTTCACGAAGTTTCTTTTCATATTTTTCTATTGGAGGAGTGGCAGGTGTCGTATATCCGTCTACTACTGATTTCCAGGCATCTAATCCTTGTGCCTGTAAAAAGGATTTCATCATTTTATTCCAGAAAGAGTAATTATGTACATCAAACATTGGTGCTCCAATCTTGACATACTCCATGATCTTCCTTCCAGTGATTAGACTGTTTTCTGAAGGACCTACTCTAATACCAATTTTTGGAATACTGAGAGGGGGGGTGAATCAATGTTATGCAATATTTTACCACTTTTAATCAAAACATGTAATCATTAACTTTATCAACGATATATCATCAATATATCATGAGCAGTATCAATTAATCGTGCATAAAAAAATAACCACAGATACACAGTACAACAAAATTTACGTGGAAACCCAAATGGGAGAAAACCACATAATGATTTATTATATGTCAAAGATTACATTCATAATAAACACTAATTTACAAATTCTCCAGCACCAAATGGAAGGAGGAACCAACCCTATGATTTACATGCACCAACCTAAAGGAAGCTATAACTCCCTATGTTCTCTGGCTCTAACCAAAAGGACTCTATGACCCCCTGATTTACAGGCTCCAACTTGAAGGAATCTCCAACTCCCTGAGTTCTCCGACACCAACCGGAAGGAGGCTACAACCCCCTTTCCTTGCCCCATATTGCTGCCCTGAAATATAAATGTAGACTCAAATTGTCACTACCACTGATCAACCTGTAATGCCACTATCACTAATACATCAACCTGTCACTGTCATTGTCACATCAACCTATAACTAATGATCAACCAATGATACAACATGCCACTACCCTTATCACTGTCTGTGTCATTGTCTCTGTCACTGATATACCATCATCAACCAATTATAACCAAATCCACTCAAATGGATAACAAAACCATCACCATACCATGTACATCAACCATGTACCATAACATGTACCTCAACCATATACCATATCACTCACGATATGTATCAATCATGCCAAACACCATATACCAAATATATAATCCAATGTATCCAAGATATGCATCAAGCATATAACATACAATAAACCATACACCAAGTATCCAATATGTGCCAATGTCTCAACAATATGTCTCAAGTATGCACCATAACAACCAAGATCTTATACCAAGTATATGTCTCAAATATATGCCAATATCACAAATATGTTCCTCTAAAAATAAACCATAACAACCATACACAATGTACTAAGGATATGTCTCAAGCATGTATCAATATCACCAATACATGAACCTCATTTATATGCAACCATGCACCAAAAAGGGCCTTTGAGACATTCCTTAAGAATGTGCCATACCATCCATGATAAAAGCCCCAAACAAACACATAAAATACATACCTTTACTCATGAAGAAGAACATATACATACCATCTTAGACTCTGTAACCACCCTACTGTATCATGATACCATGTTGCAACCTGAATCAAGCATCCTTCTTCAAATCTGGTTTATCCTCACTGGACAAATGCTAATTATCACGTGGGGCCTTGCGTGATAGGCACTAACAAACCCATGGGGGTGCCTTGCGAGACCCCAGTAGCCTCACCTATGGGGGTAAACTAAACTAGGGTTTCTTGAAACCCTTCCTTCTCTGCAACTCCGAGACTTTCACACTCCTTTCTTCCTCAAATATTCTTCCTTAGATACACTACGAAAACATTTACCAAAAGATCACTTGAAAGATAGATAATTATTGAACTTGTGTATAAAGATGAGAGGCTTCTTGAAGTGTATTTATACTTTTTCAAGTGACTTATTTTCTTCACTTTAGGGCCAACCTGTGCTTTCTTGTTATAACCATTTTACCCTTTAATTAATGACTTGTAACTTCTTTTTGCAACCGTTTAGGGCCTTCTTGACCATTCTTCAAGGCTTCCAACTTCAAGAGCTCATAACTCCTCAACCATGAGGAACTACATGACGTACCACCTACCGTTGGAAATGACATGAACAAGACTATCCATATATGAGGGTTTTGTATGTAGTTGTAATGTTCTTCAACCTCATTTTCCTCATTCAAATTAAAACCTCATGACCACACCTCTATGTTTCTTATAGACTTCTTCAAAGCGTCTTCTTGTGAGGGCCATTCTTAAAGATACACCATAAGGGGACCACTTTGGAAACTTCTTCAAATATACCCAATAATTCTAGAGGCTTATAGACTTCCTCTAATGCTGACATCAATGACAATCAATTTTCCAACACGAAGAAGCAAGAACTACCCCCAAACTAACCAAACCACTACCTACAATGAACTTTATTCAGATAGAAATATGATGAGAAAGAATCAAAGAGAAAGATAATATTCAATTCTCTCGTTTATTTGTGTGTGTGTGTGTGTGTCAGGGATAATTTTAAGGATGGAAATTTATTTTAAAATGTAGAAACCTTGGTGAATCTTAATAGCCCCTATTATGCAAACTATAAAATATTTGGTGATATTTTTAAAAAATTATTCAAATTTCTAAGGATTTTTATAATTTGTATAAAATTTTGGCAATTTTTAAAGGTAAATGATTTTATCCTATGGAATTTATTAGAATCGTTTTAGAAAAAATGGAATTTGGCGAGTCGTTTTTTGGGAGAAAGCATGGAAAATTAGCCATGGGTGATATATAGCCCCTAAAATTTTCCTGTGTATGTGTGTGTGTGATTTCTTCCACAAGGTCGCCATGAAATATTTAAACTTGAGTACTTTGGTTGAATTCAATTCCTAATTGAATCCTTTATTCATATGAAGGAATTTTAACCCATCACTTTCCAAATTTGGTGCCAGTACAACAAGTAAACCTTTGGATTTCATCCAGATGGGGGTTTTCTCCAATTTTTGAATTTTTCCCAAATTTCTACATGGGTTGAACTCCATTTTATAAAATTCATCCATAGAACTTCCATGATCGCCATATCCTCTATCATGATGTTTTACATTCATTTAAAAACTATGAGAACTCAATCATGACTATGTTTACCTTTCTTTATTGACATTTTGTCAATTATATGGCCTGCAATGACATTTTTACCGATTTTTTGCCATAAAACTACATGAAATTTAGGGATTCTCTTGATTTTCACCCCCTTCATTTGTCCAATTACTCTAGTAACATTCCAATTGAGTAATTTGAACCCCCAATTTAAGAATTGCAGGATTCAGGGATTTTCCCCAAATTATTCTCAATGAAGCCTTTTATCAAACACTTGTCTTACAAACTATAATTTCTTCCAGTACATTCTAATTTTTAGTCCATACAAGCCCAATGTTGTAACTAGGATCTCTGATACTACTTTGTAACATACCCAATATCCTTTGTTATTTGTTGAGGACATGGGCTACTTCTTTAAGCCACAAATTTTCCATTCTTGTTTCTCTAATACCTTTCCTCACTATCCTCTATTCCTTAATTAATGCATGTAGGCATGACAATGCAAACTTATGGTAACATAATTAAATCATTCAATAGACAATGACACCATAGGTACTAATGCAGGATCAAACATGCAAATAGAACTGAACAAACTAGAAACTAATTCAATTCATAACATAAACAACATTGATTCAACATATTCACAAATAAATCATGAGCACTTATCTCTCTATGAATTAAGCACCAACTAGATGTAGACGAAGGGAGTTCCACGCAACCATAGAGTCTATGTTTCACTTAATCTCTCTGCAACAAAATCCACCCTTGATTTGAATATATGAATTCACAAGGATGAATCTACCTATGGCTAGCTATAGCTTTCTTCACACAACCCAATTCCCAGAATTCACAGTCTTTACTACAACTATCACCATCCACCATTCCTCTTTCCTCATCAACCTCCACAACCCAAGGAATGGGATCTCCTTCTCTTCCATGAAATCCCTCAAGTTATCCCACTTCTCTCCAAGGATCTAGCATATACTAGCCAAGAAATCTTAATACTCAGGACTCCATGGATTATCAATTGTAATTAATTTTCCTCAATAACAATAATTTCCCATACACAAAGTCATAATTCCCACATAGTTTCATGGAAACCATTTTCCATATTCTTATTATAGTATTCATTTGGTAGTTTAATCCTAAAGAGAAAACTTCAGGTATAAATGAATGTGAATCTCCCTTGCATGCCCAAAATCATGGAATATGTTTGCATGCTAAAAATAAACTATGTGTCTTCATAGGAAGTACATGTTTCCCCTATGTAGAACTAATCAAAAGGATCGAGAGATTAAAGAATGCTAATAAAGTAGGGTTCATGACTTAGGTTTATCGATAAAATAATATTATCTTCCTTTCCCCTCTAATCCCCTTTTCTTTCCTCTCTTGTGGAGTCACACCCCCCATTATTTTGTCCTTCTCCTTCTATAACCTGTGATGTGTTTTTCTATTATCATTCAATGAAAAAATTTACAACACATGAAATAATCAATATTCATGGTAGACTTTAAAAGAATGCTGAATTCTGCCATGCACAACTGTAACCAGGAACATGCATAGCATAAACACATCACATGGATAATATTTAATAAACAACAAAAATAAATATACAAACAGAGAAACACATGACAAAGAACTTATATTTAAAATGAAATTACACCAACTGGCTGCAGATGTCATATGTTCCACCAAACCTTAGGCTCTGTTGCACATAAAATATTTGCAACAAGCCACTCTCGAGCCAAGGCTACGAATCCATAAGGATGGATCTCAGACCGGCACTCAATTTCCCAACTAGTCAACAATCGATCTCTCACAGGTTTCTCAACCACACAACAAAGCCCAGTTTACCAGCTCTATTTCCCTTCGGCTTGCACCACCCAAAGAAAATGAACCCCCTTCACTTCCATGCAGTCCCTCAATTTTTCCACCTCTTTCCATGTCTCCAATGCTTCTTTCAGGAAATATCAATATTGGAAATCTCAGGATTCATAGTTGTGAACAAGGTTTATCAACATGTTAATGCATCTCAAGCATACATGCATCAATTAGTTGTTGGAATACACCTGTAATACTACATCCAACCAACCATGGTTGCGTTCCTTCAACAATTTATTTTCCCTTCCCCATGCAAAACTAAGAGTGAGAAGAAGATAAAATTAAGAGAGGAATGGATCCAAATCATTTCTGGTAACAATGAATGGCCGACTCCCAAGGCAATCAAGAATAGGGTTTAAATATCAAAAGAATAGCATGGCCTCCCCCCCAAGAAGCTCACGTAACCCCCTCTTCTCTCTAAAATTTAAAGGTGGGTAATTAAAGATAGTTAAAAATATAATGGTTTATCCCCTCANCCCCCCCCCCCCCCCCCTCTCTCATGGAATCACAGCCCCCTATAACTCTTTTCATGTCCGTCTCACAGCTAGTGATGTATTTTGTTATTAACAATGATCAAAATATTACATTTCCTAGGCACTCCAACCCCTTTTAATTGTTTAGGAATTCAGACCTTTCATTAAATAAATAAAAATACATTATTGATTCGGGGACTCAAAACCGGGGTATTATATTCATCATGTACACATATACATTACTGGTATGGGGATCAAAATTGGGGTATTACACGAAAATATTCCACAAACACGTTATTTTGAACTAGATTGTGTGTCAGGGATGATATCACAGTACTAGTGGCTCAAATATTATCTCTAAGTTGAGGTGGCCCAGGGGATGGGTGGTGTTAGAAATATTCCTAGGAGTAGGAAGCCCTCTCAATGGAGACCCAAGACTAATCCCGTGGAATTCACCAATGTCAAAATAATTTACATGGAGACCCATAATAAACTCAACCCATAACTTACAAAGAAAATACAAGGGAACCTCCTTATTATCATAGGATTTTTTTTATCAAATATCATAAACCACCCATCCATCTAGTGGTCTTTCCATGGCGGGAATGTGCATCAACCCATGCAAATATGTCTCTTTCTTAGTAAGGGGGGTAGTTGATTCTAGGGTCAATAGACAATTGAACAATCATCTCTTTGGTTATATGCAAGTTTTTCACCTCTTCCTTACTAAGACTAGTTGATTAATACTCTCTCATCCTAGCTCTACATTCAAATACACCATATAAATAGCTATGGGCATGACCAATGGAGGCAACAATGTTGTCAAGTGAAGTGACCAATGACATATTAGATGGCTCTTTAGTGTTCCTAAGTTCACCAATTATTTTTTTGAGTTCATCTAAACATTGATTCATGTTTTTGTATGGGTCTTGTGGGGGATTAGGGTTTAGGTTTAGATCAAATATTTTCTCAATAGTGGTGGAATAAATATTGTAATTAAACAATAACAAAATAATTTTAATAATAGTGTAAATTTCAATAATTTAAAAAATATAAAAATGACATTTCAAAGAAAATCTACATGGAAATAAGAGCTCCTATTTAGAGAATGTTGAGTTCCAACAATGCCAATGTTCCTCCTTTCCTTCGTGTCCTCACTGATATTGGGCCTTGTTAACAAAAGTGTGCTTGTGGTTGGGGAGAAGAACTAGGGTCAAATCACTATGGGTTGTAAGAAAAATAAAGAAATGCAATCACATTTTTTTATTTTTTATTTTATCTTTTTACATAGAGGAATATGCACGTGTTTTAACGTGTGTATGTGCACATACATTTCTAATGTGCGCATGTTCTTTTCATTAAAAAATGATGAGAAAATATTGTTTCCACATTGTGATGGCTTGCATGGAGCTTCAACAAAGGCCGAAGATATTGAAATAAGAATGTGTGCATGTTTTTGAAGCACACATGCATTCCTAAAAAAACAACGGGTGCCCATTCCCATTACA
>ML804571.1:14551-27260 GCA_009831015.1 Picea engelmannii | reverse complement strand
TCTCACAATCTTCTTCTTTCTTCATCATTTGGACATTCCTTACTTCTCCTATTCTTCTTTCTTCTTCGAGTAGAGTTTTCAAGGAAATGTTTTCTTCTCTTAGTTTCTCAAAGTCTTCTAATTGTTTCTTCAATATTACAACTGTCTTTTCACAACTACCCAATTCACTTCTTAATTTTCTAAGCATGTCTTTGAGTTTGCTATTTTCAATCTCAACATGCTTCAATTTTTTAAGAATCTCATCTTCTTGTTGAATCATTTTTGCTTCATTATTTTCTTCTTCTTCATTGGAATTTTCTTCTTCAGTGTCATATCTTTCAATCCTTGGATGAGGACATTCAAATTCAACATGTCCTACTCCTTCACAATTAAAGAAAAAGAATTGACCTTTATTTTCTTCCTTGAAATCTGAGATGTTGTAATTTTCTTCAACTTCTTCTTCTTCTGCTGCTTCTTTCATTGCATAAAGGTATTGTATCTTGTCCCAAATCTCTTTTGTTGATGCACATGATCCCACCTTGGATTTAGTTGAATCTATCAATCCATCCAGGATGGTATCTCTTGCCAATTTGTTGTTCCTTTTTGCTTCCTTCTGAGATGCAGTCTTTGGTTTCTTCAAAGCATTGTATCCTGAAGCAACTGAGAACCAAACATTTGCCTTGATATTTCAAGTAAGTTTCCATTCTATTACTCCAGTATTCAACATTGATTCCTTCAAATGGTGGAAACCCATTTGGAATGTTATCTTCCATTACTGCTTAGGATCTTCCTTCCAGTGGTTAAACTTTACTAAAGATAACCCGCTCTGAAACCAAATGTTGATACTGAGAGGGGGGTGAATCAGTATCAAGTACAATTTAAAAACTTTTTCAACTTATACTTAAACCATTCAATTATATCCAATGAACAATGAACAATGAACAATAGTATAAGAGTTACATCAATACACCACAATACACCATGTACAATATATGAGAAATAATCAATAGTTATTGGTCAAGGGAAGTAATGACTTCCAAAGGTAGCTACAACTTTCAAATATAAAGGGAGGGATAAACCTCCAAGAGGAAGATACAATCCTCCAATATCAAGAGAGAATTGAACTCTCCATACTTGCCCCTTCCTTCCACCCAAGAATATATGAGAGATAATAAAACTTTACATTAAATCATGACCATCAACCAACCATCACATAGAACCTAATAATGCTTCCCGAGACTTCTTTAATTTCTACAATTCTTCAATTCTTGGAATACTCTGATCCTATAGATAATATTACTCAATGTATTCTCTGAAACTTCTCCAAGTTTCACTCCTTGAATCCTCCCCAAAAATAATTTATAGAAAGAATGATAGACTTTATTCAATTTTGGTTTATTCAGGAGAGTGAGATTGTACAGAATGCCCCATGCTCAATATTTAACATCAGATTTTGAAACTCGCACCCAAGAAACTAAAGTCCGTATGATTTCCAATGAAATTGGTCCCACTTCATTTCTATTCTCTATGAATAACTTATGACTATTTTACACGGAACACCTGTTTATTGACCAACTTCAGGACTGGTAAAAAACCCTATCTTCCACAGAGTGTATCTCCATAATTATAGAGAATAAAGAGATGAAACTTTTACCACAGGTACCTTGATATGTATTATTAACACCATAGCAATTTCACCCTCTGAATCATTCTATAAAAAAATTTATAGCGAAAATGGTAAGATGACCTGAAAATAACATACCCTTGAACACATCCCCAAAAGACTTCATCCTCCCTTGAAATCCGGCCTTCTTTACTTCTGATTTCCTCTTAAATTCGACTTGTGTGTCAAATTAATGTATAATGATATTTATTTATACCATTTATGTCACATCCTTTTAACATTAGGGATGACTTGATACTTTCTTATTTTGTAATTATTTTCTTTAATTATCTTCAGGGCCTACATGTACTTCCTTCTTCAATTCACTTTTTCATCTTCAAAAATTCATTTCTCCTCAACCATGAGGATCCACATGACATGCCACATACCACCAAAAACAACATGATGTATACTATCCATCCATGGGTGTTGTATCTGCATGTGCATTTTCCTTCATGTCCAAATACCTTCATCAATCTTGCGGTCCAAAACCAATGCCTAGGGTTGACATCAATGACAACAACCAATCTTCCAATAGAATCTTCCCTAGTTTTTAAAACTAGCTTATCATTTATATCAGCTTCGCAGTCAGGAGAAATATCTACTGCAGAATACACTTGCTCTTCGTCATCAGAATATTCAAAAGAGAGATGTTGATCTTCATGAACATTTAAAACAACAAATACATCTGATATGATGCCAGATGTTTCTATGTTATTTCTATCATAATGAATATCATTCAACACCTCGTGATATTCATGGTAAATTTTTTCTTCTACAATAAATGCTTCATCACAAATCGGGCTTTCATGACTAGCATAATCTTTATGGAGCAACGAAAACTCATTACAACATCCCTCAAAAATACGTTCTGCTGGAAAATGTTCTTCACAAAAGGAATTGAATGTTGCATGAAAGCATGTCAAAGAATTGATACATGCAACTGGAAGGGATCTACACGAATCGAGAGCAATCCCCTCCAATGAATACCTGAAAAGATTTATCTGAACATCTTCGTGCACGATACGAAGTTGATGAATAAATTCATGAAAATCCAGCAAGTGTTCAGTTGGTTCCTCCCACTCTTTTCCTTGAAATTTAGGAAGGCTACTTTCCCATTCCTCTCTACTAAGCACTGGATTAGGGAAACCAACTATCTTTGAAAAATCGCAGAAAGCGTACCTCTGATCTAAAATCTTGTTCATTTCAAACCAATGGAGTCGCCAATAGTTTTTCAAACAATGGATTCACCATGGTAAAAGATGAGCAGTCAGAATAATGTGTCTAGATTCAGTTCACCATCTAAAACTGGATCTTTTCATTGTTGTTCTCCCAGGGAAGATAAATGCACTTCTGTCCCCGACAACGGTGCCATTAATGTTATCACTAAGAGTCACCCTCCGAATGCAAGAGGATAAGCCCAGTACCCATCAAAAAGTAAAATGGATTAAAATGGTTTGAGTAGGTGGATCAGGGCCAGACTGCAAACAAAGGAAAAGATAACAGAGGTAACTGCAGATCAATCCCTAACTATTGGGCAATGGAGTCATAAGTATTGTGATTAATGAAGGCATTTAAACTGCCTATCAGAAAAAAGGATTTATGTGGTGATGAGGAGAAGGAAGACATAATGTGTCTGAGTGATAAACCATGAAAAATGGGCAAGATGATAGCAGATCCTCTACCGCCTCAAGAATCCATAAATCAAGGATGCTACCTCCCAATGAGAAGAAAAATAGAAAATGTCTAAGTGATGAACGATTAAAGATGGACAATATGACAACAGATCCTCTACCGCCTCAAGAGTCCATAGATCAGAGATATTACATCCAAACAAGAAAAACAAAACAACATGTAAACTAAGAAGACAATCTGATAAAAAAAATTAAAGGAATATTCAATAACATAATATTTATAATCCATGCCCCTCAGTCTCACAACTGAAAAATACAGAGCCCTGCTCCTAAAAATCTCTCGACTCTCTAGCCTATGAAAAGAAAAACCTCCCTTTTGCTTGGTTTCGATCTCCTACTTTTATACTCAGAATGGTGGTCAACAAACAGGAATCCTAGTTGGCCACCTCTATAATAGGTTTCTTCACGTGGGTCTTTCTTCTGTCAGAAGGAAAGTCGGATCGACATGGGTCTGTTGGAGCAACTGCCCTCTGTGGTACTTCGATATGATAGTCTAGTCTCCTTGGATATGGCATCCATGATTTCTATTATATGGAATGAGTTGAGGTTTCAGCTACCAATCCTTTTTCATTAACTAAATCCTCCTTGGGATCAGGATGAGGCTTAACACCTAGGGGGAGGCCACGTGGCAGAGATCTGTGAACTCCGGGAAAAAGTACTCTAGAGAAAATCGAGAGTGGAGAAGATGAAACTCCCGAATCCTGAAGTCTCGAAGTAAACCACCACCATTATATTTGGACGAATATGCGACAGAGATCTGTGGACTTCGGGAGAAGGCACTCCAGAGGAACTCGAGAGGGGAAGTCCCAAAACTCATGAATCCCTGAAGTAAATCATGATCGTTCGATGGAGAAGGACGTGTGGCGCTTGATCTGTAACTTCGGGAAAAAGCCACTATGGGGCTTCTTCTTGGTCGCTAATCCTCACGCAACTTTGAAATTTTGAATGCATGAGAGCCACTAATCTGAACTGCTCCTGAGATCTCCGCAGTTGAAAATCAAACCTGACCACTGCTCGTATTTCAACCCAAAATAGATTGCTTTGAATGTTGTGTTTTATGTTCATGGTTGATTCTTGTGCAGGAAAAAGACCTGGACAACCTGCTGCGACCCTTGACAAATCCATGTGATAACAGGCGTTAGCTGCAACACCTAGATTTGCAATTAGCGAAGAAAATGATGGAGTGTGGCCAGAGGAAGTTGATGAGCCACGATTGGAAGCTCCAGAATAATGATCTAGTAAGTGCAGGATTCAATGGCTTGTTCAAAGGCTGCGACAAAGGTAACCTATGGAAGATCGGGCAATAGAAACCTGACATCTTTTCCAGATAGAGCTAAACATATGTTATCGAAGTTCAAGCAAAGAAAAATGTCTTGTATATCCAATGAAGAATTCTTCTTGCATGATTCTTCTAGGACTGGAATGATTCTTTCCAAGACTAATCCTTGTGTCTGATTTATGTTCTAATCATGGAAACTAGTGTTGCTCATGGCTATGTCCATGACCATCCTCTGTCGCCTCCACAACTCTTCATCTGCCACAAACAGAACGTCTCCAAAGATGTCGAAGAAAATGAACTTGAAGTTGGGGCCTCTGGGAAATTGACGAAATCATCTTTGAGAATTTACTCTAGATTTGGCACGTTGGATGTGATGATTTCAAAAAAGTTATTTCTCCCCAACAATCCTTTGAATGTAGAATGTCCACCCTTGTTAAGAGGGAGGTGTGGTTTTTTCTCTCCTCTAGCCGAATAACCCCTCTAGACAAGGTTTTCCCCTAATTAGTCATGTAAGGTGACTGAGGGAGTAATGCTCAGTTGGGTACAAGTATTTCCTAAGCCATGTGAGGTGGCTAGGTGTGAATAAGACCTAAAGCTTAGCCTTGCCTATGCCATGTGAGGTGGCTAGGTGTGAATGAGGCTATGGTCGTAGTATTTCCTACGCCATTCATGGTGTCTAGGTGTGAATAAGACTACTAGGAGAGGAGAAACATCACAACATGGTCATGGGGACTATGGAAGTGGTTGTGTACCACTAGACAATAGTTGTGTACTACTATGACATGGAAACAATTGTGTACTATTGGATGACATTGCAGTAGTTGTGTGCTACTAGTTGATTGCATCATAGTCATAAAGAATGTGGTGAATTATTTGAGCTACTGATGGCATGGTAGTAGCAGTATGCTACTAGTTGATTGTAGAGTAATAAGTGGATTACTAGATGAAGGAACCAAGACATTGGTTTCACGAGGAAATCTCAATATGTCTTGGGGGAAATTGGTTCCATGAGGAAACCTCGATGTGTCCTAGAGATGTTCTAGATAGGGATCAAGAGGGAGTACACCGTTCCTCACAACCCTCAACAAAATGGGGTCGCAGAGAGGAATAATAGATCTATTGTTGAGAGAGTCAAGGCGATGATTCATGATCAACATTTACCTATGTTTCTATGGGCAGAGGCATCCATGACTGTAGTGTATGTTCATAATAGAAGTCCTTGAGGAACATGACTCCTGAGGAGGCCTTCACCAGATTTAAGCCTAAGGTTGGACACTTCGAGATATTTGGGTGTTCGGTATACATTCATGTACCCAAGGAGAAAAGGACCAAACTAGACCCTTCAGGTAGAAAGGGTACATTTGTGCAGTACAATGAGTCTTCAAAGTAATACCAGATCTCCATCCCTGGTCAGAGACAGATTGAGTGAGAGATAGAAAGAGATGGTACCATTCGAGAGAACAAGATACCTCAGAGATATTTGTGCTATGGCGTAGCTATGAGCCACACCATTAATTCTAAACCTTTATGTTATGAAGAGGCAACTAATCAGCCAGTATGGAGAGATGCCATTATGGAGGAGTATTAGTCCATCATGAAGAAATATGTGTGGGATATTGTTCCGAGAGTTGAGGGGAATCTTGCAGTGACTTGCAAATGGATCTACAATATCAAACACATAGTTGACAGGAGCATCGAGAGGCACAAAATGAGATTTGTTTCTAGAGGATTCTCTTAGCTGGAGGGAATATATTATGAGGAGACATTTTCTCCTTTTGCTCGATACACTTCTATCCGGATGATTATTTCCCCTGCAACATCCATGGGTTGGAGAGTACATGAAAAGGATGTAAATACAAATTTTCTCAATGGAGAGATTGAGGAAGAAGTATACATCGAGCAACTAGATGGTTTCGTGATACATGAGAAGGAGTCTCATGTGTGAAGGTTGAATAAGGCCTTGTATGGACTCAAGGAACCACATCGAGCTTGGTATTTGAGGATTGATGGACACCTAATGATTTTTGGGAATCAACAAAACTTTTTTCGATCCCAGCCTATACTACAATATTTCTAATGGTGAGTCCCTGATTTTGGTCCTCTACATTGATGATTTATTCCCCATCGATACAGAGAGACTTATTTTTGAATGCAAGTATGCATTGGCCTCTAAGTTTGAGATGAAGGACCTTGGTATGATGCACTAATTCTTGGGACTAGAGGTGTGGCAGAAAACTGATGAGATCTTCTCGAGTCAGGGGAAGTACACAATTGAGATATTGAAGAAGTTTGGGATGTTGAACTTGAAGCCCATGGCTACACCAATGGTCATGAATCTGAAGAAACTAAGTGTGTCTTTTTTGGATTCTAACGTAATTGATCTGAATATGTACATACAATTGATTGGATAATTGATGTATCTAGTTAACACCGGACCAAATATTTTCTATGCAGTGAGTGCACTTATCCAGTTTATGAGTCAGTCGAGATAAACACACTGGATTGCTACGAAGCATGTGTTGAGATAATTGCGAGGCACAGTTGGACATGGTCTAAGATATAATTCTATTATTGATATGATATGGTAGGAATATATTGACTCTGATTGGGCAGGGAGCGTAGTGGACAGAAAGAGAACCTTCAAGTGTTGGTTCACTTTGGGATCTTCTGTGGTTTCTTGGTGTAGTAGGAAATAAAATTCTGTGGATTTGAGATAAGAGAAGCAAAGTACATTGCATTAAGTATGTCAGTCTGTGAAGCAGTGTGGCTTCACACGCTCCTTCATGTTTATCCAAACATGTGCTGGATTCCACCAGTATCCATTATGGTAACCAAATATTGTGTGAAGATATCATATAATCCATTGTTTCATGAAAAATTGAACCACATTGAGATCAAGTACCAGTACATCCAAGACAT
The DNA here is from genome assembly GCA_009831015.1 of Picea engelmannii. Taxonomy (NCBI): domain Eukaryota; kingdom Viridiplantae; phylum Streptophyta; class Pinopsida; order Pinales; family Pinaceae; genus Picea; species Picea engelmannii. The sequence goes on along the minus strand of ML804571.1, from coordinate 19,726 downwards.
AGTGCAGAGGAAGGAAGTATTGGTGCAATACCTTCCTAAATATGAGCAGGTTGTTGATGTTCTTACCAAACCAGGATGAAGTTCAAGTACTTCTGTGATAGACTTGGTGTGGCATAGAATGTCTCCCTTGCTGAGAGGGAGTGTTGATGTTTGCAGCTTCGTGAGACATTCTCCAGATCGTACTCCTCTATGACTGAGTTGAGTTGATCTTTGATGACACTTATCAGAGAAGGGATAAGTGTGGTTGGGCTTATAGCCCAACACCCCTTGTGGATATCACATGAGGACACGACCCATGTGGCGAGCACATGAGGACATGTCAAGGGAGTTTACCCTTGACGTCACACATTATGGGAGTTGACCCTAGTGTTTCTAGAGGGTGTAGCCTCTAGAAGTCCACATGGGAGTGCCATGTGTGACAAACATTCTCCATATTGTACTGCTCTGTGAATTGAGTTGAGTTGATTTGTGAGGACACTTATTTGAGAAGGGATAAGTGGGACACTTATTTTAGAAGGGATAAGTGCATTTGGTCTTATAGCCCAACGTCCCATGTGGAGAGCACATGAGGACATGTCAAGGGAGTTGACCCTTGATGTCACATACTATGGGAGTTGAACCTAGTGTTTCTAGAGTGTGTATCCTCTAGAAGTCCACATGGGAGTGCCATGTGTGGCAAATCTTTTTCTACTATGGTGGTTGTGTACCACTGGCGGAGACTGTGTATCTATGGACAATAGTTGTGTACTACTATGGAAAGATACCTCCCTAGCTAAGAGGGAGTGTTGATGTTTTAGAATCAGGCGAAACTTCTCCTATATTAAGTTGCAGACCAAGGGAGATAAGATACATTTATCATAAAGGTGCACTTGTGGTAAATGGGCCCAGGCTTAGTACTTCCTTGATCATGATAAGGAATAATATGGAATCGAGGTGCTTGAAGTGACTTCCATGTGTCAGTTAGCATCAGGATGAAATTCAGTCATATGTGTGTACTTGTGGTGAAAGATCCCAGTGTGGTATTTGTCCTAGTCATGGTGATTTGACAAGGAATAATAAAGACTCAATATGCTATATTCTATTACATGCGGACTCGGAGTGATCCTGATCTTAGAGAGAGTTAATTGGCTCAGAGGGAGAGCTGCATAAGGATTTTCTCCTCAGTTTAGGTGGTAGAGAGACGTCTCCCAAGAATGACATACAAGTGTCATGAGTCTAGGGTGAAGTTTGTATACTTCAAAGACAAGCTTGGCATGATGCAGAATGTCTCCCTCGTTGATAGGGAGTGTTGATGTTTGGACAACATCAAGAGGAAATTCTCTTAGAATAATATTTAATAATATAATTATTTATTATTAAATATCATATATAATAATTAAATGATAATAATAAATAGTTATTGATTATTCAAGGGACGCATCCTTTCATGGATGGTCACCATATGTTCCCTATATATGGAACACTCATCATTGTAATAATATATTGATCATATCTCATATGAAGAAAAACAATATTCACGACCACCTTTAAGAATGTTTCCCTCCAATGGTTCACGGGACTTGGTGGGAACCGCATCACCACATGGGCGTAGATGAGAATGGTGTTCCTTGAAAAATTCCATGACTACTAAAAGAATAAGGATCACTGATAAGAAGTGTTCATAATGAATCTAAAGGAGGATGAGAGTATGGAAGACTTCATGGAAAGTTTCAAGTACAATTTACAGCGGTCAAGGAACAATCAGTTGGACCCAGAGACTAAACAAAGTTTGTTTCTAAGAGGATTCAGAGATGATTGCATTGATATCTCAAACATAATTGGTGGTGGTGATATATACCAACAACCTTACGAAGTTATATGCGATCTATGTTAAAGACACCCTAGAGGGACTTCATGGCCAAGAAAAGGGTCAAGGGATACACTGAAAAGGATCAATAAGACATCCAGTGGGGTGGTCACCTCAATTGATACTAGGAATATGCTGTAGGATTTCAAAACAGATATACTAAGATCCATAAGCTCCTAGTTAGATACTCTACAATTGAAAAATAAACCGGAGGAGGAAGAAGTGGCCTTAGCCATTTTTTTTCTTAAAATGCAGAAAAAGTCATTTGTTGAAGGAGTGTCCACTGGATCAAATTAAAATATGTGGAATCTATGAAGAATAGCATGCCACTAGTAAGTGTCCCTCCTTATAACATTTAAAGGTGGCCTGTCATGAAGCAAGTGGAGAAGATGATCCCTTGACCTTCAAGGTATATCTCCATACCAATCTCATTATTTCAATTCTTATTGGAATAATGCCTCCATGCAATATCCTTCCCAATAGTGGTACCCATCCAATTCCATCAACTCACAATGGATGACTTTGTAAACCCACTTATGATAGCTATTATGTATGGAGCTATCATAAGTGGGTCTACACTTGTGCTAGGAGGATTGACGAGCTCAACAAAGAAAATCTGGCCTAGGAGAAAGGAGGTCAAGGAGAGCAAGGAGTTTTCTGAGGTTATCCACGAGTGGAAGTGTAGCAAGGCATGGATTTTTGATGTTATCTGTGGGTTGCAGTGGAGAAAGGCGCGGATGTACATGGGTTGACAGTGTATGAATCATAGATTTGTTGAAAAGTTTTGAAGAAGGCGTTATTCTCTTAATGCTGAAGTTGAGGAAGGAATGATGATGAAAGATCTAATGAACTAAGGTTTTACACAATGAAAGGTATGTTTTTATGTATGTTTTGAGGGTTAAATATTGATGATTATGGTATATGATTGATACATATCTTGGAGAGTCTTTGGCACATGTCTAGAGACATATATTGGTTATTTTGGGCATATGATTTGGGGTATATATTTGGTACATGGTTTATGGTTTATCATGGATGTTATGGAACATGCTTGAGGCATATTTTGGCACACGTTTGGTACATGGTTTGAGGCATATCTTGGTGATGTTGGGCATATGTTTTGAGATATGATCTTGGTGATATTGGCATATGATCTATGTGGATGGACCTTGTTTGATGATGTTGATGTATCTATATCAGTGAAAGTGACAATGACAAGTTGATTATCATCGACAGTGACAGGTCGAGTATCAGTGACAGTGATAGGTTGATTATTAGTGATAGTGATGGGTTGATTATCAATGACAGGTTGAGTCTCCATTTATATTTCAGGGAGGTAGGAAGGGGAAATGAAAAGGGATTGGAGCCTCCTTTTATTTGGATCTGGAGAATCTAGGGAGTTGTAGCTTCCTTTAGGTTGGAGCCTGTAAACCAAGGGGTTGGTGCCTCCTTCCAATTGGTGCTGGAAAATCTTGGAAGTTGTAGCTTCCTTTGAATGCAATCTTTTTATTATATAAGAAAAACATTTCGTGGATTTCCACGTAAATCTATTGTGCACTGTGTATTTATTCTTTTTCTCCTATTGTATATTGGATACATTATTTGATTGAAAAGTAAATTTTTAATAAGTGTTAAATTGTACTTGATATTGATTCACCCCCCCCTCTCAGTATCAACATATCTTCCCTAGAATGTCGGGATATACACTTAAGATCCAGGAAAACCATAAATCAAGGAGCCTCACCTATAACTATAGAAGACTATGAGGAAGAATCTCCACCTGAAAATCCCTCAAATGAACAACCCCCTACTTTGAGCTTAGATTAGGACAAGAAGGAGATGAAAAACCCACGAAAGGGCTAAGGTCTCCCTCAGGAGGGCTTGATGTCTTACTTTTGCTCAGTTAGGATTTTAAAATGAACATTTAATGTAAAACAATATTACTTTTAGTATTATTGATCCAGAATCGGATCCAGAAGCCTGATAGGGCTTGAAAAAGGCTCAAAAATGAAAGTGCTCGAAATACGACGAAACCTGTTCCATTGTGTCCATCTCGTCTTCCTGATTCCGGTGGTATATTTACTTTGTCAAACGGAGTCTGTATGGAGAAGATATCGCGTTCTGTCTGAAAAGTCAAACATGCAAAAAAGGGGATGATTGTACAGTCCGTACAGTCCACGTGGCATGACCGTACAATTGACGTGGCATGACCGTACAACTGATGTGGCAGTTCCAGATTGTGACACGTGGCAGCCTGGGATGACGACACGTGGCAGCACCAGGATGCGACACGTGTCAGGTGGATTTGGTCGTTTGGAGGTACAGTTGGACCAGTATTGAGGTGACACGTGTCACCACTGACAGGGTGACACGTGGTAGGTTGACTTCATCGGATGATGTGGCATGCTGATGCGGCAAGTGACTGGGCAGTACGGCAGGTTGATGTGTCAGTACGACAGAATCGACGTGGCGGCAGACGTGGGCGAATCAGCGTTCGACACGTGTCGTGGTTTGATTGGTTTTTAAGGCGCCACGTGGCCCAGTCAGGGACTGCCACATGGCAACATATTATTGGCTGTTGGTTTGGTTATATAAAATTTGGTTTTGGCGTCGCCGGGGGTCGAACCCGCGACCTCCGGGTGGGCAACGTACTATGGAAGTTTGGCTAGCCACTTGGCCGTCGGGTAGTTCTTGTTACCCGTTCGGTATAAAATATATTTAACTTTAAATAAAGGTTTGGCCGGTGGCAAAAAGGGCCGGGGCTTGGCCCCAGCCCTCGGCGCCAACCATGTAACCATACCATATGACCGGGCGAGCGGCATATTGTGTGCGGTTATAATATTTAAAGCCACGGTTACGAACTATGCCAATAGCTCCATACGACCCGGGTCTACCACATAAAGTGCGGGTTTTGTTAAAACAGTTGGCCCGTGGCCATATATAGCGCCACATGACCGGGAGCAGGTGCGAGAATGGGGTGGCCAGCGCATGGCGCTTGGCCACATGGCCACCCATGTGACCAAATAAAAGGGCGCGCGACCGGGATTTGGGGGCTGTGGCCCAAAACTTTACTAAAGTGGGTTTTTCAAACAGAATTTGGTTTTTATTGATTAATATGCCTATTATTAATTGATTTTCTCCATTTTTGGGGGATATTGGGCATTTTTGGAGGCCAGATTCTTGGAGGAAGTTGGGGAAGTGAAACCAACTCCAATGCTATATAAACCAGGCCTGTTTGAGGCCAAACACAGTCATTCAGAGCAGAGTTATGCTGAAGGAAAGCCAAGCCAAAGTCAGTTTGATGCAGGGAAGCCTTTGAGGTGGAGACG
>ML804570.1:112850-156561 GCA_009831015.1 Picea engelmannii | reverse complement strand
TGAGAGATTCGCACAAAGTATGATGTTATGTTGTCATCATCATTCATCTTCATGTCACGGAGCTCATTCTTCAGACTCATTACTTGTCCAATGTTTCTGACTGAGAAGAGGTTTGTTAGGGCATCGTACATCTTCTTCGATGAATCAAGATGGGAGATGTAGGGTATCAAGTGGTCTTTTATAGAATCCACTATGATACTCATGGCATTGATGTCACCATATTTGAACTTCTCCATAGCTATAATGTTCTACGATTCCTTCTCTTTTCCTTTTTCAAACTCTGGTTTCACGATCTTTCCTTTCACGATATCCAACACTTTATTCTTGGCAAGGATGAGATCAATCCTTGTCTTCCATGCTCTAAAGTTAGAAGCTCCATCTAACTTGTTCTCTGACTTCATAGAGTAAGTCATGGTTGCTTTGACTTTGTCAACCCTAGATTTGACCAAAAGCTCAAACTTCACGTCTTGGCTTTTTTAGAGTACCAGGAGATGCACAAGGCTAGGGCGCACTGATCTATCCAGAGATTAGGTCAATCCCTTCATTTAAGGTGCCTCAACAAGAGGATTAGGGTTTCTGCAACTGCACTTGCTAGTAACCCTAGCGACAGTGCTATGGTGACTGCTCCTGCTAGAAACCCTAGTGATAGTTCTTCAACGAGCTTAATATCCTTACAACTATGTTTCCTTCTAGCGGTTAGACTGAATGAAGGAGGTGTGGGCCCATAACCTGTTAGAATAAGAAGGATTGTGCTCGTTTTACCATTGACAATACTATTGTCACTCGACCATAGGCCGAAGCCACCCTCCGAGCACCTTAACCTTGACAAAGAATCATTCCGGAAGAAAACCCTAGGCTAGATAGCCAAACAAAGGGTAGCACACCTTTCCCCAAGGATAGCACATCAACAAGAGCTGATCAGATAGTCCAAACCCTAACCAAGAGATAGTCCAAGCCAAACATGATCTGCTAGCTGCAACAACTGCAATGGCAGCTCTCCTCAAACTTGCGCACAAGTTGTCGCTCTGCAATTCTGAGACTGCCTGCCAAAATGAGAACTGGCCTCCTGTATTTATACTAATTCTAGCTAATTGCCTGGGTCGACTTCTCATTCTGGGTATCTGTCTGTTTAGTATATATTAATTCTTCTGGCCGAATTCTTCTCTCGGAGGCTAATAACCTAATATAAATTATCCTCTTGAGCCGACATGTCTTCTAAGGCTATTAGCCAACTCATTAGGGTTTCTTCTTGCTTTCCAGAGTATTCTATTCTCCCCAGGTTTACACGTGGAGGTAAATACCTCCCGTAGCTACCATAATATTAATACTGACAATCTACTTCTTCAATCCAACTCCCAAGCTAACCAACTACACGAACAACAAACGACTATGGATACAGGTTTAGGTACAGTGACAAGAAAGTATGGAGGATAGCTGACTGCATGAGTGAAAGATCATGGTATGGCTGAATGGATCACTGGATGATGGATGAATCATAGAGAGAATGGTGGGAAATGAACTAAGTCCCAACAATATGTATGCATGTCCCCAAATTGACACTTTTCATGTTGGGAGCTACTTTGGCCCACTTGTCCCCAACTTTGGAACTTAGGATAAAATAATTACCCATACTTTATACCTTAAAGAAATATTAATATAATATTCCTTTTTGGCTTAAGCTCCCTAGCTTAGCCCTTTTCCTTAACTTTTAGCCCCACCCTTTCTCCAACTGGTGGAGTTTAGTCCCCCATATTCTATTATTGTGGCCGGTCTGCACGCAGCGATGTATTTTATATAAATGTCGAGACATATACAAAAATAGGTGCACTGACCTTTAACATCTAGGCTCTTCGGCCTAATAATCACAAAACTGGCTCACCAACCTATAAAACACAGCATATACACAAAGGCCTCGAAATCACATGCACTTAAGTTGTTGTGCGCGGTATCCAAGAATGTGCACACTTCATCATTTTACTGCGTAGTACATGTGCGCACTATGCCATGAAAGGTGCATACAAAAATGATATCAAACATCTCACCAACTTAAGTACATTTTCATTTACATTACTATTGGGTTCGGCCTAGGGATATTAGAAACAAGGTCCAATACCTGGGTTGTATTATTGATGAGCATGGGGTACATGTTGATCTAGCTAAGATCCAAGTCATTCATGACTGGCCAGCCCCTACCACACTGACTGAGCTTCGGAGGTTCTTGGGACTAGACAATTTCTTCCGATGGTTTGTGTTGGGATTCTCCCATATTGTATGGGCCCTCAGCCAGGTGCCAAGGGCGGTGGTAGGGCCAATTTTGTGTGGGGGAAGGAGCAACACCAAGCATTTGATGATCCGAAGCATCGATTGTGATCAACTCCAGTACTCTCCTTGCCCGATCTACAAAAACTATTTGAGATTGAGACTGATGCATCTGACAATGTTGTGGGCGCAGTTCTCACTCAGCACAGGCATCCTATGGAATTCCATAGTGAGACACTCTCTGATACTGTATGGAAATACCCCACCTATGACAAAGAAATGTATTCCATTATACAAGCTTGTCGTCAATGAAAACATTACATTCTAAGGAAAGAGACTATCATACACACTAATCACAAGCATCTGCAGTTCATACAAACACAGGGGAAATTGCAGAACGACCGCCATCAGAAGTGGTCCACCTACCTACAATAGTTCCATCTCAACATCAAGTATAAGACATGTATCTCTAATCATGTCGCTAACTGCCTCAGTTGGCCTCCTGTGGTTGCACTCACCACTATGCTCCATTCCTGTGGACATGAAGCATCGGAGTGGCCCTAACTTTATCAACAAGATCCAGACTTTGCCACCACTTATCAACTCTTGGGTATAGGCGCCATTGTCACTTATTTTCACATTCAGGAGGGACTCTTATGCCACTTGGATCATCTCTATGTTCCTACAAGTGAGCGTGCAAAGCTGATTTTGGAAGCCCACTACAGTCAGGTGGCAGGACATTTTGGCGTAGAGAAAACTGTGGCCGTTCTTCAGAAACATTTTTATTGGCCAAAACTTCGACTGGACGTCAACAAGTATATTAGATCTTGCACTGCCTGTGCCATTTCCAAGCCCGCCATCAAGAAGCAAGGCTTATACACCCCTCTTCCTATTCCTGAGAAGCTGTGGGAATCCATCTCAATGGATTACATGTCTGGTTTGTCGTCCACCAAGCAAGGAAATGACTGTGTGTTTGTGGTCGTTCATTGGTTTTCGAAGATGGCCATCCTCGCAGCCTATAAGAAGAATGTCACAGCGGCAAATACTGCTAAGCTCTTCTTCGAATGATTTTGGGTCCACTTTGGGATACCACAGACCATCATCTCCGACCGAGACAACAGGTTCCTCAACACCTTTTGGTTGAGTCATTGGTCTCTGATGGACACCAGGCTCACAAAATCCACTGCTTTCTACCCCCAAACCGATGGCCAAACATAGGTTTTCAATTGGATGATTGTGCACATCATGTGCATGTACAATTCTAAGCATCCCCTTACATGGGACGAGAGTCTCCCGTATGTCCAACACAGTTACAATAGGGCTCTCCATAGTTCCACCAGCCATAGCATATTTCAAGTGGGTCTGGGATTCCGTCCCTTGGGACCCATTGATGTTGCACTTCCTCTTGCCACCACATAGACAAAATCTTCCCCTGATCAGTCTGTGATCGACAAAGCCACCAGATTCATTGAGCAGATTCAACACATCCGCCACCAGGTCCAGGAGATTTTGCAGAAATCCAATGCTAAGTACAAGCAACACCATGATCAACACAGGGTACCACACCAGTTTCAAGTTGGCGACAAAGTCTGGTTACATTTGCAGAAGGAGTGTCTCACTGGGCCCCATCATAAGCTTCGCCCACTTCGTTATGGGCCTTACACTATCACTAAGGTTGTGGGTAGCAATGCTTTTAAGCTCAACACTCCACCCTTCCTTGGTCTTCATCCAATATTCAATGTGGACCTCCTTCAACCATATTTTCCACCATTATTAGACACCTCTCAGATCGTAGAACAACTGACACCAACAGAGCTCAAACCTGACTGCATGGAACAAGCATCCACCGATCAGATAGTGAACACACAGGGCAAGGGCACTCACCAACAACAGATCTAGCTTTATTGGGTTGTCAAGGTAGGGCAACTTCTACACCAAGTCAAGTGGCTCACCTGGGGCCAAATCCAACAGAATTTTCCTCACCTGATGGGGGAACTCAACGCAATGGATACCATTACTTCCTAAGGGGGGAGGATTGATCCAGGTGAATATTGGTGGCCACCCACCTATTCCAACTGGCTCCTCGTGTCCATTTTTGTTTAACACATTCTTCTGTACTGCTTATAATTGTGGGTTCTACACTCCTGGGGTTGTCTGAAGCCCCACACAGCCTCCAGGTGGATACAGTTGCCTCTCGCCTAATCCAACTGGCTTAGTTTGTATGTTTTCATGTCAGCACATCTTGTTGTACTTCCAGGGTCGTTTTGGGGCCCTAAACGTTGTTTTTTTGGCCCACCATAGTCAAATTGTAGACAAAGTTCGAGTTTGATGACAAAATGTGTATCTCTTTGAAATACCTTTCCAACGGGCTATCACACGCCTAAAACAGAGGTCGTATGCACAATTTACGACCCTAGGAAGTTGAGGTACCAACTTACACCAACTTACCCATAGGGCCCACATGAATTTTGGCATTTCACCTTCTAGGGTTAGGTTTTTTGATGTCTAGAGTTTTGAAATTCATGAGTAATATGAAAAGGGCCTATGGAGCCTCATTGTAATCCATTTTTCTCAGAAGGATGTGTGTAGCAGCCACATCTCTTCTCAGAGATAGCTACCACCATTCGAGCAAGTGTTTCAGTTCTGCAGTTTTACAGTTTCAACATATTTCATTATTTAATAGAAGATATTGTTCGCTAGATATTTGTGTTATTATTCATATCTCTGTGTTTATTGTATTCATTATGTTAATCGGTTCGTTCCGCTCCTAAATCTGGATCATGTTATCAGTGCAAATTTTATTGATGAAATAGAAGTGGATACAATGCCTCTTGATGTTTACATTGTAGTGTTTTATAGTCCCTACATGTATACGAGAGATGTCATCTTCATTAGAAGGGAAAATGAATAACCCCCAGTTAAGGATGGTAGATATTTTATCATCGATGCCCATAAGAGGAAGTCTATGATCTCTCTGGTGAGTGCTCACCAAGCTAAGATATTAATTAGCTCAAGTAAGAAGTGTGTACTTATATTCCTGAGACGGAGACAAAAAGACATCGAGTCAGTGTATGTGAAGACATCCTTGGAAGGATGATGAAAGAACATAAGTATTAGTTAGAAAAACATTTGTAAGCGTATAAAGAATTGTTCCAGGAGTTGAAAAGTATGTGACTTGAGAGGGAAGCAAAGCATGATATACAATTATTAGCATATTATCCTCTACCAATCATAGGACCATACAAATAACCCATATTGGAGTAAGATTAGGTGAATAAGAAATTGTAGAAGTTGTCCAAGAAAGGAGTCATAAATCCAAGTAACTCACCATGCCGTGCCTTGTTATTTTAGTACTAATATGGGGCAGGGCTTGGAGAATGTGCATTAACTATAAAGATCTAAACAATACCATTATCAAGAGTCGATATCCTTTGTGCCAAATCATTGACTTGTTATATTAGTTGCACCGTGCAAAATATTTCACCAAGCTCGATTTGAAATCTAGTATCATCAAGTCTAGATCAAGGAAGAAGACATTTGGAACATCACCTTCAAGATGAAACAAGGTTTACACAAATGGTTACTAATGCCTTTTGGTTTTAGTAATGCACCAACTACATTTATGTGTTTAATGGATGATGTTGTTATGATCCAAAATGCTCAAAATATAAAAAAATAACAAAAGTACACACCATCTACAGAATGTCGACATGGAGCACAACTCCAAGATAGATAAGCTACATAAAAACTCCTTAAAGAATAGGGGAACCCCCTCCAAATAACCAAATACCTTTCATACTTCACAATTCACCTCCCAATAATGAATACATGATCTCTTATATATAGTTATTCGCACTTGCACATGAGGCCCCTTTATCACTAGGTCGACCCTATTACATATGTATTTACACATTACATGTACATTTAGGCCCATATATGCCCCCCCTCGGGGTCATATCATATACATTAAGCCATATATATGCCCCCCTTGGGTCATAACATATTACCCTCCTTCAAAAAGATTTGTCCTCAAAGCTTTGCATTTAAAGGCTTCACAAAGCTTTGTGATGAAACCAAGTAATATGATTTTTTTTATGTTCCTGCTTTCTTCATTCCATTGTTGATCTATCCATCCAAAATTAATTCTTTTCAATCTTAATCCTTGGTGTCTAGTTGTTGAATAATTTTCTTTCCTTTGATTCCATGTATTTTTGTATAAGCTTATCCAATTTGTAGTCATTGTTGGTCTTTGATAACAACTTGTTGAAGAGTAGTTTGGTGATACCTTCTTCCATGAATATTGACAAGTATTCCATCTTCTTCCTTCATAATGTTGATATCGTCCTTCTTGTCTTCCTTGAAATGTTTCTTAGTAATGAGGGTATTGATACAGTTTCACATTTGATGGTCTTCCTTCACTCTGCACATGCATTTCATCTATCTTCTTTTCAACGACAATGGAATCTTTGATCATCTTTGCTTGGTCTTTGATTACTCTAGCCTTCGAGATAATAACATCATATTTGGCATGTACATCCTCTAGATGGATTTCAACTTCTTCAAGTATCTTCTGTTGACCTTCTTGAATCTTGTCTTCTTTCTCCTTTTGAAGTTGCAATGTGATCCCATCTTACAAATTCTGACGTCCTTCTTCAATTCTGACTTGCATTTCTGACTTTACCTCATCTGTATTTAAGGATTCCTCAACCTTCTTGCAAATTTCCTCTTGCATTATTTTGGTAGATTTTTCATCCAAGATTCTTCTTTCTTCTTTATTTTGACAATTCTTCTTTTCTTCTTTCAATCTCTCAACCTCATCCAATAGTTTTTCATTATGGCTTCGTAATCTACATATCTCTTCATCTTTCTTTTTCAAATCTTCTCTTGATTCATCTTTTTCCCACTTGCCTTTGCTAGTCTTTTCTTGTTTTAGGTTCTTAACCCCCTTAATGAGTGATTCATTAAGGGATATTATCTTAGATATCTCCTCACCATTCTTCTTAATCTCACCCTTTGCTTCTTTTAATTCATCTTGAATTCTATACAATTCCTCCATTTTTGTATCCCTAATCCATTTATCTGAGAAGAGTTTTTCAAATTCTACCCATGTGCAGTGCCATCTAGTATTTTGATCAACACTCATCGACCACTTCCAAGCTTCATAGAAAAAATAATCTCTTTCCTTCGCAGGATTCATATTATATTATTTTACCAACCTCAACCATTCCATAGGATTGATTTCATCTTTATCTTCATCTCCTATAAATTTAGGTATTTCCATTGATTCTTAATTGAGGTCTAACCCAAATCCTTGACTTCCAACCTCTGTATATTAAGGATAAATGTCTCAAATAGTTATAATACTTGTTCCAATATGCTCTTATATGTTTTATCTTTCCAATGGATTTTGAATCAGCTCAATCGGACATTCCAATCAAAAGTTATGATAGTTTTAAGTGAACATACCTTTGAAACCTTGATTTGGAGCCTGTCCTCCTGGCTGACCTTACTTCTGATGTATCTATGCAATTTCAGCTCTTCTTAGTCTGAAATTGTGACTTGCAATACTCTGAAATTTCTTCTCTGCAATTCCATAGGTATGACCAAAATTGGATGTGCCAAGTGGAAGTTATGGTAATTTCCCCACACCTTGCTGATTTTTGGCCTTTCTAGAAGATCTCACTTGTATAGAGTGCCCCGCACAAAATAATTGATATACAATTACAAAACTTGTACCAGAAATACTTCATATTTTCCACTATCCAATGCCACTGATATAACTCAATTTGGATATTCTAGGAAGAACTTATGATTGTTTTACCCGGAACACCTGCTTGAGATTAGTCAATAGGACTAGTCAGATACCCTATCTTCCACAGAGTGTATCTACAAATGTATGATGACCCAGAAAATGAAATTTTTATCACAACTACCCTGATCATTTATCAGAATATCCTCTGAATTTTAGGTCTGAAACGTCATAGAAAACTTTTTATAGCGAAAATTCCACGATGACTAAATTCAATATGATTTAAGAACCCTATCTTACACAGGTTATATCTTCGAAATTGTAAGGCCTCAAGAGCTGAAATTTGAACCCCACGTACCTTTATCTGTATAATAAATATCCTCCAAAGGGTTCCTTCTGAAACAACTTAGAAAAAAAGTTACAACGAAAATTCCAAGGTGTCTCAGACGCAGCAGCGAAACCCCAAGACCTTGAGCTCTGATACCAAATGTTATGATCCAAAATGCTCAAAATATCAAAAAACAACAGAAGTACACACCATATACATAATTTCAACGTGGAGTACAACTCTAATATAGATAATTTACACAACAACTCCTTAAAGAATAGGGCAACCCCCTCCAAATAACCAAATACCTTTCATACTTCACAATTCACCTCCCAATAATGAATACACGATCTCTTATATATAGCTATTCACACTTGCACATGAGGCCCCTTTATCACTAGGCCGACCCTATTACATATGTATTTACACATTACATGTACAATTAGGCCCATATATGCCCCCCCTTGGGGTCATATCATATACTTTAAGCCATATATATGCCCCCCTTGGGTCATAACATATGTAGCGTGTATTCATACATTTAGTTGTCATGGTACATGTTATTGGATAAATCAGTAAATGCGGACATAAACTAATCTGCCTAGATCCACCTATATCTAGAACAAAACAATACAGGACATGGCGCTTTCCCTAAGTTACAATCATTGAATCTACTACCAAACAAAAGATGAGAGACATACCTTTAAGTGTCGCTTCTTTAAGTCTTTGTTGTTCCTGTTTCACTCTGGTGTTCTTGTGATACTGATCCTGTAATGGGACACAAACCATCCAAAGTGAAAGCAGAGAGAGTATATTCAATGACAACCTATGCATATGATCAAGGAATTATGCAATAAAATAAGAATAATTCTATGGGAAAGAAACATGCCACTGTATTATATTAATAATAGGAAGAAAGGTTACAACTGGATGCCTTGATGTCGTAAGGTTCCTTCCAACAATTACTTGTTTCCCACACACTTCTTGCTCCAAGGATTCCGAGACCATGGATCTGATAACTACTCACAATCTATCTTAACAAATCCAAGCTCAAAGCCAATCTAACCAAGCTAACAAGCTCAAGAAATTTCCAACCCAATCAAGCTCCAAAACCAACTAAATCAAGCTAACTTTCTCCATGAGAAATCCTCTCCTTTTATAAGCTGAAGATGATAAGGTGAGGAGGTTAGGATGATCCCACCAAATCATGAAAGTGAGTAATATCCAAACCATTCGGAGCCCACCTCACCATAGAAGCTTCTCCTTCTAGAAGCATCGAGAAGATACTCGTTTTTCCCACGTATGAAGGCCACCGCGACCTGGCTATAGTGCAACCTGCGGAAATTCCGCACCATAGCTATAGTGCAGCCTGCAGAAATCATGTATTTCCACACCCCAACTATGGTGCAACCTACGGAAATCCTCCAAAATAGGGTTTTTACAGAGGAAAACACAACTTCTTCTCTCAGGGAAAGTTCTTCTCCCTTCTTTCTTTAGAAATTCAGGCCACTGACCCCTCTGAAGGCAACATATAGGTTTACATAATTAATGGTCATAAGGGTGACGAAAATAATGTGTAACAGAGAGCCCCCCAAAGTATGAAGTTAGAACAGAGTGATAGCTGAAATACTTTGTCGAGTGTGTGTAGGGAACAAGGAACACGTCGGTCAGAAACCTGTCAACAAACAAGGAAACACAGTACAATAATATATCATCACTGAGGTAGGCATTCCCATACTCAGAATACAAATGACTCAAAGCATAAATGCCGACATGCGAAGTTCCATGTCAAGTAAGATAGGTCATGGCCACCAAACATACACCGTGGATCCATGCCATTATGACTCAAATCTGAACATAGCCACCAAAAATACACTGTGGATCTATGTGTTAAAGACTCAAATGTGAACATAGCCACAAGACATAAAATGTGGATCTATGCAAAAATACAAACTGAATATACTGCAACGCAACCTGAATCTATTAGAAAAGATTCAGGGTCTTCATCTCCACCACTCTATAGTATGAATCTAACCATGTGAATACATGTGCTGAAGTCGAACATGGTAGAAACCACTTGATTACCGGTCAATGATGAGAACCGTTAACAAGTGTGAGGGAAATCACCATTAATGTCAATGACTCCCAAGGTACTCTAGTACAATCCAACGAATGCAAATTAATGAGCTAAAGTTGAACACTCGACGGAATCTCCCGATCAAGGGTCAAAACTGAAAACCCATTGTCGAAAGTGAGGAAACCTGCCATTGAGGCATGCATGTTCCAAGGTACCAATTGCTTTCTAAGTCTGATTCCTGGATAATGAGTTGAAGTCGACAGGAAAAGACTCGTCACAGGAAGGCCTTAATGTATCCTCCATCAATGACATGAAACGTGTAAAAAGATTTGATGTAGATCAGAGTAACAAGTGATTCAGAACTGACTCAGGGATGGCCGATGCAATAGAAGGCTTAAGGACTGCAGAAAAGGTCGACGCAATAGAAGGCTTTCAGGGTTGAACTTCTCTTTGAACACATTGATGACACATCAACTGTCTTGGAAACACTGACTCAACAACAGATATCACAGACCAATTTGTAATCTTATAAAGGAGTATGATCATGAGACAAGCGAATTTTCCAACTTAGACACAAAACGAGTGAAAGGGTATCAGGTTCAAAAATTGACTCTTCTATAGAAGACAGGTTTATACACATTTCTTTCCCAATTTTTCCCCCACCATTTATGGTGAGTACCTCTTTATTTTTACGCAAGCTTGAGGAGGATAACATATTCTTGTAAATGTAAGCTCATCCTTCAGACAAGTCCCTTGGAGTATGTTTAACGAACCCTAGGAAGGAGTGGTTCGGTCCCATATGGGCCTTTCGATGTTTGTTTAATGAGTCCAAAGAAGGAAAACTCAAGGGTTTTTCATGTTTAGAGAGTCTGAAAAACGCTTAAAGAGAACTCTCTCAGTTCTTTTTCGTAAATTAGTCTGATGAGACCGAAAAAGAGATAAACTATCGCTCAATAGACGTTTTCTTCAAATACTTTAATGAGCGTGAAAAGAACAAGTCGTTCGGCAATCTTTTCATGTTTAGAGAGTCTAAAAAGAGCTTAAAGGGAACTCCAGTGGATTCCTTTTTTGTATAACCTTTACGAGTCCGAAAAAATGATAAAAGTATACTCGGTTACATTCTCATTGATTTACGAGCACGAGAAAGAACAAAGACTAAGCTCGGTAACTTATTCTCATGTATTTACGAGCATGAGAAAGAACAAAGACTAAGCTCAAGATTGTTTTCATTTTTACGCAAGCTTTAAAACAAAACAAAACAATGCTTGGGATACATTTTAATTTTTACACAAGCTTGAAAACTAAACAAAACTATGCTTGGGCCTGGTTTCATTTTTACACAAGCGTGAACCAGAGGAAACTATGCTTGGGGTAAGTGGTTTCATTCTTACACTAGCTTGAACCATAGAAAACTATGCTTGGACTTCCCAACACATAACACATGGATGGTTGGTACTTAGCCCCTACCTTAAGAATCTAGCGATTTAACTTCAGCATGAAGGCCAGAGGCCGAAGCCAAATGTCCCCCAAGCTTCGTTTCATCCAAATGCAAAGGCGAATGAAATGAAGTTCAAATACTAGATGAAGGACTTGACTCAAACAAAGAGGGGGAAGAAACCTATTTCATTTTTTAACGAGCTTTCCACAGAGAAGAAAAAACTATGCTCGAGAATCTAGTTTCAATCCCTAGACCTCTATTTCATTTTTTAAAGAGCTTGAGACAAAAACAAGAACTATGCTCGTGGATTCTGTTTCATTTTTAACGAGGTTTCCACAGAGACGAAAAAACTGTCCTCATAACTGGTTTCATTTTTGAACGAGCTTGAAATCAGAAAACCATGCTCAACCTTGGTTTCATTTTTTAACGAGATTGAAATCAGAAAAGCATGCTCAAAGTTGGTTTCATTTTTTAACGAGCTTGAAATCAGAGAACCATGCTCAAAGCTGGTTTCATTTTTTAACGAGCTTGAAATCAGAGAACCATGCTCAAAACTCTCTTTTTGATCATGGCTTCCAAGAGGACAGTGCTCTGGAAGGACACCATATCAAGGGACAAAAATCGGTAATGGCCTCCAAGAGATCTTCACTCGATGGAAGAAACACACTCTGGGAGGAACACATGTTGAGGGTCATGATAGGGGTAAAGAGATCATGCTCTAAAAACCCGATGGAAGAGGTCACCATGTCAACTCCCCGATCCAAGTCATTTTCATCTGTAGTGGAAGGCATGGGAGACAACGCCACATAATTTACCTGTGGTAGGGGTGATACCGTCTGCATATAAAAACCACTAAGGGAGGTAATCCAATCAGGAACGATGAATGAAAGTTGATCAATAGTCACAATTCTTCCATCGTGAGGGAAAGATATCACACGAAAAATAGTGGACACAATAGCTTTCATGGCATAAACATAATCCTGCCCAAGGAGTAAAGCGAAATCCAAGGGGTCTTGGACTACCATGACATCAATAAAGACAATTTTCCCTCCCAAATCTATAGGAAACTAAGGAAGGGTCCCTAAAGGTTGACTGGTTCTTCTGTTAAAAGCTAACAGATTCTGTGTAACCGACGCAAGTTGAGTACAACCCAAAGCTTTCCAAGCAAAAGAGGACAAAATACTAACGAACACACCCTCATCTATCAACGTCTGAGGAACGTCCCGACCACAAACTTGCACTGTAATATGGAAAGGAATGTGAGAGGGGAGATGAGGTCCAGTTAGCACACCCCAATAAAAAAGGATGGTCTCATTACTTGGAGGAGGTTCCACGGGAGAAGGAGGAATACCCCCCGACATGCTAGAGTCTATATCAATGAGAAAAATGTAGGCAGTATCGGGCTTACTCTCGAGCGAGAGAGTAGGATCGACCGATGACGAGATCGGATCGACCACTTGGGTTGCATTCTCTAAGGGGAGAATGGGGTCGACGCTTGGAAATGGATCGACCGCTTGGGTTTCACTCTCTAACATGAGAGTGGGATCGATCGAGGATGGGATCGGATCGACCACTTGGTCAACTGGTTCAACTAAGGACGTGACTATATTGACCACTTGATCAACCGGACTGACCGACGGGGGAACCGGGTTGACCATTCCATCAACTACAGGTGGGTTGAGAGAAAGTTTGCAATAAGCAGCTGGAAGTTGAGGTTGTGAAACAATCATGTCTTCCAGGAATTTCGAGGCTTCATCCATACGAGGGCAAAGGTGAGTTTGATAACTCCCTCTGCATAACCTACAAGGAAACTTGACTCGACTTTTCTTCTTCCCAAGGGTATTTTGACTAGTTGACGGGAGGTCATCAACATGTTGTTCAGAGGCTGACGACATGGGTTGGCGAGGGTGTGTAGACCATGCTTCTGTAACTTTGGATAGACCAGGGCAATCCTTAAGAAGATGGCTACCCTTGCAAAGCCTGCAGGGGTACTTGGGCTTACGGGTTGTTTGGGTGATCTTGACATCATCAACACTCCCGACACGATTAACAGTAACTGGTTGTTTTCCAACATGTCTGGCAGTGGTTGGAAGTTTGGATCCTTACTTGTTTTTCTTCTTCTTCTTAGCCACCGGGTTGCTAGTTTTAGAGATTTCACTCGACGAAGAAGATGAAATGGAAGAAGACCTTGCAAGGGAAGAATGTGAAAAATATCTTACTGGTGAAGAAGCTGAAGGATCAACATGAGGTTGATGTCCCTGGGGAGAAGTGCCTACGACTGAAGCACCAACGACATTCGGGATTACCTGAGTGGAAAACAACCATACCGATAATCCAATTGTGAGACCCAGAAGGCTCAAAGCAGTGATGTAAGGAGGACCAATGTTTCCATAAGAAGGAAAAACAAAAGGTTCCCCTAGAGAAGGGGTTCCTTCATTGGTCATTTCGGGAACTGACGCCATATAAAACAAATCCAATCTAGAGTCTTCTAGGGAAAAAAAACAACATATGCTAAAAATCTAGGAAGCAGGCAAACAAACAAAACCTTCTCACAATGAGCACACTAGTTGGTGATGAAATCCAACGTCGCGGGAAAAAAGTAAGAAGGGGCTGAGATAGAGCAGGTGGAAAAGTTACGTTGATGACCTACTTAACGGAATTACACCCTGGTGCAAGCTCCCACACATAAATGTGGGTATACCCTCCAAGGATCCCGAGTGAGTTTGGCCAACGTCGATTCCAGGTACCGTGAAGACTTGCCCCTCCACAGTCACCTTGTGTAAATACCCTAAAGAGATAGGCCACTAAGGCTACCAATCACTACAATGATGCCTGGGGAAACAATCAACAGTCTGATCCATGTGCAAGGGCAGGGTATCTAGCCCGAAATCAACTTGAAAGGCTTCCACTCATCATTGTGGGTATACCTTCAAGCGACTCCCATAATATGCGCAATCTCTACACCAAGACCAAAAAAGCAGGGTGAGTAACTCTACCAGTCTCAATGCGACCTCGTGATTGACTCTTGTGTTAGAAGGGCTTCCTAGGACAAAATGTAATAAGTGGATTTCACCGCTCCCTAACGCAAGATTCTATGTTTGTTTACAGCTTTGGAAAGTTATCTTTCACACCTATTCCAAAGCCCTACAACTAATCTAATGTAGGTTTGCTACCAAAAAATATAAAAATGTGTAATCGATTTTTATAAGCACTTTATTTTTAAGGCTGTTGTTACTCAAGAGGAAAATGGCGTGGACAATATGGTGTTTTGACCGACTCGAAAGTTATGCAAAGATATGAAGATGCAATGTTTTCATTTCGATGAAAGCTATGCTACGAGAAGGAGAAAACATTTATCATTCCCAGATGCACAATGTCCCAGAATTTACTAAACTCACCAATATCAAGATTTTCAAGAAATTAGACAAATAGATTGTACACCAATACACGATTCACGGCCCCCCTCGGCCATGAGGGGGATTTTTTTTAAGAATTTAAGAGAAAAAATCATGCAATTTCACTACTTCAAATGCAAATATGCCCCCAATATAATGCAAAGAAAGAAATAAGATTTTTGTTTCAAAGATAGCTAAAAGCAATAGAAAATCACTTCAAAACAAAAAACATCCCAAACAAAGTTTCTCTTTTACCGCGAGTTATTCAGAAAAAAGAAGTGTTCTTTTCACTAAACAATTCTAAAGAAAAACAAGGCTTGTAACTGAAAGACACTCAAAGGAAGAGATCAAATCTTTCAAAAGAAAACAAAGCAAAGATGGCTAAAAGCAACTCAAAAAACTATCAAGTAGACTGTAAACAAATCATAGTCAAACCCAATAATTCACCCCAAAACCAAATCCAAGGTCTGGGTAAGGAAAACCATCAAAAATCAAGAATTTCACAATTTCCGCAGGCTGTAGACTAACACAGTGCTGAAATCACTGATTTTTGCAGGCCAGATATGATTAGGGTGTGGAGTTTCCGCACTGGTCTAAACAAGTAGGGTGCGGAAATACTAATTCGCCGCACTGTCCCTTAAGGCAGGGTGCAGAAATCAAAGTAAAAATGAAAAAATACAAAGTAAGAAGGTTTTTCTAGTGTGGTTTAACAGTCAGAGAGTCAAGCTAGATCTCCCAGTGACTCAAAAAATAGAATCCAAGCAATCAAAGCAAGAAAACAAGGCAAACTAGGAAAACAATCCGTCCCCATTGGAGTCGCCAACTTTGTTATTGGATAAATCGATAAATGCGGACATAAACTAATCTCCCTAGATCCACCTAGATCTAGAACAAAATAAGACAGGACATGGCACTTTCCCTAAGTTACAATCATTGAATCTACTACCAAACAAAAGATGAGAGACAGACCTTTAAGTGTCGCTTCCTTAAGTCTTTGTTGTTCATGTTTTGCTCCGGTGCTCTTGTGATACTGATCCTGCAATGGGACACAAACCAACCAAAGTGAAAGTAGAGAGAGTATATTCAATGACAACCTATGCATATGATCAAGGAATTATGCAATAAAATAAGAATAATTCTATGGGAAAGAAACATGCCACTGTATTATATTAATAATAGGAAGAAAGGTTACAACCGGATGCCTTGATGTTGTAAGGTTCGTTCCAACAATTCCTTGCTTCCCACACGCTTCTTTCTCCAAGGATTCTGAGACCATGGATTTGATAACTACTCACAATCTATCTTAACAAAGCCAAGTTAAAAGACAATCTAACCAAGCTAACAAGCTCAAGAAATTTCCAATCCAATCAAGCTCCAAAACCAACTAAATCAAGCTAACTTTCTCCATGAGAACTCCTCTCCTTTTATAAGCTGAAGAGGATAAGGTGAGGAGGTTAGGATGATCCCACTAAATCATGAAAGCAAGTAAGATCCAAACCATTTGGAGGCCACCTCACCATAGAAGCTTCTCCTTCTAGAAGCATTGAGAAGATGCTCATTTTTCCCACATACGAAGGCTGCCACGACCTGTCTATAGTGCAACCTGCGGAAATTCCGCACCCTATCTATAGTGCAGCCTGCGGAAATCAGGTATTTCCGCACCCAAGCTATGGTGCAACCCGTAGAAATCCTCCAAAATAGGGTTTTTACAGAGGAAAAAACAACTTCTTCTCTCAGGGAAAGTTCTTCTCCCTTCTTTCTTTAGGAATTTAGGTCACTGACCCCTCTGAAGGCAACATATAGGTTTACATCATTAATGGTCATAAGGGTGACGAAAATAATGTGTAATAGTACAGATGGACAACATTTTGATCTTAGTTTTACTTGGGGGGTCTAGCATGTTGTACACTTGAAGCAGGGGTTTGATACATTGAGGAAACACCAACTGATAGCAAACATAAATAAGTGCAAGTTTACTAGGTAGTCTCTAGTGTACTTGGGGAACGTGATTGGAGGAGGCGAGTTTAAGATTGATCATGCAAATTTTCCACTCCTACTAATGTCATTGAAGTTAGGATTTTTGTGGGAGTTTCCCAGTATCTAAGGAAGTTCATAACATCAATTTTCGTTGTAGCATCGCTACTTAATGTTTTGATAGCCATTGGCAAGGGCTTCTAGTGGGGTAGGAACCAATAGAAATATTTTTAAGAGTTCAATCACAATATTTTTCATGCCCTGGTTCTATCACTACCTCACTTTCAAAATCCATTCTAAGTGGAAATCGATGCCAATGGGTATGATATGCATGTTGTGTTAATACAAAATAGAAGGTTGAATTTCTATCATTCAAAGATATTTCATGGAGCAGTACTAAACTACCCTACATGTGACAAGGAATTATATGCCTGGGTGCACACAATGAATAAGTGAAAGCAATATTTATTAGGTAAGGAGACCACTATCCACACTAATCACCAACCTCTACATTACTTGTAAACTCAAAGTGAGCTTCGACAAGAAAAACAATTTAAGTGGATGTTAAAATTGTTTATATAATGATTGATGAGATTTTTGTGGTGAGGATTAGGTATAAGAAAAGGATTGTCAACAAGTTGGTTGATTTATCATCAATACCTCCATCACCCAAAATATTAGCTCTTGGAGCCATTATGCACACAGAGACATTCACCAATGAGGCACACAACAAAATATAGTTGAAGATGAGAACTTCAAGGGCATGTATCAGTAATTACAAGGTCATCCAAAACTTGTGGGTAGAGATAGTAAGATTGATTACCATCTCCAAGATGAATTACTTTACAATATGGGAAAGTTATGTATGTGAAAAGCACGTGGTATTCACTTAGTGAACCCGTGATATAGTGCCTGCATTCACGGGATATTAAAGAATACCCCTAATTTCACTAGATATTGATAAATATCTCCCAAAATCCTTTTGTTGAAGCCCCCTCCCAAAACATATTTCCAATAAAAAAACCCTTATTTTAACTAGATACCCCTTTTTATACCCCCCAATACCTATAAACCCCTTGAGACCCGACAATCTCCCCCCCCCAATACCTACAATATATTGAATTTATTTTTCATAATTAAAAAACCCCCTTTATGAATGAATGTGATAAGATATTGGTCAATAAGGTGAATCCCCCATGGTTAAAATAAGAAACAATACATGTAATAAGGAAGGCTCATACCTCCAAGGTTGTTGGACATTTTGATGTCAAGGAGACTATGACTAACTCATAGAGATATGTATTGGCCCATGATGCAAAAAGAAGTATACAAGTTTATCAAGAAACCCAGTTTATTGAGCAACAAGCCTAGCAACAAGAAGCAAGGATTATACGGTCCACTTCCAATCACTACAAGGCCATGGAAAAGTATATCCATGGAGTTTGTTGAGGGTTTTTAAAGGAGAAGAAGAGGACTTGACTACCTGTATGTGGTAGTCAAAATTTTTAGTAAGATGTTCATTCTAATAGCTTGTAAGAAAACCATCAATGGATGAGAAGCAACAAGTTTGTTCTTTGAAAGGGTCTAGGTGCACTTTGGGATACCGAGGAACATCATTTTTATAGAGATACTTGATTTCTTAGTGCATTTTGGACTTCATTGTGGGAGAAGTTGGATACTAAATTTAAGAGATCCACCACTTTTCACCCTCAAATTGATGTGTAGATGAAGGTGGTGAATAGGACCCTGGTTTGAACTTCGAGAGGCTATAATTAGAGGCATCCAAGGACCTACAATGAAGGTTTGATTTACATACAACATTCCTATAACAAGCTCATGCATACTTCCACCAATAAGTCCCCTCTTGAAATATGTTTTGGATAATTTTTTTTACCATCACCATTGGATATTGTGTATGGAAAAATTGAGGCAAGGGCCTCAACCTCAAGTGATGTGTTGATGGTGGAAAATTTCATAGATAGGATCATGTAGAGATACATACATGTTCATTAGAAGTTGAAGAAATGTCAGAAAATGTACAAGGTCAAGTATAATCAACATATCATGGTTGAAAAGAACTTCAATGTAGGAAACAAAGTTTGGTTGCACCTAAATAAGGAAAGGTTAAGGATGTAGGAAAGAAAATAAAGGCCCCAAGACATGGACGTTTTGAAGTATTGGAGAAGTTGGTAGGAAACAATGCTTATATATGTAGTATTGCACCTTACATGTGCATTTACTCAATGGTAAATGTAGCGAACTTGAACCTCTATGAGCCATCTATGCGTGACAAGGATGAAGAGGACTAACTCTTGCCTTCCATATAAGATTTAGCATTGGATGCACATGCAAAATTACTAGAGGATATGTTTTTGCAAAATAATCATTGAGTCATTAAAAGGGGTCAACAAGAACTTTAGAAGGTGGGACTAAAGGGACAACTCCCAACCAAGGTCAAATGGTAATCTAAGGAGAAAGCTATGGAATTGTTTCCTCGTCTATTTCAAAACTAACACTCTTGGAGACCAAAAGCCTCTCAAAAAGGAGAGGGATGATCTAAAATGATCTATTTAGTTACCACATGACATTATCTTTTCTCTTGAATGGGTAAGAGAGAATTCATAACTTAAAAGGGTAGTTTTGGAGAAGATTATGAAAACCACACTTACCAAATAAAACTAAAAATCCTCAGTTTGGGATAAAAAAGCTGTAATGTTGGGGTATATGTCCTCAATGAAAATTTTCATAAATGTCCTCATTGCATTCTATAGGTCAATATATTTCCAACAATGGTTCATTTTCCATCAATGAAGTCCATATGTAAAATTTATGCCCCTGACAAGGTAACATTCCAATTATTCCCCATAGGTCCAAGTGGCAACCACATCATCTCACCATGATTAACCCATGTGGAATTAGTGACATGTGAGAATCCACTAGAGACTTTGATCTAGGTGGATATTGGTGGCCATCCACCTATTCCAACTGGCTCCTCTTGACAATTTTAGTTCAACACATTCTTTTGTACTTCTTTGTAATGGTGGGTTCTACACTTGTGGGGTTGTTTGAAGTCCTACACATATTCCAGGTGGATACTGGTGGCCTCCCACTTAATCCAAATCGTTTATTTTGTATGTTTTCATGTCAACACATCTTGTTGTACTTCAAGGGCCGTTTTGGGGCCCTTAACAGTGTTTTTTTGGCTCGCTACAATCAAACTATAGATGAAGTTAGAGTTTGATGGTGTAATGTGTAGTTCTCTAAAATACCTTTCCAACGGGCTATCACACGCCTAAAACGAAGGTCGTATGCAAAAGTTACAACCCCGAGAAGTTGAGGTACCAACTTACCCATAAGGGCCCACATAACTTTTGGTGTTTCACCTCCTAGGGTTAGGTTTTTGGATGTCTAGGATTTTGGCATTCATGAGTAATATTAAAAAGGCTTATGGAGCCTCATTGTAATCATTTTGCTCAGATGGATGCGCATAGCAGCCACATCTCTTCTCAGAGATAGCTACCACCATTCGAGAAAGTGTTTCAGTTCTACAATTTTACAGTTTCAGCCTATTTCATTTATTCAATAGAAAATATTGTTCACTGGATATCTGTGTTTTTCTTCATATCTCAGTGTTTATTGTATTCAGTCTGTTAATCAGTTCGTTCCGCTCTTGAATCCGAATCATACTTATAGAAGCATTAAATAATAAAAAACCCTAACCCTAATGATCAAGGAAGGAGAGGGGTTCAATTACTATTGTAGTGATTTCATGTTCCATAGCAAAAAAGTTGTCGAGAGGATAGAGATATAGTAGAGCAAAGGAGAAAGAGCATTCTTATAGGGGAATGTAATAGATCACAATATCTCATAGTTTTGCAGGGGGATTTATAGTCTCTATGTTTTTCCTTGTACTCTCCATTGATTAAGAAGAAAAGCACAATCATTCATTTATTGCTAGGTTTTCCCACATGGTTTTTCCCGAGATAAAAATTGTGTTACAATGTGTATCTTTGCTACTAAAGTTTTCTTTTTATGTTACAATAGTTAAAGAATCAATATTGCGTGTTTGTCTTTTTGTTAATCAATAAAAATACAAAAAAATAAACGCACAATTGAGCATAGGTTCACTGTAGTAGTAGTAGTAGTTTAAGATCTATTATGGTGAGCTAGCCATTGGGATATCCAAAGTAGTTTACATATCATCAGTGGGGGATTTGTAAGATTAGAGAGGACCAACAATGTTCTAGATTGTCGAAGGCAAAATAAAAGTATATTTGAGTTGATAAAGAGGTAGCATGGATGCTACAATTAGAGCCAACTTATAATGGGTATATGTGGAATATGAGGTTCTTATCCTCAAAGCAATTATATTTTGGTAAAGCATCAATTTAGGTGAAATTTGGAACCCTTTAGAGTTTTTAACAAGCTATAAAGGCATGCCAAAAGGTGCATTCATACACAATGCTTCATGGAACATGTGACCATATTGCTCCCAAAACTTCCTCAACCATACATTATTGGGCATTAGTCAACTAGTCTCCACAATTGCAAGCAAAAATACAAATAGTGGCAAACACTTAGTTATATTCCTTGAAAATTTGCTTAGGTTTGTATAATTATCTTCTCCATGGAGTGCACCGACATACTTCCTATAAAATCCCAACTCTTAAAGGCTTGGACAACGAAGAGGACCATAATGAAGAAGCAAAAAGAACCACATGTAAACATGTCTTTGAGATCTTACGATATTAGAAAACTTAGTTTGATTTTGTGCATGACTATTAAATATGTAAAGATATAAAGAGGAAATAGTTGAGGTAATGCCTTCTATTATAAATATGGAACATAGAGAAGCAAGGATTGAATTATTGTTGTGCTTGATTAGGGGACTTGGCTAGAAGCCCCATCTACCCATAGTTTGAGCTTGTACTTTGATTGTATCACTATAAACATGCATGTTGGGTGTTTCTATAACACTTCATGTAATGACATGGAAATGGAAATTATTAGGTATCATGTTGGCTTTAGGGTTGGCATGTGAACCCATGTGGTGCAATTTAAGGCAATATATAGTTATATATACTCAATTGGTCTGAGTTGTAAGGAAATCGAGTGAGAGCTATGCATCCACTCATATCTATTAAAATAATGGGAATCTCTTTATTTGTTGTTTGATAGTTGACCATATCTATGTCTTGAGTTAAATGCACAAGTTAAAGTAGGATAATACTAAGATTATGTTCATATTGAATGTCGTTCATGGTTTCATGCATAGACCTAGTTATTGCTATGGTTTAGTTTGCTCATCCAATTAGACTATAACACTAGTTGTGTCCATGCCATCATTAGTGCGATTATGGTCATGTGTATTGTGTTGTTTGTTCCTTATGTGTCTAAAGAAACATGGTTAATCCCCCTCAGTACACATTGTTATCCCTCATTTCTAGGGATAACTAAGGAGATGATGTCTCGAGGCCCTCCAGTTGCAGACATGGAGTACTAAGAGGTAGATGAGCAGGCAAGGGCCCCTACCATATCACACATCACCACCCAATCGATGGCAACAACATCCACCACACCCAGATTGGTCCACAGAGGACGACAAGTCTTGCTTCATGAGGTAACAAGTTCGATATCATGGTAAGTGTCATTTTAATATTTGAAGCATTTCAAAATGTTGCAAAGAGTCCTTTATTGATTTTGAAAATGTTTGCTTGGAAATTATGCCTTTTTCCTTATTTCACCTTGGTGGTTGACATGGTTTCCTAGTAAGTGGCCACCCTTAGCGAAAGGGTTGCTACTAAGGGGTCTCTTTGAAGGGTCATCATACCATTCCCACTCATAAATGCCACCTTCCATTACTTCTTCCCCTATGTTTCCCCGTATTTTAGGTTTTCAGGCTTATTAACCCAAAAACGACATGTACCTCATTTGATGGGAATAAGGGACCACTAGGCTTGGAGGTGCCCTGTCAAAAAAATCATGCAATAAAAGCTCACCCTGGGATCCCGAGAGCAATGAAATGCCTCTCTAAAAAAATTGAGGGACCCAAAAATAAATAAATAATTAATTAATTAATGTTGCTTTCCAAGGTAGATCATTTGTGGGCTATGCATTTCCCCTTATTGTCTTCAATTTGGAAAAGATGCAAACCAAGGTAGAGTGTATGTGGGCTATGCATTTTCTTTTTAGTGCCCCTTATTTTCTTCAACTTGGAAACACATGCAAAATAAATGGCTAATAAAGGGCTTGGAAAAATATGCTTTAAAAACAAAAAGAGGAAAAGGATGTAGCTAGCCCTCAATAAAGGCACCCATAAATGAGACAATACAAGCCCTTGTATGTCATGAAAACCCATACCTATAAGTCTAACCCCATCCACCTCACATTCACTACATGAAATAGAGAGTATTATCCTTGGGAACATCCCCTACTTGAGGAATTGGTTCACCCAATAGGTCACCATGACAACCCTCCCATACTTTAATATTGCAAGTTGTATAAGGTCTTTGAGCATTTGTTTATTTTGAAAAGGGGGGATTTGATGCATATGTTTGGGTGGTTATTTAATTATACATGGATTACTTTTCATGATATTGTGATATGTGGACCCTTGGAGGGAGAATCAGTTTGTCTTTGCAGGGCCTTGACAAGTGGAAGTCTTTTCATGAAGGCACGAGGTCACTTGGACCTTCATTTTGGGCATGAAGCCCACATGTTCAATGATGCACCCACTCTATTTGGACACATGGGAGAGGGAACGTTTCCTTTGGAGGCACTTAGAGACCATGAGGATATCACAATGCAACCTCTTGCACCCAAACATTGGCCTTTGGAGGCCTAAAACATCACACTTGATGCCCTAGACGTCACATGGGTTGGGTTTTTGATGGGGTTTTCATGGTTCATGGTGGTGTAGCTTGGTTTGATGGAGAGAGAGATACTTGGCACATGCTAGAGCACTTGGTGGCATGATTTATGGCCTTTGAAGGCCCCACATCCTTCATCAAAGGCTCAACGTCTTTCCTAGAGGCCCTACGTCACCCCTAAAAGGGGATTTTACTTTATGAATTTATAATTTTAAGTTGTAAAGGTAAAATAGAGAAGGTCGACCTCCCTAATTTTTTGTTGAATTTTCAAAAAGTGGACAAAAGGGTTTTAGGTGACCTCATGTAAATATAGGCCACCCCTTTGTCATTTGGGATCGTAACTCACTTGAGAATTTCATAGTGTATGGCTGAAAGTTTTTCCCTATTTGGGAATTTTGCTCTATCTCTCTCTTGAACACTTCTTTATGATGCTAGTACTTGTCTATTGGTGAAGAAAGTGAGGGGCTATCTCTTGGAAGGCTTTTTCTTGGTATTTTGGTGGAATATGCTTGATAAGAAAGGGTTTCTTCATGCTTTTTCTTGGAGTTGGTAAGAAATTTCTGCATTAATTGTGTTTTTCTTCTTGTTTCAAGCTAAATTTGTTTAAACCCTTGGAGGAGTATAAAGGAATACACCCTCCATCAAGTCTACTTGTTATCATTGAATAAGCTATATTTTATGCAAAGGTTGTTGGGAGGAGTAAAAAGGCTTACACCCTCCTAGATTTACCTTGCTAGGTTTTGTTTGCTCTAGGGAGTAAAAAGGCTTACACCCCTAGAGAAGTAATAAACCCTAGATCTTACACAAGAGACTCCATAACCCAATTGGAAAAGCACTAGTCTTTTTGCATTGGAGATATAAAATCATTGCATTGGTATACATGGAAATTGGAGATATTGCAATCGTTCAAGTTGGAATTTATTCTTCATGTTATAATCTTGCTTGTGCTCTAAGGGCGTTTTGACTAGCATGATAATTCCCTTTGTTTCTATAAACTTAATTATACATCCATTAGGGATACAACAAAACTCTTTCTTATACTCTTTATTCTCTAATCTACCATGGAAATTTACTTGTAACCTAGATTATTGTTCTACTAGTTATTAGCTATCATTTGGATGGTTTACTTGTTGATTTATGTAGTAGATTTTTTTGTTGTAGCAATTGTTTGCTACAGCCACTTGGCTTTCATAATAAATTTCTGATAACACTTAATAAACAACCCTAAGTGTCATCAAAGTCTTGGCTAAATCATTGGAAGCTCAACTAGTCATTACTAGCTTTATTTCCAGCATCTTGTACTTGACTTTTGGTGACTAGATTTGCAACTATTGTTATCATTTGTTACTGATATATATATTTCCATACTTCTGCAATTTGGGACAGAAAGGATTATTTCTTGATCCCCATTGATTTAAGTCTTGTATATCTATCATTTGTCTTGTTCTCGACAGGGCTAACATTGTTTTGTAGGTACATAACGCTTGCCAACCATTCTCCATCTACAAGACTCATTCTCAAGTCTTATTCTTTCTCCAATCTCGACCTACAAGGGTGTTCATTGATCATCATCTCACTTTCCATGTCAATCATTCTAGGGTCACCAGGATTTCCCCCCTTGTGGTGATTTCATCATCACTAAAGCGAGGGGAGTGTCTATATGAGGTGACAGTGGATAGGTACTCTTGTAGTTGTCACACTTCCATGGATTGGGTTAGGATTTTCCCAAGATATATATTGTGCGATAACATTTTGGCACCATTTCCAAGGAGGATTTTGAATCCTTTCCCGAACCCTAACGACACTTTGGCAAGATTTGATCCCAAAGCCTTTTCCCTCTAGCTTGCCTGGTGACTCTACTGGATGGAAGTTCCCTTGTAATTTTTTATGAACACTTAGTTCATCTGGCGACTCCATTGAAGTGACATCCCAGATAATGGAAGCATGACTCTATGGTGCTTTCACGAGGTATACAAATCTTGGGACGTTGATTCCATTTGTTGGTATCCAAAAAAATTCCCACCAAGATGGTGGGAGGATTTCCCGAAGTTTGACGGTGATCCATCTTCGGTTGTTGCCCATATTGTCAAATTTACTGACTTTGTTTTACGCTTCGGTGTAGAACAAGAGGATGTGGTAGTACAGTTATTTTTGTTATCACTTGAAGAGAAGCAAAGAGACTAGAACAAACATTCTTGTAAACCTAAAAGTATATCTTCTTCAACGATCCTTGTCCAAGAATTCCTTAAGCATTGGGGCCCTAGGACTCAAAAGTTTGAAGTGTTGATTTTTCATACGAGATATTATTGTATATGAATATGTTATTACAATGATGAGTGTTCCATATATAGAGAACACATGGTGACAATCCATGAAAGGATGTGTCCCTTGAATAATAAATAACTACTTATTTATTATGTATATTTATACTTTGTATTATAAATATCATGTCATATTATATGATATTATATATATATGGAAGAATGTCTTCTCAATTTTTTCCAAACTTCAACACTCCCTCTCAATGAGGGAGACATTATTCATCATGCCAAAGCTTGTCTTTGAAATATACAAACTTCACTCTAGACTCATGACACCTGTTTGTCTTGGGAGATGTCTCTCTCCCACTTGAACTGAGGGGAAACTCCTTCTGTGGCTCTCCCTCTGAGCCAATTGACTCTCTATGAGATCAGGCTCACTTTGGATCCACATGTGATAACATCTAACATCTTTAAGTCTTTATCATTCCAAGTCAAATCACCATGACTAAAGACAAAGATCACACCAATTCCATTTATCACAGGTACACCCCTTATGAATGAATGTCATCCCAATGCTATTTGATACATGGAAAGCACCTCAATCACCTCGAGTCCATATCACTCCTTGTCATGATCAAGGAAGGATCATGCTTGGGCCCATTTATCACAAGTACACTCTTGTGATAAATGTATTATATCTCCATTGGTCTGCAGCCCAATCTAGGAGAAGGTTCGCCCGATGCTTACTAGGGCCATTCACCTATGTTTATACATGTGATATAGTTGGTATCCACAAGAATTGAGCTAGCTCATCCTACAAGGGGTGGCCATTCCATTGGGGTTGATCAAACTAAGTCATCTTGGACCATACTTGACATATCGAGGTTCCCTCATGAAATCGATGTCTCAGCTCACTCATGAAATGTGTCCATACTAAACATCTCGTGGAACACATTTCTAAGACATATCGAGGTTCCCTTATGGAACCAATGTATTCTCTAGGATACATCGAGGTTCCCTCATGAAACCAATGTCTCCCAAGACATATCGAGGTTTCCTCATGAAACCAATGTCTTGGTTCCTTCATCTGACCATCTTAGGCACATTAGAATGAAGTCCACTCCCCCCCCCTACTAGTCCACACAAGACCCTCTAGGGAGAATGTTTCTTGCTTGTTGCCTCAAACATAAACTCTCCCTCTTAACTAGGAATGTATATTTCCACGATGTCTTCATCTAGTAGTCCACTAACTACTCTACAATCAACTAGTAGCACACAACTACTACCATACCATCGGTAGCTCAAATCATCTGTTATAGTCTCTGTGATCAAGCAGTAGCACACAACTACTTCCAAGCGATCTGGTAGTCTCCATGGAAATCAACTAGTAGCACACAACTACTATAATTCCATCCAATAGAACACGATTGTGCTGATCCATAGTAGAACACAACTATTGTCCAGTGATACACAACCATTGCTAGTAGCACACAACTATTGTCTAGTGACACACAGTCACTACCAGTGGTACACAACCACTATAGTAGCACACAACTACTGTCCAGAGACACACAGTCTCCTCCAGTGGTATACAACCACTATAATAGCACACAACTACTGTCCAGTGACACACAATCACTGCCAGTGGTACAAAACCACTGTAGTAGCACACACCTACTGTCCATAGACACATAGTCTCCACTAGTGGTACACTACCACCGTAGTAGCACACAACCACTATAGAGAGACACATAGTATCTGCCATAGTCTTACGACTATGCATGTGTATCGTAGTTGTCACGCAATCAACAAAGTGTCACGTGACTACAAGGACCATTCTTCCTTATCAAGTCACCATTTGTGCCACAGGTAGGGACAACTTTTACAAGTACACATATTCTTTTCTAGAATATTCTTTTTCAAATATGCACATTATGAAGACCGACCATAGTTACAAAAATTCAACACTCCCTCTTAACTAGGGAGGTATTCATAACAACCAACTAAATGTATTCAAGTTGACCAATTTTATATAATGAAAAGTTACATCAAATATATCATGACATATCATCAACTGCATCACATCTGAGCCATAATTCATCTCGCATGGTGCAGATCAAGTCATATAATCCACTGCATCATCTCTAAGTCGTACTAGCATGATGCGAATGCATCATATCTAAGTTGTACTGGCATGATGTGGAGTATCATCTACATCATCTCCAAGTTGTACTAGCATGATGCTTTTCATCATATCTAATTTGTATTGGCATGATGTAGATCAATGCCTCTGTATCATCTCTAAGTTGTACTAGCATGATGCTACTACATCATGTCTAATATATACTAGCATGATGTGAGTCAAGCAACTGCATCATCTCTAAGTTGTACTGGCATGATGTAGATCAATGCCTTTGCATCATCTCTAAGTTGTACTAGCATGATGCTACTGCATCATATCTAAGTTGCACTAGCATGATGCTACTGCATCATATCTAAGTTGCACTAGCATGATGTAGATAAGGGCCTCTGCATCATCTCTAAGTTGTACTAGCATGATGCTACTGCATCACATTTAAGCTATACTAGCATGGTGTATATCAATGCCTCTGCATCATCTCTAAGTTGTACTAGCACGATGCTACTGCATCATATCTAAGTTGCACTAGCATGATGTAGATCGATGCCTCTACATCATCTCTAAGTTGTACTAGCATGATGCTACTGCATCATATCTAAGTTTCACTAGCATGATGCTACTGCATCATCTCTAAGTTGTACTAGCATGATGCTACCACATCATATCTAAGATGTACTAGCATGATGTAGATCAATGCCTCTTCATCATCTCTAAGTTGTACCAACATGATGCTACTGCATCATATCTAAGTTGTACCAACATGATGCTACTACATCATATCTAAGTTGTACTAGCATGATGTATATATGTTCCTTTGCATCATCTCTAAGTTGTACTAGCACGATGCTATTGCATCATATCTAAGTTGTACTAGCATGATGCAGATTAGTGCCTTTGCATCATCTCTAAGTTGTACTAGCATGATGCAAGTCAGGCAACTGCATCATCTCTAAGTTGTACTAGCATGATGCAAGTCAGGCAACTGCATCATCTCTAAGTTGTACTAGCATGATGCTAGTGCATCATATCTAAACTGTACTTGCATGATGCGATTCCAGACATCTATATCATATCTAAGTTGTACTATCATGATGCCAAAGCATAATATCTAAGTTGTACTAACATGATACAAATCATCACTCACTCTCAACCAAGGGAGCAATCTCCACAAGTCCCAATTTGTCCCTGAAGTATACAAACTTCCCTTTGGACAAGGGCTTCACCAAGACTCAGAATATCTACTATCTTTTCATCAGTGGAGATATACCAGAGTTTTACTTCTCCCTTCTGGACTCGATCATGTATGTAATAATACTTGATCTCAATGTGCTTCGACCTGTCATGGAACAATGGTTTCTCTGGAAGCTTCACACAACTTTGATTGTCGCATAATATCATGATCGAATTTGGCACCTGATCAAATAGTCCAAAAATCAACTTAAGGAGCCATATTTATTACATACAAGCATCACATGCTACAATGTACTCTGCCTCTATAGTGTTGAGTGCCACATACTTATATTTCCTCATAATCCAAGATATCATGGCTAACCCCAAACTAAAGTAGGTACCCGAGGTACTCTTTCTGTCATCTGCACTCCCTACCCACTAAGAGTTTGTATATCCCTGCAATTGTACATCACTATTTGAGACATATCTCAAATCATAATTCATCGTCCCACGTAAGTATCTCAAGATATGTTTTGCAACTATCCAATGCTCATGTCTAGGTTCCACTTGGAACTGGCTCAATGTGTTTACAACAAAGCATATGTCTGGCCTGCTATTCACCAGATACATCAACGAGACAATCAACTATATGTACGTGGACAGATCAACCAGTTCAAAGTTTGAGTCTCTCAACTTCTTCAGGTTTATCACCATGTGATTTTCCATGGATTTTCAATTCACCATCCCAAACCTCTGAAGGATCTTCACAACATACTTCCCTTGACCTAGGAATATTTCACCAAGCTTCTGCCATACTTCTAGTCCCAAATAGTTATGTATGAGAGCAAGATTCTTCATATCAAATCCTAAATATAACTCCCTCTTGATCCCTGTTTCCTTGCAAAAATCATTGAAGTCAATGTATGTATACTCTCCTCCATTATTTGTCCTTAAAACCTTGATCTTCTTCCCTGTCAAGTTCTCTTTCTAAGAAAAAAAATAGTCTTCTTTAATCTTTTTTCAACAGGAATCCCCATAGTGGATTACCAAACCGTCACAAATGTTCCAACTTGGAATACCCATGATGCAGTGTGAATGCACCACATATAGAAACTGCAAGAAGTCCCCAGCCTTTGCGTCAATCATACACTTTGCATCGTAGCCTTTAATGCCCATCACATTGAACTCATGCTTAAGAGCTATCATGGTGACCAGATCCATGGCCACAACACACATGTCATCCCAATGGTGAACATGTCCCGCCATGAATGCTAATTCCTCCATGATGGCATGACATGTGTACATCATGATGATTCTTAGTTTCCAACATAAATTTTAAATTAGAGTTTTGACAATGACGATGTACTTCGTATCTAGAGAAGATGGTTGTACTATGGACATATTGAATGCATTAATTTTTATCTTGGGATTGATGATCTCGACCTCTCTCACAGTGGCACTGGTGTCGTCAACTATTGCAACAACACTCAATACATGGTTGGTTCAATCACCAACCACACCATCACCAAATTCTACTCCTTCTGCCACTGCCCCCACGTCTACCATGAAGCTGCATGACCTCTAGAGGGTCATCAAATTTCAGTCTAAATGCAAGGACATTGAATCCGATTAGAACCCATGCCATCACTCAACTTCTCTTCACGCATGCCATGAAGAAATTCTACCAGAGCTGCAAACAAATTCAGACTGAATTCAAAAGCCATGTTTCATCCTTCTATCAAGAAGGAAAACCTCATTATCATAGAAAACAATTCAAAATACTCTAAGGAAGAGATAAAAAAAATAGGCCTTGGCATATTCTTTACATAGATCAGAGAAGGAATCTGAAGAACATAAGAAGAAACAAGAAAAGGGAAAACAGATTGCACAATATTCAAGGAGACATGTGACCAGGGCAACTACAAAGTCAGTTTCAGTCTCCAAATCTACATTCAAAGGCGCATATGCAATTAATGATGAGAAAACTGATATTTTTTTTTCCAGAAATAGACCAGCTGCAAGATCTTCCAGAAACCAAAGACTCAGAAAGCATTGAAGAAGAGGACCTTAGTACTGGTTTATCTTCAAAATATGTAATTAAACTAAGGAAACCCCAAGATTCTATAGATTTGAACTTACCTACTCCAGTAGAAGAATATCTAGAATTCAAGGTGGAAGCAACGAAATAAAAGGACAGAGTAAAAGAGTTGCAGAGTATTATTAAGAAATTGAAGAAAGAAAATCCTTCATTGAGCAATGGAATGCTAAACAACAAGAAAAGATACAAGATTTCAAAAGGAAGAGGAAAGAGCATAAGACCTTGCTAAAGGAGGTAAGATAATCCAATATAAGATTATATTGGCATAATGTTGTGCTAACAACTAAGCTCAAACATAGAGACACTAGAGCTTTTGCAATCATCATACCATGACTATCCAAGGAAAATCTGCTTTAGTTTTGATTGCTCAATGTTGTTACCAATATAGTAAAGATGAACATTTTTGTTCTTAGTACTTCGTTTAAATGGAACTTTTTGATATTTCAGATGAACCAACTCAACAAGATAGTATTCCTCTTTTAGTGGGATTTGCAAAGCTTTATCAAGCTGTCTCCTTATCTATATTCAGATTGGTTGTTGAGCCTACTACATTATAGGCATTATAAGTGCTCGTATGAGCTTTTATCTCCTAGGAAATAGTCAATTGATATGATCCTATTGCAAAACTGTAATCTAAAAAATAGGATCTACATGAGTAAATTTGTGTGCTTTAAAAAGACATTGCAAAGACTATATGAGGGTTGATTAGTTGAGCATTCAAGGGCTATTTTTGTAAAGATTCCATTGTAAGACAAGCCAATATTTCATATTGGCACTAAATGGAAAAGGCATGTTGATGCTCAAATCTTTTTTTCATATCTTTATTTGTTTCGTTTCTTACTTTAATACATTTATTCTGTTGCAAATCATATGATTTCTTGATTGTGAGTGACACAGTGAAAATTTAACTGTTTTTGTTCATAATTGAGATTGTTTTCAAGTACATGTTCTTGTTTCTTAATGATATTTTGGAATGAGAAATCCATATGTGAGTTGACAAATTAGATACTCACATACCTTCCTTTCTTTATTTACCTTACCATCTGATCTATTAAAGTGTCTGTCATTACTAAGGTAGTGGGATGTTTACTTGCTTTTACATTGAGTTATATATTTTATTGAATCCTTGAGCCAAATTTCAACCATTTTCTAAAACCTATTCATAAAACCCATAAATACCATTGCAATAACTTGATGATGCCCTAACTTGCCCTCTCACAGTCAAGAGCAACTTTAGGGACTAACATCTTTTGGCGCTGTTGTCGGGGACGAAGGAACGAAGATATTTTCCCTGGGAGAACGACAAAGATCAGATCTAAATCTTGATGGTGGACAAGAATTTGGACATTTACATGAGACTGTGTATTTTTCACCTGACGACTCCTCTATAGTAATTTTGGCTCCTAAAAGAGAAGGTAAAGGACTTAAAACTCCTCTAACTTCATCATCATCGACAAAGAAACAAGTGACCAAAAAAAACCGAGATCCTAAGCCTGTTGCAACAGTGTCATATCCTGAAAAGTTATTGAGAAAATCTAATAATACTCCTAGACAATCTTCTCTTTCAAAAGAAAAAAAAGCTTCTACAAGTACTCAAGGATAGTCTTATGAAACCGTTAACATTTTTCCAATTGAAGAAATTATCCCTGAGAGTGAAACAAAACCTATTATTGAACCTTCAACTGTATCTTTTCCTTCAACTATCTCAGAATTGAATTTAGATCAATGGAAATTTTTTGTTGAGCTTATTGAACAAGAACAAACAAATACCTTATCTATAGCTGAATCTTTGAGAGACTTTCCCAAAGATATTAAAAGTGAACTAGATATACTCTCATCATCACCCTAATCCAGTTCTTCTGAAGAGGTTAAACCACATTACTGTTCCTTTGAAAATCCTCTATTTCTGGAACCTTCAACCTACTCTGGTTCAGATAATAAACCTTTGATTTCTTTAGTTGAATATAAAAAAATTATATTAGCCCAACTAAGTTATTCTACCCAAGGAACTGTTTCTCTTTCTAGATCACCAGTTCTGCCCATTCCTACAGTTCAAGCACCCATTGCGATAAATATGGTTGTGAATAGGATGGATGCAATTGTTGCATCCATATATGCACCATTAAATTTACCACAAGTCCTGTATGCCTTCCCACCTAATGATTATATGAAGTATTTTCCAAGATTCAATGGAGAGGGAGAAGTCACTGCTGAAGAACACTTAAACTCTTTCTACAATTTTGTAGATAATTTTAATGTTGAGCATGCAGATGTTTGGATGAGACTTTTTGTGCAGAGTTTAGATGGACAGGCAAGGAAATGGTTTAGAAGCCTACCTCCCAATTCAATTGCTAATATTGATGCACTGAATGATACCTTTTTAAGACGCTAGGAGATAAGAAAGACTACTTGTATTATATCATCGAGTTTGGTTCTTTGAAAAGAAAACAAGGAGAATCTATATCTAATTTTACCAAAAGATATAATAAAATGTATAGTAAAATTCTAGATGAAATCAAACCCACAGAAACATCAGCCAAAATTACTTTTTCCAATGTCTTTGATGCCGAGTTTTCTTTGTTGTTGAGAGAAAGAAGGTCTGCTACTCTGAGTTTGATGCAGGAAGCAACCATTGAAGTAGAATCTAACATACTAGCAACAAAAAAATTGAAGTCTAGGGGTGACAGAGACAGGAAAAACCAGAGAGAAGAACTCCCTTTTTCTCACACAACTTATGATTTTAAGATGGATGAAATGGTCAAAATGTTGAAAACCTTGACATTTGAAATGGCTAGGTTGAATATGGAAATGAAATATCCTAGCAGACCTACACAGGAAGGTGGATACAAAAATCCCAACTAGTTCAGAAGGCCTAATAATGTTCCTCAGATTTTGCTCAGAGAAAGGAGAAATCAAGAAGATTAGAAAGTTTTACCTCCTTTTCAAAATAATGCAGTGGAAGAAGTTGAGGAAATTGATGACATTGAAGAAGATTCTACATTTCATTTAAATGATACAAAATTAGCTCCCACTCATTTGACACAACAAGATTATGAGGATGCTCTTATACTAAATCAGTTTGAGGAAGAGGATGTTGAAGAAATTATCCAGAAAGAACCTAAAAGGAAAAAATATGATCTTATGTCCAGATCAAATACATCAAAGGTGGATATACATGTTCAAACTAAAAAGCCTAATGCTCCAGTTAAATAAGGGGTCAATAAAGAGGGTTCCGGGATTAAAATTGGTCAACAACCAAAACAACCTGTCAAGGTTAGCACTACAGAGGTGAAGGAAACTGAGAAGCCTATTTCTTCTTTCAGTTTGGAAAACTAAATTAATAAAATCAAAATCTCCATACCTCTGGTAGAATTGATGAAAACTAATCCTTTTAGAAAATTTATTCTCAAAGCATTGTAGCCTCCTGCTCATGTTACTTTTTTAGACACTATAAATCTTGAAGATGAAAACCCTTCCATAACCATTGGACCTCATATTGAAGATAGGTCTCATGCTTCTCCTCCTTTCTACATATCTCCGAACATTCATGAAATAATATTGCATAATTGTTTAATGGATTCAGGAGCTTCACACAATGTCATGCCAAAAGTGGTAATGGATGAATTAGGTTTAGACATTACTAATCCTTATCTAGACCTATATTCATTTGACTCCAGGAAAGTTAAATGTCTGGGAGTTATTAAAGACATGGTTGTTACTTTATCTCAATTACCTATGAAAAGTGTGGTGTTGGATGTAATTGTGGCTGACATACCTCCTAAATTTGGGATGCTTCTGTCAAGATCATGGGCTAAGAAAGTAGGAGGCACTCTACAAATGGACCTCAGTTATGCTACCATACCTGTGTTTGGTGGAGAACATTAAAGACTATACAGAGAAGTGAGGTTGGCTTACCTGGTAAGTGATCATGAAAATCCTGGTAATCATCCCATATATGTTGTAGAAGATGAACTTGGTTCTTCTATTTTTCACATTGGTTACCAGATAACTGAAACAACAGTCAGGAAAATCATACCTACAGTTGAAGAGAATGCAGAAAACCTAGTCTGGAAAATGTTCTTTGACGAGGCTTGTTCCAAAGAAGGCTCTGGGTTGGGATTGTTTTTATTTCTCCTACCAAAGAAGTTATTCCTTTGTCATACAAACTTGAATTCCATACAACCAACAATATTAGTGAATATGAAGCACTCATGCTAGGATTGAAAGCTGCTAAAAATATGGGCATACATAAAATTTCTGTTTTTGGAGATTCAGAGCTTATCATCCATCAGATCAAAAACATTTATCAGACCAAACAACAGAGGTTAAAGCAATATAGAAATGAAGTGTGGGAATTTGTTGATAATTTATTTTTGGCCTTCAATATGACTTTTGTACACATAAATTTGAATCAACAGGCAGATTCTTTAGCACTTGGAGCTAATAATTCCAGAACTCCAATCTTTCCCAATTTAAGATTTGAGATTGAGGTGAGACACATACCCTCTATACTAGATAACATAAAAAATTGTCAAGTTTTTAAAGATGATCAGGAAATTAAAAGGTTTTTGGAGA
Source organism: Picea engelmannii (assembly GCA_009831015.1). Classification (NCBI taxonomy): domain Eukaryota; kingdom Viridiplantae; phylum Streptophyta; class Pinopsida; order Pinales; family Pinaceae; genus Picea; species Picea engelmannii. The sequence continues at coordinate 120,228 of ML804570.1, read as the reverse complement.
CCATTGATGAGTTTTCTAATATCTAAATAGATCAGGATAATGAAAATGATGATGTGGAAGTTCATGCTACAAATATCCTTCAGGACAATATTGTTGGTCATAAAATTATTGAGTTGAAAAAAAATCATTTTCCAAAGGGTCTGGTTCCACTTGAGAGATTATTTTACCATAATGATGTTTCAAAAAAGTTCATTATTTGAATAGAGGAGGCTGAAGTAGTAGATTGTGATATCAGTCCATATTCAAATCCTAGGATGGTTTTATCCAGAAAATTGCCAGAAAAACAGAGAGACAGGTATGTAAATTTGATGAAACAGTTTTAAGATATTTTTGCCTGGTCTTATGAAGACCTAAAGGCTTTTGATACAGAGATTATGCAACACAAGATTCCTTTAAAGCCTGGATCCAAACCTTTTAAGCAAAAATCTAGACAATTCAATCCATTGTTGCTACCTATAATTGAAAACAAATTGAAAAGGTTGTTGGATGCTAAAATCATAGTACCATTGAGATACACAGAATGGGTAGCTAATTTAGTACCTGTCAGGAAAAAGAATGGAGAGATAAGGCTTTGTGTAGTCTTCAGAAATCTAAATAGATGTTCTCTAAAGGACAATTATCCATTACCTAAAATGGATCATATTCTACAAAGAGTAGTAGGGGAAAAGATAATTTCTATGCTTCATGGATATTCAGGATATAATCAGATATCAGTAATGGAAGAAGATAAGAGGAAGACAACTTTTAACACTCCCTGGGGCACTTTCATGTATGAAAAGATGCCTTTTGGATTAATGAATGCATGAGCAACATTTAAGAGAGCTATGGATATGGCATTTGTTGGTGAGAAAGAAAGATTTATGGTTATTTATCTTGATGATATTACTGTGTTCTCAACCTTTGATGATGGAAACTTGCATCACTTGAAGCAAACATTTGAAAAATGCAGGAGGTATGGTATATCATTAAACCCTAGAAAATCTCATTTTTCCATGGAAGAAGGAAAACTTTTAGGACATATTGTTTCACCAGAAGGAATCAAGATAGATCCTGAAATGGTAAAGGCTATTCAAGAGATAGACATTCCAAGGAATAAGAAGTCTATCCAATCTTTCATAGGTAAAATCAATTTCTTAAGAAGATTTATACCACATTTTGCAGAATCATCAAGTATATTACTGATATGTTGAATAAGGATGAAAAAATAAATTGGATACCAGAAGCAAAGGAATCCTTTGAAAAGATTAAGCATTCTTTAATCAAGGCATTTGTCCTCATCAACCCTAATTACTCTAAGGAGTTTTTTATTTTTTCATTTTCCTCTGAAGACATTATAGTTGTTGTTCTCTTACAAAGAAATGACCAGGGGTATGAACAACCTATCTCTTTCTTCAACAAGACTCTTAGGGATTCTGAACTAAAATATGATATTATGGAAAACCATGCATATGCTCTGGTGAAGGCTTTAAAATATTTCAGGGTATATGTCCTACAATCTGAGATTATTGCATATGTTCCAAATAGTGTAGTTAAAGAAATTTAGTCCAACCTGATTGTGAAGGAAAAAGGGGGAAATGGATAACCAAAATTTTGGAATACAACTTGACCATAAATCCCACTAAGTTAATAAAAGGACAAGGCCTTGCCAAATTGATGACAGAGTCAAATTACAAAGCAATTGGATTATATCATTTCTCCAGCAAATCACATAATTCATTATTTCAGGTTGAGGAAACTAGCTCACAGGTAAGCAATATATATTCTTCCTCACCATGGTATAAAGATATTATATATATATCCAAGTTCAGATCACTTAAATTGAAATCAATGAAATATTGCATTATTGATACAATCTTGTTTTGGAAAGATCCTAATGGAATTATGTTGAGGTGTGTTGATGAAGAGGAAACAAAACAATTTTCCATGATTTACACAAGGGAGTTTTTGGGGGACATCACCATTGGAAAGCCATTGCTTTCAAAATTTTAAGAGCATACTACTATTGGACTGTATTGTTTTCTGATATATTTTCTCAGGTGAGAGCATGTGAACCATGTCAAAAGTTTGCAGGAAAACAAAAACTTGTGTCTCTACCTTGAAAACCCATCATTGCTCATGGACCTTTTCAACAGTGGGGCCTAGACTTCATTGGAGAAATCTATCCTTCATATTCTAGACACCACTGATTACTTTACCAAGTGGATTGAACCAATCCCAACCCGAAATGCACCAGACAAGGTAATCATGGATTTTCTTAAAGGGTATATTTTTTCTAGATTTGGTTGTCCTAAGAAGCTAGTTACTGACAATGCTCAAGCTTTCAAATCAAATTCAGTGGTTGATTTTTGCAGTAAATATAACATCAAATTGGTCCATTCCACTCTTTATTATCCCCAAGGAAATGGGTTAGCAAAATCATCCAATAAAATCCTCATAAGGATTATTAAAAAATTACTTACATAAAACAAAAGGTCATGGGATTCCAAATTAAAATTTTCCGTATGGGCTAATCAGATCAGTACTAAGAAATCTATTGGAACTTCCAACTTCCCCTTTCCAAATGGTGTATGGAACAAAGGTTGTTTTCCCAACTCAATTGGGTTTACCTGTACTTAAATTTCTGCAAAAGGAGTTAGAAGAACCCAATGACATTCAAAGGATAGTTTTCCAAATTATAGAGGTTCAACAAAGTAGAGAAAAGTTGGATCAGAAATATGTTATTCATCAGAGCAAAGTTAAAGCAACTTTTGATAAAAAGACAAAGAAGGATATTTTTCAAGAGGGAGATCTTGTATTGAGATGGGATGCTAGAAGAGAGGACAAAGATAAACATGGTAAGTTTGACAACTTATGGTATGGTCCTTTCAAAGTAGCTGAGGTCATGAACAACATTACCTTTTCTCTTACAAAATTTGGATGATAGTGAGATTTTAGGAGGCCCAGTAAATGGGATATTCTTGAAACATTACTTGTTTTAAAATCAGTCAGAAAGTTTAGTTTGTACAATAGGTTTTACTTTTAAGCTCAAATAACGACCCCATATACCAAATGGAATTGCTTCTTTACAGTTTTGTGGTTTTGAATAAAGAATGACAGAGCAGGGAAATAAAGTGAATAAGAAGGATATGCAAGCATTGGTTAGTAGTTCTTAAAGCTTCATCATGAAACTTTATCCCCAAAAGGAGCCAGTGTCAGTCCTTAACCTTGTTTTTGACTGATTGGGTGTCCTTAGTCCCTGTTCTACCCATTTTCCATAATCTTTGTTAAACATTGTTTTTCCCTTCTTGGCTTGAAAGCTTATTTTAAATCTTTTTTATGCACATTTTAAATGTTTTTAAGTTTTCAAAGATTAGGATATGATATGAAAGATTTCTATCACATCACTTGTGCTTTCCTCGTTTGAATTTTCAAATTTTGTCAAAGTGGAAAGGGCGCTACAAGAATAGTGCTATTCTTGCAGCGCTGAGAGTAATGATAGTTCTGCATGTGCCACCTTACCCAGATCGTGTTCTAACGTTCAAAATCATTACTAGAGGATCTACACATCTCTATATGATCTATTTCAGGTTGTTACTCTTATGATGACAACTTGTTCGGAGGATCGGGTTGTACTTGCCACCTTGACATCAAATCAACACGCATGATTATTATTCCATATGAATGAAATCATAATTTGCCTATTTTAGTATGTTTATCATTCTGTACATGATTTGCAAGTAAAGAGATAACTCTCAGTTTTCAACAGCCCTCGAAAGTTGGAGATCAAACCCTCGATATTCTTAGAGTTTCTACAGGAGTGTATTAGTGTCATGGCACCCAAAAAGAGTGGTTAGATAACCAGATTGGAGCCAGAAGGGGCATAATTGCTCGAAGCATTTCCTCAGATGACACATAAGTTTAAGGATGCTGGTTGGTTTGATTTCTTCTCGACATTCCAGGGTCACAATGAGTATATTTCTATGACATTTGCATAGAATTTTGATGGTTTTGAATATGTAGTCGATAAAATTCTCATGCACATGACAAAGCATTCCATAGCTAAAGCTTGCAGGTTACCAGTATATGGGGAAATATGGTGGAATAAAGAAAATGTAGTTATGGAGTTTGTAAATCAGTTTTTAATTCCAGAAAAGCAAAACCCCAGTTGGAGCCAAGGTATCCCACACAGCTGGGTGAGGAAACAATGATGTATTGCTCTGTTGATTATCCACAAGTACATTACATGTGAAGGCATATTTTCTTTGGTTCATCTCTATCATATTAGACTGTTAATCCATGTAAATGGTGATTACCCTCTTAACCTACCTTATATATTATTAAAAAGTTTATCTAAGATGTCTAAGAGGATTTAGTCACATCCTGCAACAACAAAAAACAGTCTTTTTCATCAAGGGTTGATCAAAACATTGGTAGTCTTTTCCTTAGATGAAGTTCAGAGGTCTCAAGACTGGTTAATCCAGTCATTAAAACCTAATCTACAGGAAACTAAGTCTAAAACTGTTAAGGAGAAGAAACCTGGAAAAGGTGAACAGACTTTTCAATCCACTGAGGTTTTGATGAAGGAAAATTCCCTTGTAGCCAGGGTAACTCGCGTTGGAAAGAAAAAATTACAAACACAACAAGCCATTGGTGAGTTGCCTATGGGTAAAAATAATGAGAAAGGAACTACCAGTCGAGGCAAGAAACTTAAAATGGATGAAGAGACTGATATCCATTTTGATCCAGATATTAAAAGTGAATATGATGAACCTGAAGATTACATCACTATCCCAGTTCAAAGTCCAACTAAACAGAAGAAACAACCTACAAGCAAGAAGACTGCAAAAGGTAAGAAACAGAGTAAGAAGAAGACACATGTACCTAAATATCCTAGAAGAAATTCTACCAAAGCTGAAAACAAATTTAGACTGAATTCAAAAGCCATGTTTCATCCTTCTATCAAGAAGGAAAACCTCATTATCATAGAAGACAATTAATAAGACTCTAAGAAAGAGATAAAAAAATAGGCCTTGGCATCTTCTTTACATAGATCAGAGAAAGAATCTAAAGAACAAAAGAAGAAATGAGAAAAAGGAAAACAAATTGCACAGTATTCAAGGAGACATGTGACCAGGAAAACTAAAATGTCAGTTTCAGTCTCCGAATCTACATTCAAAGGCACAGATGCAATTAATGATGAAAATGATAGTCTCTTGTTGTTAAAGTTAAGAAAGGTTTGTAGGTTGAGGTACAGGTTGGTGCATGGTTGATGCACTTGTTTATGGCACAATTTGATTACAGGTTGTTTGGTATAGGTTGGTGCATGGTTGATGCACTTGTTTATGGTACAGGTTGATTACAGGTTGAGGTACAGGTTGATGCATGGTTGATGCATGGTTCAGGTTATTGGTACATGTTGTTTGGTGCAGGTTGATTGGTACAGGTTTACAATAGTATATCTCACAGTGATAGTGTGACAATGGTTCCATCATTCTAATTATATGTCAGGGTGGTTGGACGGGCAATGATAGGTGGTTATATCCACCTTCCAGTTGTAGCCGGAGAACACAGGGGGTTGTAGCCTCCTTCTGGTTGTAGCTAGATAATTGGGGAGTTGGAGCTTCCCTCAGGTTGTATCCTGAGAAACTAGGGGGTGGAGCCTCCTTCCAGTTGTAGCTGGAAAACAAAGGAAGTTGGTGCTTCCAATGAATGTCATTCTTCAAGACATATAAGAAAAAACATTCCGTGGTTTTCTCCCGCTTTGGGTTTCCACATAAAAACATTGGTGTACTGTGTATGTGTATGATTGTTCATTTGTTCATTGTTTATTTACTTTGCAAATATTGGATGATAATGCTACATTGATATAACACTTGCATTATATGGTTAAAAATGATTAGATTGCTCTATTATTGATTCACCCCCCCTCTGAGTAATCTAACAATTGGTATCAGAGCCGGTTCCTTCATAAATCATTTTAACCACTGAAAGGTAGATCATGGAGAGAAACAACATGGATACAAATGGAATACTACAGTTTGATGGACATAAGTATGCATTTTGGAGCATAAGGATGAAGACATATATACATGCACATGGATTTGAAATTTGACAATCAATTATAGATGGATACACAACCCCAATAGTTTTGCTGACAAATGACAAAGCAGTGAAACTCGGTTAGAATAATTCCAAAGCGACAAATGCACTTCTGAATGGTCTTGGAGAATTGGTATTCAACAAAGTTGCATATTGTAAATCCACTAAAGATATTTGGGACAAACTTTGAAATATTTAGGAAGGAAATTCAAAAGTTAAAGCAACAAAGCTTCAAACTTACAGAGGTTAGTTAGAACAACTAAAGATGAAGGAAGATGAGAATATTGCAACTTACTTTTTATGAGTCGATGAAGTAGTAAATGCAATCTTGGGATTGGGAGAAGAAATCAAAGAATCTGTAACTGTTCAAAAGGTACTAAGATCTCTTCCTATGAGATTTGACCCTAAAATATCAACACTAGAAGAAAGAGCAGATCTAAACTTAATAAGCATGGAAGAACTACATGGAATCTTCACAACATATGAAATGAGAACTGAACAGAAAAATCTAGATATAAAAGAAACAATTTTCAAAGCATCCAAAAGGTCAAAGCAAAAGGGAAAGCAAAAAGAAAAAGAACACAACAACAACAGTGACATCTCAGAAGATGATGAAGAAACGACCAACTTTGTTAGAAGATTGAACAAGGGAACCAAGGACAGGTATAAATGTAAGCTTCCTTTGATTTGTTTTAATTGTGACGGTGTTGGTAATTTTGCTAACAAATGTCCTCATAAGAAAAAGAGAAATGATGAAGGTTACTCAAATAGAAAAAAAACATATAAAGACAAAAGAACCACAAAGAAAGTTTTCAAGAAAAGCTTATGCACCAAAGAAGACATCTCATCATCAGATGAAGACGAATTCAGTGATAGTGAGACAAAAAGAGTTCTATTCATGGCAATAGAATACTCTGATAAAGAAGACTCCAAAGAAGAATATGAAGAGGATGAAGAAGAATATGAAGAGGCCAAAGAAGAATATGAAGAGGCATAAGTTGACTACCGAGAAGAATTGTTGTGTGCCATAGAAGTTATCAGAAGAGAAAAGAAGAAAAACAAGAAACTACAAGCGGAAGTAGACAAGAAAGAAGACACTCAGGAACTAGAACAAATGATCATAAAATTGAAGGTTCAAATTGAAGAAGATAAAAGAATTGAAGAAGCACTCAAAGAACACCTAGAAGGAAGAGACATGATCATTGGAAATTTGAAAGCATAAATTGTGACATTAAGAAATGATCTTTAAATGAAAAATATGCAGAACAACTCAAAATTTTTGAATGACATTATCAACAGT
>ML804570.1:90621-108895 GCA_009831015.1 Picea engelmannii | reverse complement strand
AAAGTGAAGTGACAAAGTCAAGGAGGATTATTTAAATAATAAAGTAAATAGAGAACTTTCTAATTATGGAAAGTGGTTATAAGAAGGTTAACCCTAAAATGAGGAATATGGGTTAAGTGGTCAAGTGACTATTGGATACATGGACAAGTGGCAAATTGGGCAAAGTTGGACATAGGTGACTATGTGGACAAAGTGGCCTAGAAGATGCTTCTAAGGAAGCTATTTGGAGAGTATAAATAAGAGGCAAGGCTATCTCATTTTAATCACACTTGAGAATATTGAATATCTACAGGTGACTGAGGCAACCAAAGGATATATAAGCCAAATTTCAGAGGGAAGGTGAAGTAAAGAAGGCCGAAATTCAAGGGAGGATAAATTCTTTTAATGATTCTTTCTAAGGTATGTTATTTACAGGTCTTCTCACCATTTTCGCAATAACTTTTTTCTAGAATGATTCAGACTGTGAAATTGGTAGGCCATTGAGGAAACATATCCAAGTAGCCGTGGTACATATTTCATCTTGCGGGTCATTGTATTTTTGGAGTTACACTCCGTGGAAAATAGGGTTTGTTGCTAGTCCTGAAACTAGTCTAAAACAAGTGTTTCAGGTAAAAACACCATAACTTATTCATAACAGATTCAAATTCAGTAAGACCAAATGTGTTGGTTAGAGTACAGTCTGTAGTATTCTATGTAAAATGTTCAGATCCACACAACAATTATTCCATCCGGGGCACGCTCTACAAGTTCTCTCTCTAGAATAAGCCCGAATTCAACAAGGCATGCCATTTTTGCTATAACTCCTTTTCTAAGAGGTTCCAAGTAGTGACACCTAGAGGAATTACATAAAACAAATTGACGAACATTGTGTACTATTTTCATATCTTTATTCATTACATGTACATAGTTATGATTATTTCAAGTTAGGGTTGTTGACTAATACAAAACTAGTCATGTGAGACTAAAGTAAAGTTTGATGGAAATGGTAGTCTCTTGTTATTAAAGTTAAGGAAGGTTTGCAGGTTGAGGTACAGGTTGGTTCATGGTTAATGCACTTGTTCATGGTACAAGTTGATTACAGATTGTTTGGTACAGGTTGGTGCATGGTTGATGCACTTGTTTATGGTACAAGTTGATTACAGGTTGAGGTACAAGTTGATGCATGGTTTAGGTTATTGGTACATGTTGTTTGGTGTAGGTTGATTGGTATAGGTTTACAACAGTATATCTCACAGTGATAGTGTGACAATGGTTCCATCATTCTACTTATACACCAGGGTGGTTGGATGGGGCAAGGACAGGTGGTTGTAGCCGGAGAACACAGGGGGTTGTAGCCTCCTTCTGGTTGTAGCTAGAGAATTAGGGAGTTGGAGCTTCCCTCAGGTTGTAGCATGAGAAACTAGGGGGTTGGAGCCTCCTTTCAATTGCAGCTGGAAAACAAAGGAAGTTGGTGCTTCCAATGAATGTAATTCTTCAAGACATATTAGAAAAAACATTCTGTGGTTTTCTCCTGCTTTGGGTTTCCACGTAAAAACAATGGTGTACTGTGTATGTGTATGATTGTTCATTTGTTCTTTGTTTATTTACTCTACAAATATTGGATGATAATGTTACATTGATATAACACTTGCATTATATGGTTAAAAAGGATTAGATTTCTCTATTACTGATTCACCCCCCCCTCTCAGTAATCCAACATAAATCTGTGTGCTTTAAAAAGACACTGCAAAAACTGTATGAGGGCCGATTAGTTGAGCATTCAAGGGATATTTTTGTAAAGACTCCACTGTAAGACAAGACAATATTTCATATTGGCACTAAATGGAAAAGACATGTTGATGGTCTTATATTCTTTTCATATCTTTATCTATTTCTTTTCTTACTTGAATACATTTATTCTGTTGCAAAGCATATGGTTTCTTGATTGTGAGTGACACAGTGAAAATTTTACTGTTTTTGTTCATAATTAAGATTGTTTTCAAGTACACGTTCTTGTTTCTTAATGATATTTTGGAACGAGAAATCCATATGTGAGTTGACATATTAGATACTCACATACCTTCCTTTCTTTATTTACCTTACCATCTGATCTGTTTAAGTGTCTGTCATTTACTAAGCCAGTGGAATGTTTACTTGCTTTTACATTGAGTTATATATTTTATTGAATCCTTGAGCCAACTTTCAACCATTTTCTAAAACCTATTCAGAAAACCCTTCATAAATACCATTGCAATAACTTGATGATGCCCCAGCTTTCCCTCTCATAGTCAAGAGCAACTTTAGGCACTAACACACTCTATGACGAGTACATGTCCCCAAGTAGGAGCCAAATGTTATTACCCATTTATAGGGTTAACTAAGGAGATGATGTCTCGAGGCCCTCAGGTTGTAGACATGGAGTGTCGAGAGGCAGATGAGTAGGCAGGGGCCTCTATCATACCACACATTACCACCCGATCGATGGCAGCAACATCCACCACACCCAGCTTGGCCCACAGAGGAAAGCATGTCTTGCTTCGTGAGGTAACAAGTGATGTATCATGATAAGTGTCATTTTAATATTTGAAGCATTTGAACATGTTGCAAAGAGTCCTTTCTTGATTTTGAAAACGTTTGCTTTGAAATTATGCCTTTTGCCTTATTTTCACCTTGGTGGTTGACATAGTTTCCTAGTAAGTGGAAACCCTTAGGGAAAGGGTTGCTACTGTGGGGTCTCCTTGAAGAGTCATCATACCATTCCCACTCATACTTGCCATATTCCATTACTTCTTCCTCTCCGTTTCCCCATATTTTAGGTTTTCAGGTTTATTGACCCAAGAAGGGCATGTACCTCATTTCATGGGAAGACGGGGCCACTAGGCTTGGAGGTGCCCTAGAAAAAACAACATGGAATAAAATCTCACCCTGGGATCCCGAGAGAAATTAAATTCCTCTCTAAAAAAAGTGAGGGACCCATAGAATAAATAAATAATTATTTAATGTTGCTTCCCAAGGTAGAGCGTTTATGGGCTATGCAATTCCTTTTTAGTGCCCCTTATTGTCTTCAACCTGGAAAAGCATGCAAACCAAGGTAGAGCGTATGTGGGATATGCATTTCCGTTTTAGTGCCCCTTATTGTCTTCAACTTGGAAACACTTGCAAAATAAATGGCCAATAAAGAGCTTGGAAAAATATGCTTTAAAAACAAAAAGAGGAAAATGATGTAGCTAGCCCTCAACAAAGGCACACATAAATGAGACAATACGAGCCCATGTATGTCATGACACCCCATACCTAGAAGTATAACCCCATCCACCTCACAGTCACTACATGAACAAGAGAGGATTCTCCTTGGGAACATCCCCTACTTGAGGAATTGGTTCACCCAATAGGTCACCATGACAACCCTCCCATACTTAAATTTGGAAAGTTGTATAAGGTCTTTGAGGATTTGTTTATTTTGAAAAGGGGATATTTACGCACATGTTTGGGTGCTTATTTTAGTAGATATGGATTACTTGGCATGATATTGTGACTTGTGGACCCTTGGAGGGTGAATCTGTTTGTCTTTGCAGGGCCTTGACAGGTGGAAGTCTTTGCATGAAGGCATAAGGTCACTTGGACATTCATTTGGGGCATGAAGCCCACAATTTGGATGATGTACCCCCTCTCTTTAGACACATGTGAGAGGGAACGTTTCCTTTGGAAGCACTTAGAGACCATGAGGAGATCACACTCTAGCCTCTTGCACCCAAACGTTGGCTTTTAGAGGCCTAAAACATCACACTTGATGCCCTAGATGTCACATAGGCTGGGGTTTTTATGGTTCATGGTGGTGTAGCTTTGTTTTATGGAGAGAGAGAGACACTTTGAACATGCTAGAGCACTTGGTGGAATGATTTATGGCCTTTGAAGACCCCACGTCCTTCATCAAAGGCTCAACGTCTCTCCTAGAGGCCCTATGTCACCCTTTAGGGCATGATGTCACCCCTAAAAGGGGATTTTACTTTATGAATATCTTATTTTAAGTTGTAAAGGTCAAACAGAGGAGTTCAGCCTCCTTGATTTGTTCTTAACTTTTCAAAAAGTGGACAAAAGGGTTTTAGGTGACCTCATATAAATAGAGGTCATCCCTTTGTCATTTGGGATCATAATTCACTTGAGAATTACATAGTGTATGGCTGAATTTTCGCCCGACTTGGGCGTTTTGCTCTATCTCTCTCTTGAACACTTCTTTTTGATGCTATTAAATGTCTATTGGTGAAGAAAGTGAGGCGTTATCTCTTGAAGGCTTTTTCTTGGTATTTTGGTGGAATATGCTTGATAATAAAGGGTTTCTTCATGTTTTTTCTTGGAATTGGTAAGGAATTTATGTATTAATTGTGTTTTTCTTCTTGTTTCAAGCTAATTTTTTCTAAACACTTGGAGGAGTATAAATGCATACACCCTCCATCAAGTACTTTTTATCATTGAATAAGCTATACTTTATGCAAAGGTTGCTAGGAGGAGTAAAATTGCTTACACCCTCCTAGATTTACCTTGCTAGGTTTTGTTTGCTCTAGAGAGTAAAAAGGCTTACACCCCTAGAGAAGTAACAAACCCTAGTTTTTACATAAGAGACTCCATCAATTGGAAAAACACTATTCTTTTTGCATTGGAAATATAAAATCATTGCATTGGTATACGTGGAAATTGGAGATATTGCAATTATTCAAGTTGGAATTTATTCTCCATGCTATAAGCTTGTTTGTGCTCCAAGGGTGTCTTGAATAGCCTAATAATTCTCTTTGTTTTTATAAAGTTAATGCTACAACCATTAGGGCTACAACAAACTCTCTTTCGTATACTCTTTACTCTCTAATCTACCATGGAAATTTACTTGTAAACCTATATTATTGTTCTAGTAGTTATTGGCTATCATTTGGACCGTTTACTTGTTGATTTATGTGGTTAGATTTTTCTGCTGTAGCAATTGTTTGCAACAACCACTTGGATGTCATAATAACTTGTTGTTAACACTTAATAAATAACCCTAAGTGTCATCAAAGTCTTGGCTAAATCATTGGAAGTTCAACTAGTCATTACTAGCTTTATTTCCAACATCTTGTACTTGATTTTTGATGATTAGATTTGAAGCTATTGTTATCATTTGTTTCTGATACATATATTTCCATACTGCTGTAATTTGGGACAATGAGGCTTCTTTCTTGATCCCTTCTGATTTAAGGCCCGCATATCCTTCATTTGTCTTGTTCCGGACATGGCTAACATTGTTTTGCAGGTACATAACACTTGTCAACCATTCTCCATCTATGCGAATCATTCTCAAGCCTTATTCTTTCTCCAATTTTGACTTATAGGGGTGTTCATTGATCATCATCTCACTTTCCATCTCAATTCTCCTAGGGTCATTGGGATTCCCCCCTTGTGGTGATTTCATAATCACTAAAGCGAGGAGAGTGTCTATCTGAGGTGACAGTGGGTAGGTACTCCCGTAGTTGTCACACTTCCATGGATTGGGTTCGTCTTTTCCCAAGCTAGAGATTGTGCGATAACACACATAACATTTTTTTTTGTTTGTTAATTTGTGCGGGACCTGGTGGCTACGCGATTAACCTGTGGCTTGAGAAACCGCGACTCAGGGGCATCTAAGCCATCAAAATCACTCGGGGATCGCACCCAGCCTGAGCCACACCAACCCTTAACATGGTTGGATTTTTTTGTCCCCACAGGTTTCGAATCGGTGACTTTAACATCACGGAGTGGCTTAACAACACACTCCGTCACCGACTGTCCTACACCTCGGGGACTACACACATAACATTAGTTTATTTACCGAAAAGGTGTTGTTTTTATAGTGTATAGGTCTATATGTCCCCTCATAGTGGTAAATCATATTCTACCAATCAATGTCTTTCCCTTCAACTCCAAAATCTTGGGTAAAACATTACCAATGTTAGGAGGAAACATGAAAGATTTTTGAATAACACCTTATACACCCAACCACCACATATAGATTCTAACAATGCTCTTCATGAAGGTTACTAGTTCCTTAAGTACACCTTAACCCATGATTTGGATTTTGTTTACCTTGATCTTATCGAAGAATTGCCTAATGAAGAATAATTGAGAGCAATTGTTGAGAAGTTCATTACTATTTCAATGGGACCCATGTCACCATAAGAGGAATGTACTTCATCTAATCTAGATATTCCTCTCACTCATTTTCTTCTACACACTTCAATGACTCCATCACTACTCATCACAAACAAACCAAACACTAGTTTTATGGTCACTCAATTGTTCACACAACTCACTACCACCAAACCTAATTAAGTTGTCACTAAACAATGGCTCAATCAACTACTAGTGTGACCAATGTCCCTCTTTCATGGGTTGCTCTCTATCACGACTAAAATATAGGTACTTGCACATGTTTTCTATAGATAACTTACTATGCCTCCCATCCCCATTATAATGGACAAATGGCTTTTAGATCACCCACTTAGTGAACTTTGTATCTACAACATGGACTTTCATTGGATGGAGAAACATAACATATGCCCTATCATATTCCAAGAGGTTTGCAACAATTTTATGAAGCACTATGGATTAATCGTGCAGTCATTAATGTGCATCCCCACTCATCAACATTCATTCGAATCTAAGTGAGTCATTGAATGAATTTGATATAGGTTAAGAGAAGCACTTAAAAGAAGCAAATATTTTTTTTTAGAGACACAAGGAATCCAATGGTTTTTATATTCCTCTCCTCTGTCTATTTGCTTCACTGTACAAATTATGAATCCACCTAAATATCAGGATGCTTTATAAAAAATCTCACACCTAGTGTTGCAATCCCACTCTAAACCTTTTTGCATTGATCAATGTTTAGATCTCATCTCTTGAACAATAGGTATAGATCTTATAATGACATGTTGCCCAACTTGTTGTTCAAAAACGTCAAGAGATATTTTATTACCACTATTAACATAATCATTACCCAAAGAATGCTTGTTGTAGAATGTGAACCCTCCTTGCATTGCTCTAAGCCAGGTTGACCAAAAATATTGTGGACCAAAGATACCAAAGAATTAATGTTTACACAATTTGTGGAAATGTAATCAACACAATTGCTACACTCTTATTGTTGCATAATCACACTTAAATAGTGTATCCCAAAGTAACCCTTCAATATTTTCCTTCTAGTATAATCCTTGTCTTCATTTCCAAGAGTTCCAAACCATATGCAAATTGTCATAGCTCAAAAAATTGCTCTGAACATCATGACCTATATGCAACCAAAATCCCTACCCAAGTTAATCAATGCAATACCTCAACCTTGAACTTTAGGTGTGAATCTGGGACTCGGTTACAACAATGCACTCCTCCTAACTGGGAGAGTATCCATGTTGTAATGTGAAAAATTATGGAAGAACTCAAAATAGTACATTAATCCAAAATCCCATTCAAAGTCACCAATGAGTAATATAGTGTTTTGGATGTGGTATGTGGGGTCACACCTCAATGAACCATCTGTTCATCAATGCTAACAAAATAGTCTATATCTTGTATCGACCTCTAGACTATGACTTCATAGATTTTCCATTGACCAAGTCCACAAATTTAGATCACATTTGTGTAGTCCTTTGTCCTCATAAATAAAAGATACACATATTGCTTTAGTCTAGACATTGTGTCTCCATTCACACATGCCAAGCTACAAGGGTATGTAATTGTTCCAACCACATCCTCCCTAGTACATGGAGCTCTTAACACATTGCACACACATAACAAATATGCATGAATATTGTTCTAAATATTATAGATAATGACAAATTAGAAAATATATATGCAACGATTAATGGGGACAATGTTAATTCACCCTCTTTGGATAACATCTCTTCAAAAAGAAACTCCTCCATTGAATGATATTGTTATAAGTGACAAAGACATAAGCTTTGTTGAAGATTGAATTTAATTCACCCCAAACTTTGTAAAGTCTTTGAGCATATACATCAACTCTCACATGCCCTAGAAATCATGGGCATTGATCATTTACCATTTAAGAAGATTATTTGTGTTGACACCATTGTGTGGATTGCATGTGCATAAGGATTCACTTGAAATAAATAAATTGGCTCTACGTCACGTGGTGAAAGAAAATGTGAAACCCTATTCACTTCAGCATGATTAAGGTACCATGCACCATGGTAGATCAAGGTTCAAATACAAATTTTATCTCTACCACCTTCTAGAATATACATAGGCATCATGTGTTCATCACTTCAGATTTCTCCCTACCCATGGAAGATGATTGGCCAAAAATAGAACAAGGTGCACTTAAAATGTTATTATTAAAGTAAAAGAGTTTATTGCAAAGAACAAAATTTCAGTTATAGCTACTAAAGATGATGGTTTAAAAGTTCTCCTAGGTCAATCCTAAATGGAATATATGAGGAGTGTTAGTATGGAAAACAAATTTAGAAAGTGAAATAGGTTGACAAGAACTCAAAATTTCCACCCACAATCCTAATTACATGTGGACCGAGGCATTCATGCCTATAAACTTTGAGTTTGAGGAATATTGTACTAGATTTCTACAAATCAATGTCAATGCCATCATTCATCTCCATGTTAACCAATGCCCCAACAGTGCAACACACAAAGACAACCCCCTTAATGTGCAAGATCAACAAAAATTCTAGGATGATATGTATATTTCCCATATTCAATGCATCACTGGTGTCCCTATTCCTTAATCATCTGGTGACTCAAGGAATAATAACATTGTTGATGCAAATATTGATCAACGAGCCACCTGTCTACAAATAGTTGCAAGACATGAGATTTGTTTAAAAATAAAAAAATCTTTATACCCTATGCTATCTAATGATTAAATATACTAAACTATAGCTGGGGACCCCTTAGATTGAAAATAAATGCACACTCCTTCAACTGGTTATAGATTTCTAGTCAAAAGTGTTGATCGCATGCATATGATTGAGTTGCTTTTATCATATCGAACTTAAGAAAACAAAAGTGTTGATCGCATGCATATGATTGAGTTGCTTTTATCATATCGAACTTAAGAAAACAATGTATTGATGATTAAAACCGCATAAATTTAAACAAAGAAATATAAGTGCCATTGTGATCTTTTTCAAAGTGAAAATATACATGAATTAAAGGTTTGTTTGGATCACTATAAAGTTTCATGGTTACCATTATATATTGAATGGTTTATAAAGGCATTTTTGCACTATAATTTGGATTACATTTTAAAGTGGGGTTGTGTAACTAATAGTCCGAGGCTTTGGTATGACACAAATTAACATTTGAGTTAATATATTATTGGGCATGTTAGCAAAGGGTGACGCAACCAAGTTAGGTTATAATGGTGATTCAACATGATATATCGTTGTGTTGTTAGTGCGTTATGCAAATGTTTTGATATATGTTGTCTCGTCGTAAGCCTTGGTATTAATGTGGTATTAAGTTGAAGTGATATGACAACGCTGATTTATATGCTATGTTGGTATGTTTTGGAAAGCACATGATTATGGCTTATCTGTTAATGACTTGCATGGATGTTATTGGTCGATGTTGTAGTGGAAATGAGATGTGGAAAGGCTGAGTAAATGATTATTGACGTGCACCTCCATGCATTGAATGCATGGAGCAAGCTTTGCGCAGGGTTACCACCCTCATTGAATTGGCATTTTGCATTTTCATACATGGAAGTTTGCCTTTGGTAAAACGATTTTTTACAACACTTGGCCTTGGTCGTTCTGGGCAACAAAAACTCGGTTTACAATGGAAAGAGTGTATGTGGTAAAGGTATGTTACCCTAGTTCATAGACATCAAATGTTTTTCGGATTGCAATGATAATTTAGACAATGGCTTTGTTGATGTGAATGTGCTTGCTAATTGAATGGGTTTGTCTGTGGTTTTCTTGCTCCTTGGGAAAGAAAAGAAACGGTTCTTGTTCTTGGTGCATTGGCATTCAATATTTATGGATTATATCAAGGTTTTTGTAGGGTTTATGGTGTGATTCACCCAACTGAGAATAAATATCACCTGGGTTTTTAAACCCAAGTCTCTATGGCTTGTATTAACTATCGTTTCTTCTCAGTACAAAAATAAAGTCACCTTGTACTTCACAAATGAACTCTCAGTCGACATTTTGCATAGACAACAATTTTTTCTTGTCATAACCCAGGTGTTCGTGGTCTCTATCCTGTTGTGGTTTCCAATGGGTTGTGGTTGAATGCTTTGTTGCACCTAAAACCCTTGTTGGTCGACATTGTTTATATTGCATATACGAGCCATGATTTACTATCATAGATTTTGTTCAAAGGTCTTTTCTGAGTTCAAAAACTTGTTTACTCCATTATAGTGATGGGTCGACCCCATTTGAGTCTGGTTGTCAAACCCTAGTACATTCATGTCTTTGTTTTTAGTGAAGCCCACCAAGCCTTATGTTAAATACCTTATGCAGGTCCTCTGCTCGGTGACCTCAGGGTTTGTTGATAATATACTATGCCTGCCTCACTATGCCTAGTTTTGAATTAGCGTCATTTGAATGGTAATTAGTTTGAGATCAAGAATTACATTGAAATTTGAGAGTGGGGCTTTTGTTGAAGTGTTTCCATAGTTGTGTATTTCGATTTCGTCACAACTTATTACTTTGAAACCCTTGCATATTGAATAGTCATGAGAGATTTCTCATCATGAGAGATTTCTTTGTTGAATGAATGTTTGGACGAATGGATGAAGAATGGGTGTGTTTCCCAGTTTGGATTCTACACATAATTTTTAGAAAGTAAATTGGAAGTTGGATTGGCATTTCGTTCTGCTCTGCATATAATATTTTGACGATTGCAGATTTGATTTGGAAAACTCTTCTTTTAAAAAAAAGATACATAAAAAGAAGTCATATTTTAAAAATGAGATACTTGCGGTTGTATAAATTTTAGTAAAATATTATTTAGATCTGCACAATGGTAGATGGCATACATCTGACAAACATTAATGTTGCAAAAGGAATAAACAAAAAATAAAGGAAATATGTGCTGCAACTTGTTTGTTCTTTTATGGTTGTGTGAAATTACTACTTCTTGCACATGGGCACTTCCCCTGATAAATAACACTTTCCACAATTTATTCCTAGTCCCTATATCCATATTTCACTTCAAATTTTCATTCATATTCCCCCCTTGTGTATTGAAATTGAGGATAAATTCTAAATAAAAGAAAGGGCATAATTGAGACCGTATTATTAGCGATGAGTTACAGGCGGGTTAGTTGGTGTATCAGATACTCAGGGTCAACATGAATTTTTATGAGTTACTCCCTTAGTCCCGATTTCTAAATCATTCAAATTCATTTATTTATTTTTGAGTGAAATAATGAGTGACAAAATTGCAATTGGTTGATCATGCAACGAGGCTCGTAAGATTAAGATAATTGGTACTGTGTGTTTTTATGGTGATCAATGGAACACGTGTCATTTCATTTCCCTATCATTATATCACTTTTCACTCATTACAAGCCCTTCATGATCCCAAAAACATTTCTTTTAAAATCCCATGTTCAAATAGTAAGTGATTGTTGATATAAGCAAGAAGAAATTTACAGTTGAGTTTGAATTCTGTATGACTCTCCTTGATTGCTTGCTTGTTGTTTGTTGTCAGCAGAGCTTAATCTAAATTATATTATGTAATTGTATTTGATGTTTATCGACCATGCTGATATACTCTAACCTTTTTTTACACTTTAGATGAGCTTATTTAGTAGAGGAAGTGGGGGCAAAGGTAGGGGGAGAGGACCAAATGAATTCTGGAGGGATAAGAGACTCAGGTTTTCAATCCACTTTGATGTGAATTCCGAGGAATTTAATCAGTTGTTGCAATCATAATTATTAAACATGGAAGAAAGATGAGTCTTCCAACTACGTCCTCCACTCCAAAGATCACCGATCCAACCTCATTCGAGTATATATGGAACCCCTGTACACCCTCATGTTTCATTGCCTCCTGAGGTCCCAATTAATGATGGATGGAATGCTATTATCGACCCCCCTCAGTCTCAAGCTCAGGGATGACCCTCTACCTCATTGCCATTACCTCCACCTCCTCTAAAACGATCTGTTGTCCATATTGCCACAAATAATTCTCATACCCAATTCACCTAGCCATCTAAAAGGCTTAAGTCTTAAGCTCAAGAACCCAAGTCTGGTAAAGATAAACATCCCGCTAAATCTTCTGAGTTAGACCAATCAATCACCTCCTCCCATTCAATCAATTTCCATTCCAAGCAACCAAGAAATTCTAATGAACACTTGAATTTTGAAGATATGCATCCAGAAGTGTCAGTACCAAATCTTAAAGTGTTAACAGATGAAAATTTGGAAGTCATCAAACCTCGGGGAAATAAACAGAGGCAAATTGTCTCACATAAGGATTATGGCTTCTGATCTTATTATGGTTATGATGCTTTTACTTTGAAGACAATTTTAGTTATTTTTGACAGTGACATATTTATGGATAATCTTACTTTAGACAGATTGAGGCCATTTCAGACATGCTCTATTTTTGATAACATATTTTAAGACAATTTAATGATATATCTGTTTTGGTATACACAGTACACATAATAAGTTGAGAGTCACAAGTGCATTTGGAAGATGATTGATTTTGTTTTTTTGGGGGAGGTGAAATCTGATTATTCATATGCATATTTTATTCTGGAGGAACAAGGGGATTTATTGGAAAATTAAATAAAAATGAGCTAGGGGTCCCCACCTATTAGTTAGTATTATTTTATCCTTATCATTTTAAAATTATTGTTATTTATTAGAGTTGTTCGATTTATTGGAAAATTAAATAAAAATGAGCTAGGGGTCCCCACCTATTAGTTAGTATTATTTTATCCTTATCATTTTAAAATTATTGTTATTTATTAGAGTTGTTCTCGTAAACTAAAATTAATTAGTGACTTAACAAAAAGTAGTTGAACTTCTCAAACTACTTTGAAGAAGAATAAAAGGAAGTTCAGGGGACAAGCAAAAAGGGGGGGGGGGAGAGAAGAAGGAAGAATTTCTGATAAAGGTTTGCTCTTAAACTTGTGAGATTAATTACTTTCATTCATTCCGAGTTATCATAGAGTCTTAACCTTTTTTTTGATAGCAGGGTCTTATTGAGGATAACAAGATTCAAATATTTGAGATACATTATTCAACAACTTATTCTAGAAAGGTTGATCATTTGATCCTGGCAGTTTGTGTATTCTGATATGTTCATAAATTTGTTTTCATTACTGATAGGGAATATTTTGCAGAGTTAGTAGATGATACTTTAGTGGCTCATGGTTTATCTCAAGATTCTTATTCATATAATGGTAAGATTGACTATGACCTCTTTCATCCTATTTATGATAGATGTTTGTTTGATGATGGTACTAATGAAAGTTTTAACCAAGTTGACGAGGATCCTTTTGATTCTATTGATTTTCCCAATGAGTCCATCTATGAGGATTTTCATGAAGTCAATCAAGGTCCAAATCTTGAAAGAACTTATACAAACCCATTATTTCATTTACAAGAGATAGAGGGAATTAACATTGGTACACCAACTCCTCTTGCATATGCATTATTTCGTTTGCTAAAGACCATGAATTCAACAACCTACTTGTATATTCCAATCCTTTATACTCTCTCTTGGAATCTGAATATTTTCTTCTCGATCAGGAGATTACGAGTAGTAACATTCTAATGCTTAAACATATTAATGAACCTATTTTTGACATAACAACTTCAAATATTCAACCAGATATATTTAACCCTGTAACAATGAATAAAGAGCATCTAGCAGGTTGGCAAGTCTTGCAGAGTCATGATCATTTCTTTTGGGTTTTAACATGACCTTTTCGCTTTCCATTTACACATATTATTTGGCAGGTTGATGGGTATCCTTTACCCAAACTTTCCCAAATTATTAATCTTTCAGACAAAATGGATGATTTGTTCCTCTATATCAAGTATCACCCGACTTGAATTTTAAACACTTTGTTCTCCTTCCATGTATACAAATACGTTTAATAAACATAAAACTTCAATAAATAACAAGTCAATTAGGTGTTTGTTTGATTTAGTTACATTTAGTTTCATTTTTCTCTGCTTTTCTTTTCCTTTTGAATTGCATGTGTTATTTTCCCTTTCTGTTTTGCTCAGTTGTCGAGGCTTTATTTTATTTCTATTTTTGTTTATTTTATTTTAGTTGGTGGTCTCCTTCCAATCTCTTGTTCCTTGTCGTTATGTATCGAATCACGCTGGATCAGTCAAGTCTCTAGATAGATCATTACTTGCAAATGTTGTCAATCAGTTTTGAAACAAACACACAACAACGATTTTATGATTATCTTTTCATTTTAATGCCGATTGAAATAATTATCTGTACCTTCAATTATATGCTTTGCTAGAATCTTGATGGTCATGACTCATTCCCTTTTCTCCTTTCCCTTTCTACCCTCCATTCTGTTTTAAATAAGAGCATATCATATGATTTTTGTAAAATGTTGCAGCAAAGTTGAAATTTCAGTAAAAACATTCATCTGAGCAAATACTATTGTTTCTCTGCTTGTTATACAAACATGACCAAACCCCCTCATACATCTCACTTTCCATAAGTTTCTTTGTGAAGTCCCAGTTCATATATCATTTTCATTCTCATTTTATCTCCCCCCGTTGTATAACTTTTCGTACTTGGCCTATTTCTATCACTTCTTATTATGCACCTTTGCTAATTTTGTCAAACCAGAATTCATGAGTTCTAATCTGCTCAAGCAGATTTCCCTGTGGAATCACCATTTGTTGACGCAAATATTAGTCAATGAACCATCTACCTGCAAATAGTTGCAAGGCATGAGATTTATTATTATTATTTTTTGATTAAATATACTAAACTATAGGTGGGGACCCTTTAGATTGAAATAAATGCACACTCCTTAAATAAATATATATGAATTAAAGGTTTGTTTGGGTCATTATAAAGTTTCATGGTTACCATTATATATTGAATGGTTTATAAAGGCACTTTTGCACTATTATTTGGATTACATTTTAAAGTGGGGTTGTGTAACTAATAGTCTGAGGCTTTGGTATGGCACATCGTAACAATTGAGTTAATATATTTTTGGGCTTGTTAGCAAAGGGTGACGCAACCAAGTTAGGTTATAATGGTGATCCAACACGATAAATGTGGTATCGTTGTGTTGTTAGCATGCTATGAAAATGTTTTGATATATGTTGTCTTGTCATAAGCCTTGGTATTAATGTGGTATTAAGTTGAAGTGATATATGACAATGCTGATTTATATGCTATGTTGGTATGTTTTGGAAAGCATGTGATTATGGCTTACGGAAATGAATTTCATGGATGTTATTGGTCGATGTTATAGTGGAAATGTGATGTGGAAAGGCAGAGTAAATGATTGTTGACGTGCACCTCCATGCATTGAATGCATAGAGAAAGATTTGCATAGGGTTACCACCCTCGTTGAATTGACATTTTGCATTTCCATACATGGAAGTTTGGCTTTGGTAAAATGATTTTTTACAACACTTGGCCTTGGTTGTTCTGGGTAGAATGAACTTGGTTTGCAGTGGAAAGAGTGTCTATGGTAAAGGTATGTTATCCTGGTTCATACATATCAAATATTTTTGATTGTACACATTTTTGATTCAAAACTGGGCGACACGAATGGATGAATTGGTAAATGTTCATTATGATATGCATATATTACATTGACGATTGCATATTTGATTGGGAAAACTTTGCTTTAAAAAAATACATAAAAAGAAGTCATGTTTTAAAAGTGAGATACTTGGAGTTGTATAAATTCTAGTAAAATATTATTCAGAGATGCACAATGTTAAATGGCATACTTCTGGCAAACATTAATGTTGCAAAATTAATAAACAAAAAATAAAGGAAATATGTGTTGCAACTTGTTTGTTCTTTTATGGTTGTGTGAAGTTATTGCTTCTTGCACAGGGTCACTTCCCCTCATAAATAACACTTTCTATAAGTTATTCCTAGTCCCTATATCCATATTTCACTTCAAATTTTCATTCATATTTCCCCCCTGTGTGTATTGAAATTGAGGATAAATTCTAAATAAAAGAAAGGGCATAATTGAGACCATATTATTTGCGATGGGTTATAGGTTGGTTAGTTGGTGTATCAGATACTTAGGGTCAACATGACTTTTTATGAGATACTTCCTTAGTCCCGATTTCAAAATCATTCAAATTCAATTTTTTTTTTGAGTGAAATAGGGAGTGACAAAATTGCAATTGGTTGATCATGCAATGAGGCTTGGAAGATTAAGATAATTGGTACCGTGTGTTTTGATGGTGATTAGTGGAACATGTGCCATTTCATTTCCCTGCCATTATATCACTTTCCACTCATTACAAGCCCTTCACGATCCCAAACACATTTTTTTTAATGCCATGTTCAAATAGTAAGTGATTGTTGATATACGGAAGAAACAATTTATAGTTGAGTTTGAATTTTGTATGACTCTCCTTGATTGTTTTCTTGTTGTTTGTTGTCAACGGAGCGTAATCTAAATTATATTATGTAATTATATTTGATGTTTATTGACCATGTTGATATACTCTAACCCTGTTTTACACTCTAGATGAGCTTCTTTAGAAGAGGAAGTGGGGGCAGAGGTAGGGGGAGAGGACCAAATTAATTCTGGAGGGATAAGAGACTGACGTTTTCAATCCACTTTGATGCGAATTGTGAGGAATTTAATCAGTTGTTGCAAACATGCTTCTTAAACATGGCTAGAAGAGGAGTCTTCCAACCACATCCTCCACCCCAAAGACCACCGATGGAACCTCATCTGAGTATCTCTAGAACCCTTCTACACCCTCATGTTTCATTGCCTCATGAGGTCCCAGTTAGTGATGGATGGAATGCTATTATCGACACCCCTTAGTCTCAATCTTAGGGATGACCCTCTGCCTCATTGTCATTACCTCCACCTCCCCTAAAAAGATCCATTGTCCATATTGCCACAAAGACTTCTCATAACCAATCCACTCAACCATCTAAAAGTCTTAAGTCTCAAGCTCAATAACCCAAGTCTGGTAAAGATAAACATCCTGCTAAATCTCCTGAGTTAGACCAATCAATCACCTCCTCCCACTCAATCACTTTCCATGCCAAGCAACCAAAAAATGCTAATGAACACTTGAATTTTGAATATATGCATCAAGAAGTGTCAGTGGCAAAGCTTAAAGTGCTAGCAGATGAAAATTTGGAAGTCATCAAACCTTGGGGAAATAAACAGAGGCAAACTTCCTCACATAAGGATTATTGCTTCTGATTTTATTATGGTTATGATGCTTTTACTTTGAAGACAATTCTTGTTATTTTTTACTGTGACATATTTATGGATAGTGTTACTTTAGATAGATTGAGGCCATTTCAGACATGCTCTATTTTTGATAACATATTTTAAGACAATTTAATGATATATCTGTGTTGGTATATATAGTGCACATAATGAGTTGAGAGTCATAAGTGAATTTGGAAGATGATTGATTATTCATCGATTTTTTTTTTTGGGGAGGTGAAATATGATTATTTATATGCATATTTTATTCTGGAGGAACAAGGGGATTTATTGGAAAATTAAATAAAAATGAGTTAGGGGTCCCCACCTATTAGTTAGTATTATTTTATCCTTATCATTTTAAAATTATTGTTATTTTTTAGAGTTGTTCCCGTAAACTAAAATTAATTAGTGACTTAACAAAAAGTACTCGAACTTCTCAAACTACTTAGAAGGAGAATAAAAGGAAGTTCAGGGGACAAGCAAAAAGGGGCGAGAGAGAGAACAAGGAAAAATTTCTGATAAAGGTTTTCTCTTAAACTTCTGAGATTAATTACTTTCATTGATTCTAAGTTATCATAGAGTCTTAACCTTTTTGTTGATAGTAGGGTCTTATTGATGATTACAAGATTTAAAGATTTGAGATACATTATTCAACAACTTATTCTAGAAATATTGATCATTTGATCCTGGCAGTCTGTGTATTCAGATATGTTCATGAATTAGT
This sequence comes from Picea engelmannii, assembly GCA_009831015.1. Classification (NCBI taxonomy): domain Eukaryota; kingdom Viridiplantae; phylum Streptophyta; class Pinopsida; order Pinales; family Pinaceae; genus Picea; species Picea engelmannii. Next base: position 90,776 of record ML804570.1, on the reverse strand, counting down.
TTTCATTACCGATAGGGAATATTTTGCAGAGTCAATCGATGATACTTTCATGGCTAAGTTGATCCATATTTCTAGTCTCAGTCTTCACTTGTTGTCAGAGTCTTTTTGTATGATGCCCATCGAAGACTTCTAAATCCGATCTTGGTCCTTACCCT
>ML804570.1:40645-89472 GCA_009831015.1 Picea engelmannii | reverse complement strand
AGGAATTTCATGCTTGTTCACTTGTTTGGTAGAATAAGACTTGACTTCCCATATACCCAGGTCATCTTTATATGCACTCTACTTCTCTTTTCGAAAAGATGTCATCTTTGATTAGGCATAAGTGATATCAAAATAAGCTTCTTTTCAATTGAGTAATTATTTGAATACCCATGATCACATACTTGGTCTTTGCAAAGGATTTTCATGATCACATACTTGTTCTTTTCAATTGTATATTGCAATGTTTTTTAGGGTCTTCCCCTAAAAGGAAATGTAAATATTGATAATGAATCAATTTAGTTCTAGTACCCAATGTTGTGGAGACATAAAACACCATTTCTTTTTTACATTATTTATGATAAATTTCTCAGAGAATTCAGAAAAATATTAACTGGAGCAGAACCAAAGAGAATAACCCATGAAGTTGAGGAATTTATCAAGGGAAAGGGCATTTGCGTTCAAGAGGAAAAACATACCTACATCTGGTTGTATCGTTGTCAAGAAAACCCCCTTTTGCTCCTGATATTTGTCTGTGATAGATATTTTGTGGTTAAAATTTGTAGACAATATAAAGCTTGATGTATCCTGTTTGATATGAAAGGGAAAATGCAATTCATTACATTGCCTATTCATGTTGGAGATACAATAGTAAATAATTTCACCCATTTGAAAGGAGTGTTTGAGACACTTAAAGTATTTAATCTCAAAGAAGCACCAATTTATGAGGCTTTGACCCTGAAGGTGTTATGCCCCATATTAATATTATTATTATTATTTAAATAAATATAATTTATCCTAAAGGGATCATCCCCATATTTTATTAAATACATAAATAATAATTATAATAATTATCCTAAGGGGATCATCCCCATATTATTATTATTAAATAAATAATAATAAGAAAGTATGATAAGTACTTAAGAAATAAATAATTGGGGTAATAGAAGAAAATGGTAAAATATGTAATGACAATATATAGAAAAACCCTAAAATATAATAAAAAATTCAAGTGGATCCTAGGGATCGAATTCTTGGATTCTATATAAGGAAGGGGAAGAAGGAGAGAAAACATATCTCTTTTGGATAAGCTATAGAGAGGACAAGGCTACACAATGGCTGTCATAGCAGTGGATTGAGGGCTCAAGGGTGACTTGCTGCTTAGAATCAAAGTAGCAAGGTTTACGGTAGGGTGGAAATTTGTCCCCCATTTTGTTGTTATGTTTTCCATATAAAAAACATAAAGGTAGTGCTACACTCCTAAATTCACCAAACTTATAGGTATGCCATTTCTTCACCACATGTAAGTACCTCACCATTGCTCTTGTAAGTAGTTTATTAAAGTTTTCCTTTGTTGGACATCAATGATTATCTGACTTGATAATTTCCTTTGAATCCTCTATGTATTTATATTTTTTAATTGGATGGGGCCATTACATAAGGTCTCTTCTCTGAACACTTAGATTCCATGAGTTACATCAACCTCTTTACAAGAATTGATGAGGAAATTGGTGATAATGATCCCACAAGAAAGGAAAATAATTTGTGCAATGAAGACTTGGTTACAAAAATAAGTCCAAATGCTCAAAGTCGGAGCAGAACAAGACAAAGGGGAAAATGCGCTACTAATGTGCAATATTCCTCGAATCCTCAGCCACACAGGAGCTCCTCTTCTATGCAAAGAAGACAATACCAACACATAAACAAAGAATAGAGTAATGAAGGATGTGTCATAGGCGACGAAAGACATGACCCACCCCATGTCAATCTTGAATGGATGCATATAATGTCTCAAAAAAAGAGGAAAAGAATCCCCAGTAAGAGTAATTCCCAGAATTCAAGAGACTAAAGGAATACCACTTATATGGAGATTAATAGTATCGAGATACCCAATTAGGTAGCCCGATGAATTACCAAGAGCCAAAAAATTATAGAGGACCTGAACACAAAAGAGCCTATGTTATTTAAGGAGTAGTTCTTGACACTGCAACACTCTCAATACAACAAGGAAGAAAATAAGATGCAATTAGAAAAGTTTAGTGTAAAAAATAACAATGTAATTAAGATATTAATCGTATCGAGATACCCAATTAGGTAGCCTGATGAATTACCGAGAACCAAAAAATTATAGAGGACCTGGAAACAAAAGAGCCTATGTTATTTAAGGAGTAGTTCTTGACACTGCAACACTCTCAATACAACAAGGAAGAAATAAGATGCAAATAGAAAAGTTCAGTGTAAAAAATAACAATGTAATTCAGATATTGAATTCAAAACTTGATGTGTCAAGAGTCAAACCCTTTAGACTCTTGAAATTACATTTCTCTATAGGTTATTCTCTTTCCCATTCAATTTTGGAGAAAGAACAAAAAAATATAAAATTAAAAAAGAGAATAAGTGACGTTGAGGATGCTTCGAGTCCAAAGCAACTATTCCCAGAACCATTAGCCATACTTCCATTAGACCAGATTCCCCCAAGTACACAAGGAAATTCAATCCGAGCGAGGAAAGTTTCCCAACTATTGAGTGGAGTAAGACTCTATGTTGCTGAGAATATCAACAAAATACTTGAGATTATTTCACATGCATGGGAGGTTAGTACCAACGTGCGAAATTTATCTCAAAGGATTACAAGTTTTACTAAATATTTGAAAAATGATTTAGAGCACGATGAAGGCTTCTATAACAATGAGGTAAGAACTTTCATTGCACAAGTTACTAGCTTGAGTGATCATCACAGAAGTCAAAAAAAATTTCCCTCGAACATAAGAATAAAACAAAGAAGGGTAGGATGGGAAGCAAGCACAAAGATGTTAAAAGATACAATTGCTAATTGTGAGAGAATTAATGAAAAAATAGGAGATGCTTTTCTAAAAGAATTAGATATTGTAAGAGAATTATAGAGCCCACAACTTTTAAGAGATTCCAGGATCATAACCAAGGAACAATTAGACAAGGACTTAGTTTCGGTAAAGACTTCATGGGTTGATGAATTTGACATCCTCATAGAGTTTCCTGAAGAAGAACTTAAGCCTTGGCTTGTCACATTTGTAAATGAAAATGAGGACCACTTGTCAACAATGAACCATCTCCATATGGAATTTAAAGAAACAAAGGAGGAAATATTCGTACTTCGAGTTAAGCAAGACATCACCATCCCATTGATAAAGAAATGCATCAATGAATGGCTCAAGAAGTCATTACAAGACATCATTAACCTGGAATAACTACCCAAGACAATGATCTCAAAGGAAGCATGAAGCTTGAAATCATATAAAGGCAGACCCCCGAAAACAACAAAGCATGAGAGTGAGAACATTTCCTTCTTATTAAGTCAAGCGTCTATTATGTTTGGCCTTCATTTTCTTTTCTTTCACTCAATTATTAATCCCACAGTCTCATTTGTTTCATGACATGTGAAAACCTAAGACCAATTTCTAACTGCCTTTCTTTCATTCTTCTAGGTATTTTTCATCTATTTAGTGGTCCATGGGAGCTCTAATCCCAATGCATTTGGACAAATGCCTTTTACTTTTCTGAATATTATAAATATTTTTAAAGACAGTTGTATATTTTTTGAGGTTTCTAGAGAATTATTTGGGATACATGGCTACTAATTTTTCAGACTTTGAGTTTCAAGCTGAATTTTCAAGTGTGTGTCCATCACTCTTTCATATTTTCAATGAAATATCATGTTAAGTTCTCTGCATATATTGCCATTTACTTTCATTCCGCCAAATGATATTTTCTGCTTCATGGTATGATGGAAATGTTTATTGTGAGGATTTTCATTTCACGTGATTTATGAGTGGTTGTTTTATTTAAAGTAAACCTAGTCCATTCTCAGGTTTTATTTTAAATTATGTATATTATTCATATAGAGGAGTACCACCTCTTTAAAAACGCAGGGGGATTTGTCTTCGTGAGGTTGTTTTCAAGACTTTGACAATCTTAGATATCAACACCCTTGCACAAATGTTTCCATTACAGTCAATATGAATGCCAATTAATACAAGCTACTCTATGTAACCATTGTTAGCTCACTACTTTGCCATGAAATCATAACTATGACAACTATTGTTGTAGTCATCAACACTTGGTAACACACATGAACAACTATCATTCCTTCCATTCAAAAATCATCCACCTCATCCACTATGCTCAATGGGTCATTACATCCATGCACTGGGTARCATGTGACAAACCCTAGAGATTCTAAATGATCCAACTCACTATTATGAGGAAAATCTCTCTATGGCTAGGGGTAAACCACAAYAGACAAAAATGACTGCAAAAATCAACTCTAATCTTAGATATGCTATATAAGCAAATATGCTAACGAGACAAGATAAARAGCATACCTCGTCGAKACRTTTGATGAAGTCCACCGTTGAGCACTTGACTCAAAGCAATACACCTGTAACTTGTCCTCAAAAACCAAGAAAAACAAGCATATGGTGATAATATATAATGTTAGCACATTCAATAGCATAATCCATCAACATTCATAACAAATATGCCCATGGAATAAAAATTCAAATATTTGCAAGATATTAATTGGACGAGAAAATAGTATTTCTATTAAAATGTAATCAATAGAAGTGAATGAATTACAAACTTCCGTGTCGTCACRTTTCAGAACCGATAAACTAAGTCCCTTCCAGCTAGGCCTCCACCACTTCAATCCTCCACCAAAGGCAAGCTCATATAAGAGAGACAATGAGGTTCTCAATCAAGTAGGGAAGAGATTGGGGGCTGAACAATGTGTTAAGACTTAAAAAGATAAAGGGATGCAGACTCAATATGAAGTGAATAATTTATCCAGAGTAACTTTGCTCTCAAAGTTGAATTCTTCTCATTTTTTCCATAGCTCGGATATGGCCCATTTATAGCCTTCAAGTGGAACTGAAGGGCCGATTCAGAACGTTTCTAGTATATGGAAGGTCAAGGATCATGGATCTCGTGACGTGGCATGGAAACCCGACACCATTTTTTAATTTTGGGCACAAAACCTGATGTACGCGGGCTGTAGTGGTGAAACTTGTGTATACGAATGTTGTATAATAGTTAGGGCGTGCATATGTGGAAAAATATTTTTTTTAAATCTAGGATTTGCAAAACAGGACTTCAAGTCTGCATAGGGAAAAAGAAAAAGGCCTTTTGAGAAAATTTGCATAAGGTGAGGCAAATATTGCTATAACACATGCCCCCTAATGTGTGAGGTCAGAGGAGTATCTGCGATGACCAAAATACATTATAATACCTATAAGTGGAGTAATGGGGACCCAGCTGGAAGAACTAGTTGCTCATGAGAATATTACAATCTGCAATGACTTTGCGCACATGGCTCCCAATTTGAATTACACTGCAGATCCATGTGAAAATATACCAAACAACCGTTCATGGCCATGAATAGGAAATACAAAGGTGGCTACATGCCAAAGGTTGTCATAGCCAGGAACAAGGCCCAGTAAAACCAGTCTCAAAATCAATCTGAAGATATCTGTATATAATGGAGTACAATCTGATCCCCCATGATCACTGAAGTCAAATAGGTACTGGTCCATTGAGATATAGAAACAAATCAGGAAAATTGTGACTATAAAATGATGTCTTCAAGTCTTTTACATGTTCCGCCAAAGGAGAAAGTCTAGATCGTGCGAATAAAGGAGTTGAGGTTGAACACAATGAGACTTCGTTTGATTACTGGTTATTAAGGTATATCGTTAAGAAAACGCGAGACAACCTACTGATAATGAAAGTAGGTATCAAGGCATCTAGTACATTCTTACAAGTGTGAATAGAGGTGTCAAGGTTGAACACTCGAAGAATCCATCGATCAGGAGACATTGATGTATTCCCAACTGTCGATGGCAGGAGAACTTGCCACTAATGAATGCAATCCTCTAGGTACTCATAGGACTCTAGGTCTCATCTCCAGAATAGATGGGTTGAAGTCGATGAAAGGAGACCCGCTGAAAGGAGAGCATTGAGGCATCTCTCATCATACAGAATGAGGTACAAAGCATGAGCTTGATGATTTGGAGGAAATCAGATGAAGAACATATTCACGAACCAACGACCCTGTGCGTCTTTCACATGTACTAGATGCAAGCGGTACACAAAAAATACCCTCTGAATAACAACCAATAAGGAAAACTGATAACAAAGGCGAGGGAACCACCAATAAGGCTAATGGCATCCAAGACACTGCACGAATCCCAATGTATGAATTATTTTCTTGCCATCAAACACAAGGGAAACCACCCAGTTAGAAACCAATGATGGAATTTCTATTGCCAAGTTCAAGATCAGCTATCAATGAGAGAAGTAGGACCAGGGTGCACAATAGGACTACAACTTCATGTAATTCTAAGACACACTGAGGGTATGGCCGACATGCAAAGTCAAGAGTTCTGAGGAATGGTTGACATAGGTTGATAAACATCCTTTGAACACGAGCATGAGACATATGGAAGACTTTAGTAGCATAGACTCAATGATGAAACTTTGAGATGTAGGATGCATCAATCAAAATCTCCATAGGGACTGGAAGAGTAACGAGTCAGGGGAGTAAACTCTCTGTAACGAGCTCAACTTCTTAAGGTCATGCTAAACCCAAAATTTTGATGACATGTGGACTAATTTTTTTTTTCTCTGTTCAAAGGTGACACAATTGCTGCCAATATAAGATAATATTCTTTTCTCGCTCATCTTTTTGTGTTCTTTCACAGTCAAATGAATGCCATGATACAAAGGAGGAAACAAGTGTTGCAAGTAAGAAACTAGTTCCAACAGTGGAACATACCTATGCTCAATGCAAGGAGGTGCATGCGGGAGATGGAAACTCGGGTGAATGTTTCTTCTTAGGTATAGGGTGTCAAGCTACAAAGGATATAATCAAGGCTCTGCTTGGCTGATGATGCAAACTGTTGAGGTGGAAGGCTTATAATGCAAAAGCGAGAACCGATAATAGGCTTGCAAGAGAATGAGATGCAATTACAACTTAACGAAAAAAAAGTCCTTTTTCATAATATTAGTATACTTGGTTTGAAAAAGGGGTAAACTTGCACCAAATAGATGTCCTTTCAAATCCAATTTACGAGTGTGAAAGAGACAAGTTCACTCAACAATCTTTTCGCTTTTTGAGTGAGTCAGAAAAGAGCTTAAATTTGACTCGTTGGGAGTCCTCTAGGTACAAGTCAATATGTTAATGAGTAAGAAATGAGGTTCAAACATAAAGTCATGTATTATCTATAAGGGACTCCCGATCCTATGGACAAAAATATTTGCATGGGCATTGAATGAAGTAAGGGATCTAACTAGGGTACCCATGTTTGGTAAGTCTTCACCATTCGATAACGAAATTTCTAATTGCAGATAGAAGGTTTCATGTTTCTATTAAATAGGTTCGTACCTAAGGCATATGAGCTGCAGTCATAGTATGATGCAAGTGTGCATGATGGATTGGATACCTATCCTATATGCTGGGTGACGAAAATACCTGTCCAAAGTTACGAACGAGCGACATGGCGCTGAAATCCACAAGAATCCCTGGATAAAACTACCAAAACCAACTCCATCTACTGTCGTGTTAGTCCATTAGGCCAAAATATTGTACAAAACTATGCAAAGCGGGTAAAAATTTGCTCTAAATAGTAAAAACAAACAATTTTACTATACCATTTGTATGTTTTACCCAAATAGTGTATTTTGGACCAAATTGCCTCCGAATTTCAACTGTTGATTGTGGGAGCTATGAGTGACGGAATTGACAATCGTCTGGACTAGGTAATTCATATTTCTCCCCTCTTTCTTTCTAGTGGATTAAATTTATAATTAGGCCTCCTTTTTTGCGTTATTTAGGGCGTAACATAGAAACTAAGATGTATGCGAGCTACAGATTATCGAGTCGCGTATACGCATACCTATACGCCAATGTTTGAAAAGCAATCAGCATATAAGCAACCCTACACATGACTATGTACACTGTAGCTTGGGTACATGTCCATGGATAGGGTTTTTTAAATGTTGTTAACTCAAAAAATGGTTTGAATCTTGCAGGATGGTGCTAGAGTGGATAGAAAGAGAGCATGAAGAGGTGGATGCTGTAGTGGAGAGAGATCCAGGGGCCCAAATGGCCTTAAAAATATGTGGGCTATTGGGCTCTCAAAGGTAAGAGGGCTCAAGTGAGACTGCTTCAGCTGCTTGTGAACTACTGGGATCCAGATACTGAGACCTTCAACCTTGATGGACAACCATTAAGGATTGAAGTTGAGGACATCCACTTCTTGACGAGATTGTCGCATTGGGCTGAGGTGGTCAACCTCAAAGCCCATGGAGCTGGAAGTGGCTTGAAAATAGAGGATCAAATAGCCACTCATTGCATTGCAGGGATCGAGAAGGTAGGGAGCCAAATCCCAATCAGAGCGATCAACAATATGAGTCTCAAGATTGTTGGCCTTATGTTGACACAAATCATCGGGTTGACCTCTTTGCAAAAGACATCGAGGCCACTTGTGTTCTATTCAGTGGAGTGCTTGTGACACATGGTTTACGACTGATGCACCTCACTGCTGGCCAACATGAAGAGCCAGCTGATAGACTGCAAATTGGGTAGAAAGAGGAACTTCGGGTTCACGTCTATCCTTTATAGTTTTTTCTTCGAGTGGGTTCTAGGATTGGGCCCTAGAGTTGAGATTGTTTCGCATGGACTTCACAATCCATCCATGGAATGGTGGATCAAGGTGATGAGGTGGCATGGGGGTGGTAGGGTGCCAACACCCTACAACAATGATTTTTTCTTGTAGTGGAGTCGACGGGTGATGGCTCCGAAAGACTACCCTTACGTAGGGATTGACTTAAGAGGAGATCCGGACATGTCGTTACCACCAGGTTTCGCCTAGGGAGAGATAGGTATGTCAAAGTTTTTTGAATATTTCATTTTTTTGTATTTTTGTATAAGAAAACAAAAATATTTTTGGATGATGTCAAATACTAACTAAACATGAATGTGACGTAGATGTGGGTCCACGATGGCTAGACGGATTTGCACGACACCGACGGAGGCACCGGGGGGATGAGGCAGAGAGAGGGGATACTGATAGAGTGCTTCAAAACGTGCAAGGAAACCTCTCTCGTTTGACGTAGAGGATTCCCATGGTTCAGGTGGATAATTTGTCGGAGGCGATGCAACGACATGTGGTAGGTGTGACGTTCCCATCCACCTAGCCGGGAAACATCACTGCGGAATTTCACTGTACCATAGTTCTCTCTTAGCTCTGATACCATCTTGTGATGTTCCCAGCCACCAAGCCATGAAACATCATTGTGGAATTTCGCAGTACCATATCTCTCTCTTAGCTCTGATACCATCTTGTGACATTCCTAGCCACCAAGACGGGAAACATCATTGCAGAATTTCACTGTACCATAGCTCTCTCTTAGCTCTAACACCATCTTGTGACGTTCCCAGCCACTAAGCCGAGCAACATCACCACGTACGTTCTTCTTATCTTAACAATTACCGTACTCTATTTATGCCACTTATTCATGCAAAAATAATACTAAACATTCTGTCTCTATAAGCACATAGATGACATATTCTAACCATACACATATTAATGTAGAAGTAACCATAAAAACATACATGCAGTAATCCAGACAAAACCATAGAATTAACAACATATATAAATACATAGCATGTGAATGAACAAGGGAATGAATAGTATATTTTAATTGAGATCCACCAACTGTGTGTAGACCTTCTAGGAACCTGCCAGCCTTATACCACGTTGCTCATCACGCTCAGCAGTGGGTCACCCCTGAGCTGAGACTAAGCTCCACCTAGGGCAAGGGAATCCTAGACTAGACTTAGGTTACTAGAAACTGCATAGTGCAACTGTAAGGATTCTCTCCAAGAGACTTCTTACGCCCACTACTCATGGAATCTCATTCTCCACATGCCTGTTCCACCCCAAGAATATGCACCTTCACCATTCACAATCCATTGATTGCTCCACTTCCCTTTCAGGGTCTCGATAATAGGCCAGATTGGTAATTCTCATAGGTCCATAGCTGCTGCTGGACTCTCTCTAGGATAAAATCACTTCCCAACAAACTCTCTCACCTAGAGAGAGCTGCTCACATGCCTAACAACCTACCTCTTCAACCACGGGCCTTACAACCCGCTTCTTCAACCACGAGCTTGACAATTCACTTCATCAACCAACTTCAACTTAGTTCTAGCAAGGTGAGGACAACAACAAAGGTTCAATATAGCTTAGGGGATGGCAACAACCACAATTCGATTAGGCACAACACAGTTTTGGCAAGTACATATATGTTGGGCTTCACAGGAAACATAGGTCAGCTTCCCGAGTTATTGGTTTTATAGGTGCGTCCATGATGTAAAGGTCCACGACGGAGGCCATGCAAGTTAGGTGGAAGATGGGAGAATGGGGAGCGAACCCCCCCCCAATGAGATGATTCTCCAACTTTAAATGCATGCGCCTAGGTTGACACCTGTCTTCCTGGAGATGCATGCACTCCATTTAGCATTTGTTCCCTTTCCTAGGAATTTAAGATAACTGGGTTTATTTTCCCCACTTTAATATTTTCATTTTTCAAGAATATATTATAATATACCCTTGGATTAATCCCTCTAGATTAGCCCCTATTTCCTAGCCTCTTAGTCCCATCCCTTTCCCTACCTGGTGAATCTTCGTCCCCCATCACTCTTTCTTTGTGGTCGGTCTACACACAACGATGGATACTTTTATTAATGATCTGCATAATTACATATACAAAAATCAGGCTTATTGGCTTTAACATCCAAGATCTTCATCCTATAACACATAAGCCTACTATCTTATCAACATTCGGCTCACCAGCCTACAAACATCAATACATTTCACGGGGCTTGGCCTGGGGTATTACAATCCCCTCCCCTTATTTTTTCACCGTCCTCAGTGAAACTCATTTACATAATAACTGCAAGATTTTCAAAATCTTCAAAAAGATGTGGGTGATTTGCCTGCATAGCATCTTCATGCTCCCATGTAGCGTCCTCAGGACTGTACCATGTCCACTGGAATTTTACAACCCCTATGGATTTATTACGAAGCTGCTTGCTTTTCCTGTCTAGCATACGCACTAGATGCACCCGAAAAACGCTTTCTTGCTCCACCTAAATCACATTCCAATCGATAACATGATTAGCATCAGGTATATATTTCTTAAGCCAAGATACATGAAACACATTTTGTATAGACATAGATGCAGGTAATGCAAGAATATAAGCTACTGGACCAATCCTCTCTAGGATTTCAAATGGTCCACAATATTTGGATGCCATCTTTGAACAATTTCCCAACTTCAAGGAGCTTCTGTTGATTTTCACTTTAAAAAATACATGATCCCCCACTTTAAACTCTCAGTGAGTTCTATTCTTATCAGCATAGCTCTTCTGCCTATCCGGGGAAGCCTTCAAATTTTTCTTAATCTTGAACATTTGTTCTTCCATTTCCTTGAGCATCTCTGGCCCAACCACCGCCCTATCAACTAGGTTATCCCAACTTACTGGGGTGTTTCACTTTCTGCCATAAAGTGCTTCAAATGGGCTCATCTTCAGTGATGCTTAATACCCATTGTTGTAAGCAAATTCTACCAAGTGTAGATAATCCTCCCATTTAGAATGTTTGTCCACCACATACATCCTTAGTATGTCTTCTATCACTTGGTTCATGCTCTTTGTTTTCCCATCAGACTCCAGATGATAGGCTGTGCTGAAGTTCAAGTTTGTTCTGAACCCCTTGAATAACCCTTTCCAAAACTTTGAGGTCAATTTCAAGTCTCTGTCAGACACAATTGTCTTGGGTATGCCATGCAATCGTGCTACTTCCCTCATATAGATATCTACAACATTATCCGCCTTGTGAGTAGTCTTCAATGGAATAAAATGGGCAACTTTAGTAAGCTTATCCACCACCACCATGATGGAATCATGTTGCTTGTTTGTTCGGGGTAATCCTATGATGAAATCCATTGTCACCACTTCCCACTTCCACTCAGGAATGGGTAATGGTTGTAGCAAACCAGCTGGGTGTCTATGCTCTGCCTTTACCCTTTGACATTCTAAACATTTAGCGATGTATTCAACAATTTCTTTCTTCATGCCTGGCCAATAATATTGGCTCTTGACTACTGAAATTGTTTTATGATATCTTGTGTGTGCTGCATAAGGCACATTATGCATCTCTTTTAAAATCGCACTCCTCAATTCCTGAGAATTGGGTACATAGACTTTGTTTCTGTACCTAAGGATTCCATCAATTCCCAACTCATAATCCTCAACTTTCTACTGCATCTTTCCTTGTTGCAATTTTGTTACTAATTCCATGTACTGCAAGTCTGAATTTGTAGCATAAAAAATTCTGCCTTGAAGATCCGTCTGATACATGCAGATGGCTGTAGCATGCATTTCATGCACTCTCCTGTTGAGTGTGTCAACCACTTTGTTCTCCTTTCCTTTGATGTGATTGATATCAAATTCATACTCGCAGAGGAATTCCAACCATCTGCTCTACTTAGCATTCAAGGTAGGATGATCAAACAAATACTTCAGACTATGATGGTCTGTCCTAAGTTCAAACCTCTTTCCCATGAGGTAATGTCTCCATTTCTTTAGCACGTGTACAATGGCTGCAAACTCCAAACCATGAGTGGCTTAGAGCTTTTCATGCTCTTTCAATTTTCTGGACTCATAACATATTACAAACCCATTATGGCTGAGGACTGCTCCTAGTCCTTCCTTACATGCATTTGTGCAAACCATGAAATCCTCATTCAGATCTACAATCTTCAAAATTGGAGCACTGGTTAACATTTTCTTCAATTGCTGGAAGCTTCTTTCACATTCTTCTATCCGTTGAAAATTCTTCCCTTTTCTTTGCAAGGAAGTGACGGGGTGAGATATTCTTGAGAACCCTGCAATGAACCTTCTGTAAGAGCTAGCTAGACCCATGAAGGATTTGACTTCTGTCACATTCTTTGGCCCTGACCATTCTCTAATGGATTCTATCTTCTTAGGATCCACGATTATCTCATCCTTTGAAATGATATGCCCCAAGTAGTGAATTCTATTTTGATAAAATGAGCACTTGCTCAGTTTGGCATACAACTGATGCTCTCTTTTTGCCTGCAACACCATCTTCAAGTGATGCTCGTGCTCTTCCTCTGACTTGGAATATACAAGGATGTCATCCAGAAAGGAAATGACAAACTTGTCCAAATATTCTCTGAAAACACCATTCATTAAGCACATAAAAACAACGGGTGCGTTTGATAACCCAAATGGCACCACTGTGAACTCATAATGACCTGTTGGCAGCCAATTCAATTTTTTCTATTTTCCTATCAGCTGCCTACACCTATGTCTTCCGAACTTCAAATTGTCGTCGCATTTTTCAAATAGACGATATTTTCATTTCTTGCGACATTTGCAAATTTGTTTCCATTAAGTTTTCACGACTGTAAGCATGAAAACTTCTCCTTTCGTGGTCGCATTTCGATTACTATTTGAATTGTCGTTATCTTTTTATCGATATTTTCTATGGCACTTACCTTTGGTTTGTCGTTATGTGGTTGAAAAGACTTTTAAAACTATGCTCTTTGGACATACTTACTTTGATTGCGTAACTTGATTTTATTAAGCTTGTGAGACATTGAGTATATAGATTGATATTTTTGTGACTTGCCTAGTCATTGAATTGCATAGGGGTCATGGATTATTTTTGTTTTTATTTATATAATGTGATCCTTATGATAAACTTTTTATAGCTCTTGGCTTGTAAATTTTGTGAATTTGATTGGCACAATGGTTTAAAACTTTTGATTAAACATTATTGCAATGGCGCATGGTTAATATTCGGGGTTGATTTTACAGTGAATAACATTGGTTTGAAAAACTATGGTTAATGGTGCGTTGATATAACACCCACCGTTTGATTCTTTGGTTGGTCGAATGATAAGGTTTTAAACTTTGGTATGATTGTTTGAACAGATGTGGAATTCGCCGGTTGTACTTTGCCATAACTATTATGCATGGTGGTGAATAACTCCACCACCCTCGCATGCGCACATTAATGCGTTCCCCCTTTGATCGTTCATTGCTGTTAGACCAAGTGACTCTGCTCCTGTGCATTGGTAAATTCGAATCAAACTCTTACCATGTGCTCGCACCATGGCCCCAGTTGTGAGAGCTGAACCTAATGGGAGCCAGGCTCTGTTGATGTTTGATAGTGCCCACAGTGACCTCGAAGAAAATGGGTGGCTCCCGTTTATACAGAAATTTGAGGGTTTTAACCTCTGCGTAGCTCGACAATTCGCAATGACCTTTGATGGCTGTCGAGCCAAGGTCGATGATGTTCAATTGAAAATTGACGAGCAGTTTCTCAGTTTGGCCACGGGTTTGCCCGCCACTGGACAACGATGGTCCAAGAATTGCAAAGTAGAAGAGGTCCCTTGGACACTGCTCTTCCAGTCGTGTAAAGTTACCTCCTGTGATAAAGGTCTACTAGTGACCATGCTTAAACAATGCTGGCATGATTCATTGATGATAATCAAACAGTTTATCACTTGCGAAGGTCGGTACGGGTTTGTTTTCTTACACCACCTTCGTTTTCTTATGGTCTTTATGGGTTATCAACTTAATATGCCTTATTACTTTCATAGAAGCCTATTTAAGATGTCAAAGAAATACAAAAGGAACCAGGCTGATAGTAGCCTTTTTCATTATGGGCTAGTTAAGATTGTTGTGGTCTACCATTTGAGTCTGCACGGTGATTGTTGGAGCAATTTCATTGCTCGGAATGGTTTTGAGGATTCGAACCCTCCACAGGTTGAAAAACCTGTGGTGAGCGAGGTTAAGTCTGTACCCTCAGTACCCTACAACATTCTGCTACCTAAACCCTTGCCCGACTCACCTATCGACCTACCCCACTCTGTGACTAAGGATAGCGAGACTGGTAAGCCTGTGGGCAAAAATCCCAAAGCGAAACCCACTGTAAATGCCAAAGGAAAAAAGACTGACCGGTTAATTTCTCGAATGGCAAGGAACAAGCCGAAACCTCCTGTCGAACTAAACCCTATTGTGTTGAGTGAGGACTCCGATTCAGAAGTTGAGCGTTTCTTGGCTAGCGAATACCCCTATTCGGAAGGTTTGTGTGCCGAACCCTCGTATGAATTTGTGACAAACCTACCCCCCTGCCTACAAAATGACCCTAACTACCCTGGCATTAAGATTCCTTGTGAAGCCCTCGGCCATTTAGCCAAACCCTCTCCTGCTCTGTCTAAACCTACAGTGCCACCCTGTGATCAATGAAACTCATGGTTAGAAAGGTATTATCTTGATGTGCCGATGCTACAATCAAGAATTCACTCTTTGGAGGACCAGGTTGCACTTCTTAACAGTCAAAAGGCTAAGTTACAAGCCACTGATAAAAAGCAAAGGATGATAGGCTCCATCTTGTTTAAAAATGTGGAATCAGCTACAACGGTCGTGAATTCTACGTTGGCATAATTTGAGCAACCTCACACAGGTATGTTTGACATCGCTTGTTTATATAACGAATTCGAATTCGGTTTTGGATAGCTCTGTTAACATCATCGATTGGTTCTATCACATTGTATGCACTCTGTACATAGCTTTTCTTTGATTAATGGAAGTTCGTTGTCCCAGTACAACATCGATTGGATTTTCATCGATTTGGATAATCTTGGTGTGGATATGATTTGTTTGATTTAGCTAAAATGAATGCTCTGCTGTCAATTGAAGTCGTTTGTATCTATCCTAGACACAAGCTGTTTCTCATACTTCAATTTTAAACGCAATCACATTTCAATTCGATTTGGTTATGATGTATACGCTATGATTGGTAACAATTTTGATATGGTTAATTGTACGGTTTTATGTCTCATATGATTTTGACCAACAAGAATACAGTTCGGATTATTTTCAATGTGATTCTGTACAAATTCACCCAAGTCGTGAATAGATTCAATTCATAACAACTATGCTATAAACTCAACCGGTTAATTCGCATTGGTTTGCTATTAGTTCTACCATGTTATTAGTCGAATTCATATTGCAATGAATACGCTGTTTGAATTTGATTTGTGGAACGAGTTAGACTATATCCAGATTCACGATTTGTTTCCATATTAAACTCAGTCTTGATTTGTTTTGATTATTTGCCCAGTTTGCAATTATAACTTCTGTTGATTATTAAGATTGCAATCACAATTGATCGATCCTGTCTGTTGACTGTGCAAGAAATCTATCATGAATTTGGTTGGGTCGATGCTGTTACGTATGATTTCGTTTACACATAATCGAAACAATTTTTCCATATGTGTATTCGCTTAAAACGATGTGAATCTTTTTCTATTTCATTATATTTATTACGAGTGGAAATTGGTTGTGTTGGATTAGATGGTATCACATACGATATAACTCATTATCAATTTCATTTGGATATGAAACAGTCTTGTCACTGTTTGACCCGATTTTATGGTAACAGAGAAATAGAGTATTCTTACCCCTGTCTTCGATTGAATCGCTTTTGATTTTGTTTAATATTGAAAGATAAAATCATTTGATTCTTGAGTATTTTGTTTTAAATGATCATTGGAAGAAAATTGGTTTTAATTATTTTTAAAGATTTGATTTGATTTCGATTCTGACACTGTACGTTATTTTAGACTAGCTACAGAATCAGATGATTCTGTAGCTAAGTYTGTAGGATCAAATTTTTATTGTTTTGCTAATAAAATATCTTTCTAATTTGTTATTTTTGGTCTATTGCAGATGAATTCGAAATTGCAGTGGATTTGATGAGCAGTTAGAGGATACTTGAAATATTTTACTTGCATTTTAGTTTCCTAGTTTAGTTGATTTTGGGATATTTTCCCAGATTATGTAAAACAATTTGATATTATCCACAGGGAGGTTTTACCCTGTGGAGAAACTTATATATACTTATTATTTTTGTAATAATGATATCCTCATTCGTGGGAGAACAAGGATATGGAGTTTTAATACAGACTGAGACAGAATTTTGTTTTATGTTTATGTTCATAATATCAATATTTTGTTTTATGTTTATGCGTATCTATTTGCATCTGGTTAATGACTACTTTAGCTATCTTAATCATTCGCAAATGATATAATTGAATCATTGTAATCCATATCTGATTTCTTCCAAGTGTTTAAAAAAACATAGCAATTGCTTGATTCAGTTTGTGAACGACAGATTTCTCTTCTTCATAAGTTGGATTATTAAGTATAAGTTTTTGCGTAATAGGTTTCCCTTATTGCAGAGATTTATAAATCATATAATTGTTATGATTTTTTATGTCTTGTTTGTCCTGTAAACAACTCAAAGAGCAGCACAACCTATCATTTACGAGAAGCTTTTGGATTATCTGGTGCGAGTTTCCTTCCTCCGACCAGCTTCAAAGTTATCATACACAGGACAAATTGGGAGCGTTTCTAGGTCAGTTAGTCCCTTGTTTGTTTACTGTTTTTATTAGTAGTTTAGTTTAGATATAAGTTCAGTTAGATTTATAGGTAGAATTAGTATATTAGATTGTTTAATTTCAGTAAATATATTAGATCGTTTAATTTCAGTAAGTTTTGTTTCTTATTCATAAAATCATAAAATAAAAAATATATCTCTAGCTGTCTTAGGGCAGAAAACAAATGATTTTTACAGGTTTTATTCAAATCTGCAAGTTGTAGATAATGTATATTTGTGAATAAGTTGTAATTCAATTAGTAATTAGATAGTTAATCATTAGAGTTAATATAATAGTAATTAGTAGTTTGTATATTGAATAGTTAGAGTAGTTTATATTAGTTTTAGTTTAATTTATTTAGTAGTTTGTTTTAATTAGATTAGTGTATTAGTTTGTTAGTTAATTTAGTTTCTTGTATTTAGTTTTAGTTAGTTTGTTTTAGATAGTATTATTTTGTTTTATTAGTTTTAGATAGATTAGTTAGATTATATTAGTTTTCTCTTTGGTTTTCTCAAGACCTTAGAGTGGCCAATGGAGCCGTTAAACTCGTCAGGGTGGTTCATTCCAAACGGCTTGGGTTATTAGACAACCCCGGACCGGTTCCACTCTCTCAGTTGACAGACGGTCAATTTCGCCCATCAACATGACCATACCTTGTCCTAAAGGATGTCTTGCTCTTATCTTCCTATTTAATTCTTACCCGATGGTACCCTGACCCGAGATCTATGTTTGAAAATATCTTTGCATCCTTCAATTGATCAAAAAGATCATCAATCCTTGGTAAGGGATACTTGTTATTTATAGTCACTTTGTTCAACTTTCTGAAATCAATGCACAATATCATTGTCCCATCTTTCTTCTTTACGAAAAAAATTGGGGCACCCCAAGGTGATACACTTGGGCGTATATAACCCTCTTCAGAAGATATTCAAGTTGCAATTGCAGTTCCTTCAACTGTGGTGTACTCATTCTGTAAGGAGTCTTTGACATTGGAGCTGCTCCAAGCATCAGGTTTATGGAGAAATCAATATCTCTCTTTGGAGGTAGTCCTGGTACCTCCTTGAACACATCTTCAAAACCTTCCAGGACTGCATGATCCTCAAGATTTGGTACTTTATCCTTAGATGCTTCCTCCATATGAGCTGCAAATATTTGAAAACCTTTCCTATAACACGTCTTCAATTGCATTGCCGAGATTTCTCTGATAGCAACTGCGCTGGGAATTCCTTGGACTGTTCTCCGATTTCCTTCCTCATCCAAGCAAGTGAATGCCTTGTTATGGTAGTCTAAAATGGCATGGTGTTGGTCCAACTAGTCCATACCAATTAGAAAGTCATAGGAACCTAAAGGTAAGATGTTCAAATATTCCCTTGTGCTTAGTCCATTCATGTTCATGAGACATGACTTAACCATTTCAGTAACTTTTCTTTTGGCTCCTATGGCTAGCTGCACTAACCAAGATTTTCCATGCTTGTTTCTTGGAAAAAGAAAACTTTCCACCATCTTAGGATCTATATAACTATGACTATCCCCCGAATCAATTAAAATAGAAATGGTGTGGTTATTGATCATACCTTCCATTTCAATCATATGTGATTGATATTCTTCCTTCTTGTTGTCTAAGGATGAATAGATCCTGGTACATTTGTGCCCATGTCTTCCAATGTTTTTGCTTGCTGATCATTGTGGACAACTCTCACATTACCATTTTTGTGAGAATAATACCTATACTTGTGTTCTCTCTGACAACCCCAACATTGAATGGGCTTCTCCCTTGGCCTTAATCCCCCTACCTCAATCATTCTCTTCTCTCTAAAAGATGGCTACCCTTGAGGACTGTTTCTGAAAAAAGGGAGGCTTGTTCCCCTTTTGCCTCTGCTCTTTCTTGAACTTCTTCTTTTCCTTCCAAGCCTTCCGGAAAGTGGGATTTTCTCTTTGCTACTCATATACACATTTTTCTCTCCTTATAGTTTCTTCCATAGTTTTAGGATCATCATACTAGATCTTGTCATTGATGGAAGATGACAGTCCACTCAGATACTTTTGAATTTTGACAGTGTCATCTTTGATGAAAGGGATATACTTCAACAATTCCCAAAACCTTCGTTCATATTCATCAATGGTCATGCTACTCAATTTGAGCTCAAAGAACTCTTTCATCTTTCTGTCATAGTATCTCTTAGTTAAATATTTTTTTTCAAAGTGTTTCTTGAATTCCTTCAAAGTAACATTTTCTCTTTAATGTGCTACACTTGCACAATTTGATCCCACCACATGGATGCCTTTCCTTTCAGTTGATACATTGCAATTCTTCCTTTTACATGAGAGGAGTAATTCTGCAGTTGGAAATATTTCCTCATGCCAAGAAGCTATGTTTCAACATCTTCCTCCTTCTGGTGCTCTCCATCAAATGTAGGAGGTTTAATCTTGTTCATTTCACCCTTAAGTTCATCCACTCCATAACTCCTATGATTTTTGGTAGGAGATGGGCTTGAACTACCATGTGCCCTCCTCTTGGAGTGCCCTTAGGAGTGATGATGGTGTCTGCCAACACTCCTTGGTTTTTTCTTCTCATTAGGGGACCTGTGACTTCCTGATTTACTGGAGTCACTCTCCTTATCCAATTTCTTTTCTATTCTTTCTAGGTTATGTATCAAATTTATGTTGAATTCTCCCTGTTGTTCCTTGGCTTTCATGATCTTTCTGTTATTTGCTCGGTGAGTCTGGAAATATTTCTGTAATCTTTCAATGATTTTCATCATGTTTACCCCCTTATATATTTCTTCTCCATGCCCATTGGAGTTTGATTCTTCAACTCCCAAATGGACATCCATTCCTCTAGCTTCACTCTCCGAACTGAAAGCATTCTGTGCCCCCTCCATTTCTCTACACCGTGGAACCATTCAGTTCGGTTCTACCAACGGTTAATTCTGTAAAATTTGTAGTCAACCAAGTTTTGTCAGGCTATCAGACTTTAATAATTTTCAAGAATAAACCAATCTGATTCAACAAAAACAATATCAGATTCCATTTTTTGCAGGTATTGGTCGGTCAAGAACCCCGCAGGCTACCATCTCTAAGCCTAGTTGTGTTCTGAAACAAAATTTTGGGCGCTAGCCCCTTTTCTTCAGTCCTTGGTTTGCATGTGACCACTACTGTGACCTGATGCTTATGATTTTGGAACTTATCCAGAGCCTTGAAACTTCGGGCTCTGGCTTCGAAGGTTTTCAAAGCACATCACAAAAAATCTCTCAGAGTGCTGGATTGGTGAACTCACGAAGTAGGGTGCATCAACAGTGCATGACTACCCAACATATAATGGCTGACACCCACTATGGAACTTTAGGCATCAGAGCTCTGGGACTTTATAGCTTCGGGACTTCGGAGGATTTCACATCCGCACACCCCCAACACCCCTGAACTATTAATTTTCGAACACTTCCATGTCACCTTTGGTGACGTCATTACGTCATGTAACCTCAGCGTTATGAAAATTCATAAATTTCTTCCTTTCGTTCCCTTATGAACCATTCTTCCAGAGTTTTAAGTCTCCAAACTTCACAACTGGCACCATGCGTCCACTGGGGCCCACGATTTCCGTACTTGAACTAAGATACCAAAAAGTCACATCAAACTTTATACTTTTCAAATTATGGGGACATGGGTCAGTGGTTTTGGAGTAACCCGCTGATTGTTCCACAATTTTCCCCACGCTCACATGTACCCCTTCTGGGAAACCATCATTTTGGATTGTGGGACAGCCTTGTAGAATTATCTTCTGCGCATCTTGGATCTTTGCAATTCCTCCCGACCCTCGATCTTGATATATCGTCACCAAAGCTAATGCGGGCCCAATCCAACTAATTCCTTTGTCACACTTAACTACCTTGTTCCACCTTTAGGAGTGCTACATGGTAGGACACACGAAGCCAACATGTGGTCCAATCAGGTGGGTGATAATGTCACATTCTAACTACATTTCAATCTTAAAATGGTTCTTAACTCTTTGACATGTGGCACACATCCCATGTGTCCATGTCATTTCGAGTGACGTTAACAAACCACGTCACTTTGGGGTTCTAGGGCTTCGAAACTCTGGGACTTCAGAAGACTCTACACTTTCACACTCCAATTCTTTCGAACGTTAGACTCCTAAACTTCCTTACCCTCCAGGTCCACATAGTACATATGTCACCAACTAATATGGTGGAACGTGGCATGTCTAGGAAGGTCCACGTCACCATTGGCGACGTCATCCTGCCACGCCGCTTCTGCTCTTTTGTTTCGAGACTTAGAGCTTTGACGGTTTGTGAACCAACACACGCCACTTCTCCTAATCGCCGAACTCCGAAGTTACGATTTTCCATGAGATCTATGACTCACAACCACTTGTGCGTAGATCCGACGACTCTGATCCACTCTTCACCACACATCTTACCTTCTGCTCTTGGATTGATCTAGCGGTAAGGTTTCTCCCTAGATCTATGGTGTAGATCTCCTCCAAGACTTCAAAGTTTCGGGCTTTGACCCTTCTCTTGCTTCTTAACACCTAACTTCGTCGAAGTCGTGAAGTCTGAAGGTCTTCCAGGTCATCATCCTTCAATCTTATAGTTGTGAAGGATTCTCCTTATCCTGAATAGATCTTACGGTCCAACACCACAAAATTTGTTGTTTTCTTTCTTTGCGACCCATTCTTAACTTGCTACACCTCCTATGTTTCTGAACACAGTCCAAGTGTTCTCTTGGGACTCTGGAATGTTCTGAAATTCAAATTTTTGTCCTTCTCAACAACAATTTTCTCTGAGATTTCGATTCCTTAACCATGTATAGGGTCGAATTAATACTCAATGTTGAAAACTGGACTCTAAACTTCAATTTTGTCCAATTCGACAATAATTCTTTCCCGAAACGTTTTCTTTAGCTTCCACTAACATGGCCCATCCAGGATCAGTGTTGAAACCATGGCTATGATACCATCTTGTGACATTCCCAGCCACTAAGCCGGGCAACATCACTGTGGAATTTCACTGTACCGTAGCTCTCTCTTAGCTCTAATACCATCTTATGACGTTCCCAACTACCAAGCCATGCAACATCACTGCGCAATTTCACTGTACCATAACTCTCTCTTAGCTCTGATACCATCTTGTGACGTTCCCAGCCACTAAGCCGAGCAACATCACTACAAAATTTCACTGTACCATAGCTCTCTCTTAGCTCTGATACCATCTTGTGACGTTCCCAACCACCAAGCCGAGAACATCACTACAGATGTCCTTCTTAGCTTAACAGTTACCGTACTCTGTTCATGCCACTTATTCATGCAGAAATAATACTAAACATTCTGTCTCTTTAAGTACACAGACGATATATTCTAACCGTACATGGATTAATGTATAATTAACCATAAAATCATACATGCAGTAATCCAGAAAAAACCATCGATGTAACAACATATATAAATATATAGCATGTGAATGAACAGGGGAATGAATACTTATATTTTAATTGAGATCCACCAACTACATGTAGACCTTCCACGAATGTCTTAGTCTTAGACCACGCTGCTCATCACGCTCAGCAGTGGGTCACCCCTGAGCTGGGACTAAGCTCCACCTAGGGCAAGGGAATCCTAGACTAGGCTGAGGTTACTTGAAACTACACAGTGCAACTGGAAGGATTATCTCCGAGAGCCTTCTTATGCCCATTACTCATGGACTCTCATTCCCCACATGCTTGTTCCACCTCGAGAATATGCACCTTCACTGTTCCACAGTCCATCGACTGCTCCACTTCCCTTTTAGGTTCTCAACAACATGTCAGATAAGGAATTATCAGAGCTTCGTAGCTCGTGCTGGACTCTCTCTAGGAGAAAATCACTTCCCAACAAACTCTCTCACCTAGAGAGAGCTGCTCATAGGCCTGACAACCCGCTTCTTCAACCATGGGCTTGACAACCTGCTTCTTCAACCAACTTCAACTCTGTTCTAGCAAGGTGAGGACAACAACAAAGGTTCAATATAGCTCAAGGGATGGAAACAATCACAATTCAATACGACACAACATGGTTTTGGCAAGTACAAATATTTCGGGCTTCACAGGAAACACATGTCGGCTTCCCGAGTTACTAGTTTGAGAGGTGCGTCCATGATGCAGAGGTCCATGATGGAGGCCAGGTAAGTTAGGTGAAGGATGGGAGAATGGGGGGCGAACCCCCCCAATGAGCTGACTCTCCAGCTTTAATTGCATGCGCCCAGGTTGATACCTGTCTTCTTGGAGTTGCATGCACTCCATTTAGCATTGGTTCTCTTTCCAAGGAACTTAGGATAACTGGTTTTATTTTTCCCCACTTTAATATTTTCATTTTTTAGGAATATATTATAATATTCCCTTGGGTTAATCCCTCTAGCTGAGCCCCTCTTTCCTAGCCTCTCAGTCCCATCCCTTTCCCTACCTAGTGAGCTTCGTCCCCCATCACTCTATCTTTGTGGTCTATCTATACACAACAATGGATAATTTTATTAATGATATGCATAATTACATATACAAAAATCAAGCTTATTGGCCTTCGCATCCAAGATCTTTAGCCTATAACACATAAGCCTACCAGCTTATCAACATTCGTCTCACCAGCATACAAACATTGGTACATTTCATGGGGCTCATCCCGGGGTATTATAGTAGGTGTGCCCCGTGCTTGGGTATGACTCTTTTGGCATCTCACAAATGCCATAGTATGCTATCATGATACTCATCCGGTGCCATAGATGTAGATGTCGTGATTATTGTATGATCGGCTATATATGTATTTTGAGGGTGTCAGCCCCAATTTTGTACTATAACATCATATTTTTTGGAGATATGAAATATATGTAAAAACATTGATCTTCGACTTTACTTATGTTACAATGTGTACATTGATGAAAGTGTTTTCTTTTCTTTAGTTATGTGACAAATGCGAATCTAAAACAAAATTAGCATATGCATCAACTACATAATTAGAACTTCTAGGTATGTGTTGATAAGTAATAAAATCAAAGTGTTGTTCCAAAAGTCGAACCCATAAGAATCGTCATAGTAGAGTAGGGTCACGCACACGGTAACTGCTGTTCAACTGACATACTACTAACCAGGAGTCCATGCAAACTTCTAAAGAGAGAATAGCATGTGAAATGACATCATGCAAAAGTTCTATAACGACGCTATATTCAACCACATTATTCATGGATGGCCCTAGGGAAACGCCACCTGAAGACACTAGTAGACCCTCGGGTGAGTAAACAACCCAAGCGGCGGAAGCTAAGTTTCGTGTATGATGACTGACCCTGTCTGTGAATCCTAAGTAGACTGAAGATTCTATTGACATCTGCCAACCAAGGGAAAACTTGATAAGCAAGTTGAAGATAAAAACAAAGGGAAAATATATATACACAAAAATACATTAGTATACAAAGTGTTATGCCAAAGAGTTACGCCCAAGCTTGGGGCTCAAGCGTAATATCTTTTCAAAGAGAGCCCATTCCTAGGCTCAACCAACATGTTCCCTTCATAATATTCTAATTCATAGGCTCCTTTTTCTAAGACACATCGCACGATATAGGTCCGTGCCACATGGGTTTGAACTTGCCCGCCCCCAGTGGTTCTTTGGCTTGGTCATATAGAAGGACCAAGTCACCCTCAACGTACTACCGAGGACAGACATACTTATCATATTAGACCTTGACACGTATTTTATTTTCTTCGATAGATGTGGAGGCGTCTCAATGCTACTTGTCTAGACTCTCTAGGTGTACGAGGGGTTGTTCAAGATTGAAAGTGTCAGGTAGGAGTGCAACTTCTAATCTAAGAGAAGTGATTTCACATTCAATAGGTAAGATCGACTCCACACTATGCACTAACTGGAAAGGAGAAAAACCGGTGGAAGTCTTGACTGAGGTTCAATATGCCCAAAGTGCTGGATAAAGCATGATATGTCAGTCAGATTTTCTTTGGCTGACAGTTTTCTCAAAATGGTCTTCAGAGACTTGTTCACAGACCCTACTTGTCCATTTTCCTAGGGGTAGTAAGGGGAAGAATGACCATGTCTAAACCCCAGTTTTGATGCTAGTTCTTCCATCATTTCATTATGAAATTGTCTGCCATGATCAGTGACAATCTCACTTAGGATTCCGAACCTGGCTATAATTTGATTGAATACGAAGAAGGAATCAATCTTACCATCGGATTTAACTGTAGGCATGACCTCAACCCCTTATTAAAGTAGTCTACGACCACGACAATGTGTTGATGCCCCCAACCAAAGTTGGGTTGCAATCCACAAAATCCACCCCCCACTTGGTGAAGGGACTGACGGTAACGACTGGATGCAGAGGGGCTGGATGTGAGCGCATTTTCTGAGTGAACACTTGGCAGGGGTGACACTTCTTAACTGCTTCAATGCAATCTTTAAAAATATATGGCCAAAAATAACCAACTTGTAAAATTTTCTGGGCTGTCGCAAGCCCAGATAGATGACCACCACAAGGCCCATTGTGGCATTCGTTTAGAACAAAATCAACTTCTTCATGATTTAAACAACGACGCATCATATTGTATACTCCTCGATGATAGAGAGTGTCCCCAATGATAAGGTAATTATTAGCTTGGTATTGTATACGTCGTTAGTCATCTCGTGAGAGATGTTGAGGGAACTTCAAAGTTTGAAGATAGAAAACAATGTCTCCATACCAGGGGTTCGATGATGAGACACGAAAAATGTGTCCATCTACAAATGAATCAACATGAATGACATCCTCATCTAATCAAGGGAAGTGAGATATTAACTCTGCAAAAACTAGTGACTTTTTGGACTTCGCAGAAGTGAAATCGAGATACAATTCTTATAGAATGACAATCCATTTATTGTACTTTCCCCCTATGACACACCTTGTAAGGACATATTTAAATGGGTTCACATTGAAAACCACAATAGTTTTGCAAAGAAATATATAGTGTCATAATCGTTGAACTGCATGAACGACAACCAAAGCTAGCTTTTCAACATGAGAATACTTGAGTTTAGGGCCGACTAAGTTTCGACTAAGATAGTAAATGACATGCTCACAGGGCTCTTCATCCTCCTGAACCAACACCATACCAATCGTCTTTTCGGATGCGATGACATAAAGTAATTAATCTTTACCGTAGTCTAGAGACTTCAGCAGAGGCATTGATACCAAGGATTTCTTCAAAGCATCAAAGGATTCCTGGGCTCACTCATCCCAGATAAAAGGAGTTTCCTTTTTCAAGAGATGCATGAAACCCTTAGTAATATTGGCATAATTCACTATAAACGGTCGTAAAAAGTTATCTTTCCCCTCCAAACCTTGAAGTTGATGAATAATGCACATGGGAGGCAATTGAAGTATTGCCTCAACCTTTAACGAATCTACCATGACCCCATTCTCAGAGACTAAAAATCCTAGAAGTCGACCTGACCTAAAGCAAAGGATGCATTTATGAGGGTTCAAATGGATGCGATAATGGTGACATATTTCAAAAACTAGCCGAAGGTGTTTAGGGTGATCCACTCTCTTATGGGAGTGAGCAGTGAGATCGTTGAGATAGGCTTCGACTATATGCTTGATATCGTGAAATGAGAAGCTCATAAATCGTTGGAAGGTTGCTCCAACATTCTTAAGGCCGAAAGGCATTTTCTGGTATGCAAATGTACCCCAAGGGAAAACAAATTCCATCTTATGTTGTTCCTAAGGTTTAATCCGAATTTGGTTATACCCTGAAAATATGTCCATAAAAGAAAAAACTTCACTTCCCTCACATTCATCATGAATTTGATCAATAAAGGGTGTCGGGAAGTTGTCTTTGGGACAGGATTATTCAGGTCATGAAAATCCATGCATACCTGGATGGTTCCTTTCTTTTTATTCACAGGAACAAGATTGGATACCCATTCAGTCAAGGGAACTGGGTAGATAAACCCAACATTAGGTAGTTTTTCTACCTCTACCTTAATAGCAGGGGCCTTCCTAGGATTGAAAACTCTAAGTTGTTGTTGAATAGGTTTGGCATCCGGGTAGGTTTTAATTTCACATTCGACAATTCGAGGGTCAATTCATGGCATCTATTCATACGCCCAAGTGAATACGTTGCAGAATTATTTGAAGAGCTCGATGTAGATCATAATTTATTTCGGCAAACAATCGGCACTGATGTTTACATTTTCAACCTTGCCAGGAATACGAGAGATATTGATTGTGATGGTAGGAGAGATACTCGCCATGTTTCCTTCAACATAAATGTTGTACATCTCATGTGGAACTACGACGTGATCGACTATCTCGCTTAAGGCAGGTCTAAAATCATCTTGTTCGATTTAGGCAAGTTATGGGATAAAATAGAGCGATGATGCATATCATCCCGTGGCTTGTTAGAACCATTCATGGCCTCTATGATAGCTTCATCTGAAGCTAAAGTCTCATCGAGGCAGTCACTTGAACAAGATGATGAAGTGGCCCACACGGGCTCTAGAATATGATTCTCCTCATCCGTTGGCGAGGTAACAAGATCTGGATCGATGGAAGAGTCCAGAACAACCTAATACACTATCTCTACTTCCAATAGTGGCATGGCCATTCCAGTATGTGATTGAACCTCATAAGATGCAGTCGGGGAAGGTAGGGTCCAAGGATCATTAAAATATGAAGTGTTGAAAGGACATGGCGTATATATGATGAACTGGTGCTATGAAGTCGAAGGTATCCATAAGGGATGAATACATTATGACTCCAATATTCTCAGTTGTCAGCTGAGAATTGTCGATCAAGGGGATCGACGGTCCAACAAATTCATTGGGGCTAGCATACACAAAGGACAATTGGTAGATCATCATGATCTTCCCATTATGAGGAAAGCAAAGAGTGCGGAAGACAAACGATATGATTGCAATCATAGCATAAGTACTATTGCATCATAGTAACAAGTTATAGTCGAGGGGTGAATCAACCACCTCGACATCCACCTCTACTGTCTTCCCACCTAACTGGATCGGGAAGGCATGAAGAATGCCGTGAGGGCGAAAGGAACGAATGTCAAAATCAATCAACACGGTCAGAGACTGAGAATGGGTCGGAGAGCTGAGGGATTTCCAACAGACCAGGGACATCACACATGTTGCAGTTCCTTCATCAACAATAATATATTTGATGGTATACTTTGAGTAACCCACGTGGATTTGGAATGCCACATGGTAAGGCAAGCGAGGCTTCACATCTGTGACTTCACACTTGATAAATTTAGAGCCACAAGGATCTAGAGCTCCTAACATAGACAGAAAGACATTCCTTTGTGAAGGACACGTTTGGAGTACCTCCAGAGCCAACATCGCACAAGGGGTTTGACCCAGATCCTCAACAATAGAGTAATTCTAGGTGGCTCTAACATTATGATTGTGGGTAGAGTGCTTGAGTACTCCTTTCGGAATATGAGGTGAGAGCTCTAGTTTTTTGATTTGTAAGGGCGTCTCCGGAGGAGGGGGAGACTCTAGACAAGGTACAGTCCATGGAGAACTGTAATCGTGAGACCGAGTGGCTATATTAACCTCATATTTAACCATATTGATGCATAAATAGTCACCGTCTTGTGTCGGTGGTTTTTGACTCCCACTCGCTGCATTTCCGGCATTCGAGGAGCTCAAGGCCATGTGTTGATTATGTGGAAAAGGATTAGTGAGCATAGCGGCAGGTAGAGATAAAAGCCTCACAACTTTCGCAAGTTTGGGGCATAAATGGGTAAGGTGATCATCTGTACAAAGCTTGTAGGAAAAATTCACCTTCTGTCTTTCGACTTCTCATTATTTCCATTGTCCTTGGGTTTATTATTATTCTTCCCACCCCTACGTTATTACCACGTATTTTCTTTTTATTCCCTCCTGGTTGCTGGTTACCATTTGGGTTGGTCGATGATTGCACATAATGTACGTCCATCAACTGAGTGGGGGTGGAGGACACACACGCAGCTGGCCCTCCTATAGACTAGTTTAGAGACAACTCTTTCAAATGGATTGTCACTGAGTCTATAGATTTCACATTGGTAGAGCCCACAATGCCATCAACATGAGGCCTGGGATTTTGTCTAGGGTCATATTTTGACCTCGGTGTATCTGGAAGAATCTCGTATAACATCTCAGACTGAGCATATATAACATCTAACTGCTGGGATTTAAAAATCACTTCTTCCTCAGATGTAACCCTAGATGTAGAAACATCCTTCGAAATATAAGGTTGTAGAGACTTAAGGAACCACTCTAGCAGGAATTCTTGGGGTATGTAGGTCATGATCAACTTCTTCTATCTACACCACTCCTGGATGTGATCCAAGATATGGGTGGCTTTGTCCTGATGTAAGGTCAACAAAATTTCTAAGCCAACATCGTAACAAACCAACAATTGGAAGTGGTTGAGGAAGATTAAAACCATTTGATTAACGGTTCCATATGTCCCCCTTGGTAGCTCGATATACCATTTCGTGGCGACCCCAGTGAGGGTGCGTTTAAACAATCTTAACCGAATAAAATCATCCTTAAGGGAATTCGAAGAGAACCAAAGGTGAAAAGTAGTGACGTGATCACCAAGATCCTCACCAGTTTTTCCTTCAAATTTTGGAATATACGAAGGAAGCCTGGTGGGGATGGGGTGCCATGTCAGATCATGACACATATGATCATTCATTAACTTAGACAAGTCTGGCAGATTGAGCGTGGCCAGAAAAGGAAGATGGGGTTGTGACATCTGGCCCCAATCTCCCTGTAAAGATTGTTATTGGGGAATCACAGGCCATCCAGGGTTCCGATAAGCACCATGGCTGTAACGTCCCCAAACATCAATAACTTGAGCATCGTCACTGATTAAACATATTTTTTCTCTAATACCAATTTGAAACATTTCCCGACCCCTCAATGGGCTGAAAAAATGCTACCTCAGACACATGTGGTCTCAAGCTCGGTTATAGGTAAATAAAATTGTCCATGCCCAGACATAGACCTGCTGGACAATGGCAGACCAAGCTCTTTGCGGAATAAATCACATATAAACTTAACAAAATAAATAGAGATAACATGAAAAAATACAAGCAACAAAACACATGATATTATTACAAGAATCATAGACATGTGCTAGAATACATCATTTAACCATTAAGGATAGAAATGATACTTATCTCTTAATTGTAGTGCATCGACTACATGCAGACCTTCCATGAACCTCCTAGCCTTAGACCATGTTTCTCATCACTCTCAGTAGTTGGTTACCCCTAAGATGGGACTAAACTCCATCGGGCAAGGGATTCCTAGGCTAGACAAGGACAACATGAAGGTTCATAGTACAACATGAAGGATTTCCTCCAAGGATCCACTTACATCCACCACTCACAGAATATCATTCCCCATATGCCTGTCCCACCCCAGAAGTATACACCTTCACTATCACACAGTCCATCGAATTCTCTACCTCCCTTTCTCGGGCTTCAACAACAGGCCATACAAAATTCTCAGAGCCCTGTAGTTGCTACTGGACTCCCTCCAAAAGAACTCACTTCCTCAGCACACTCTTTCACCTGGAGAGAGTTGCTCACAGGCCTAACAACCTACCTCTTCTTTCCACAGGCTTGGCAACCTGCTTCTTCACTTCTACTCCTCAATACACGATCATGGTGATGACAACAACAAAAAATGGACGTGGGAACGATAATGACAGAACAATACGCAGGCAACCCATAGGGTACAGGTACAACAATTGTATCAATTCTGGCTTGTTGCAGAGGTTCATGTGGTTAGAGAATTTCAACAATGGAATTCCAGGTTTTCCCTGTGCTTGCTGGGTGACCTCATGCAAAATGTCAAAAAGGATCCCAAAAACAGTAAGAAATCCCACTTATATTTGCATGTTCCTGATCTGACACATGGCACTCATGAAGTGCATTCCTCTCCATTTGGAAAATGTACCTTTTTCCCAAAGGAACTTAGGATATATTCATATCCCACTCACAACATTTAGAATCATAATCTATTATTCTATTGGACTTAAGATATTAATCTTATCCCCCCCTTTCTAGCCTCTCAACCCCCTTCCCTTACCCAACCTAGTGGAGTTTAGTCCCCCATACTCTTTCTTCATGGTCGGTCTACACGCAATGATGTTGTTATATTAATAATTATGAATACTTACATGTAAAAAACATGCTCCTGGCCTTTAACATCTAGGCTGGAGGCTCTCCAGCCTAATAAGCACATAATCCTCCTAGCTTATAACACTTGGCTCACCAGCCTACAAAACATGTTACAATTCATAATTACAACTTGGGCCTGGCCTTGGGATATTACAATCCCCTCCCCTTATTGTTTTCACTGTCCTCAGTGCAACTTATTTACACAACATCAACAAGATTTCCAAAATCTTCAAAAAGACGCGTGTATTCTGCCCACATAGCATCTTCATGCTCCCATGTTGCGTCCTCAGGACTATACCATGTCGACTGGACCTTTACAAGCCCTATGGCTCGATTCCGGAGCTACTTGTTCTTCTAGTCCAATATGCACACCAGACACACTTGTAAAGCACCTTCTTGCTCCACCTGAATCCCATTCCAATCAATCACATGATTAGCATCATGTATATATTTCTTGAGCAATGAGACATGAAATACATTATGAATAGTCATGCATGCAGGAAATGCAAGCATATAAGCTACTGGTCCAATCCTTTCTAGAATTTCAAATGATCCACAATATCTGGTTGCCAACTTGGAATAGTTTCCCAGCTTCAGGGAACTTCTGTTGGCTTTCACCTTCAAGAAAACATGATCACCCGCTTTAAAATCCCCATGGGTTTTTCCCTTGTCATAATAGATTTTATGTCTATCTTGGGCATCCTTCAAATTCTGATTTATCTTTAACAATTTCTCTTCCATTTCCCTGAGCAACCATCGCCCAATTATTTCTGTATCAGCTGGGTTTTCCCAGCTTATTGGTGTGTTTCACTTTCTGCCATAAAGTGCCTCAAATGAGCTCATCTTTAGTGATGCTTGGTACCCATTGTTGTAAGCAAACTCTACCAAGTGTAGGTAATCTTCCCATTCAAGTGGTTTGTCCATCACATACATTCTTATCATATCTTCTATCACTTAATTTACTCTTTCTATTTGTCCATCAAACTCAATATGATAGGTTGTGATGAAGGTCAGGTTCATTCCAGACCCTTTGAATAATCCTCTCCAAAACCTCGAGGTAAATTTTGGGTCTCTGTCAGACACAATTGTCTTGGGAATATCGTGCAATCGTGCTACTTCCCTCATATAAATATCAACAACATTAGTTGCCTTGTGAGTAGTCTTCAATGGAATAAAATGGGCATCTTTTGTAAGCTTATCCATCACCACCATGATGGAATCATGTTGCTTGTTTGTTCTGGGTAATCCTATGATGAAATCCATTGTCACCACTTCCCACTTCCACTCAGGGATATGTAATGGCTGTAGCAACCCAGCTGGGTGTCTATGCTCATCTTTGACCTTTTGACACTCCATACATCTGGCGATGTACTCTGCAATTTATTTCTTCATGCCTTGCCAATAGTAATGGCTCTTGACTGCTGCCACTGTTTTCTAATATCCAAGGTGCCCAACATAAGGAAAATTATGCATCTCCTTCAAGATCATACTCAATTCGTGAGAACTGGGTACATAAATTTTGTTCCTGTACATGGGTATTCCATCAACTTCCAATCTATAATCTTCTATTTTTTGTATCATCTTTCCTTGTTGTAACTTTGTTACCATTTCCATGTACTGCAAATCTGCTTTTGTAGCTTCCAAAATTTTGTCTTTAAGATCGGTTTAATACACGCTGATGGTTGTAGCATGTAGTTCATGCACTCTCCTGCTGAGTGCATCAACCAATTTATTCTCCTTTCCTTTGATGTGCTTGATATCAAAGTCATATTCACAGAGGAATCCCAACCATCTACTCTGCCTGGAGTTTAAAGTAGGCTGATCAAACAAATATTCCAGACCATTATGGTCTATCCTCAGCTCAAACCTCTTTCCCATGAGGTAGTTTCTCCATTTCTAAAGCATGTACTATGGCAACCAACTCCAACTCGTGAGTGACACAGAGCCTTTCATGCTCTTTCAATTTCCTGTATTCAAAACATATCACAAACCCATTCTAACTGAGGAATCCACCCAGTCCTTCTTTGCATGCATCCGTGCAAATCACAAACTCTTCATTCATATTCACAATCCTCAGAATTGGAGCACTGGTTAACAACTGCTTCAATTGGTGGAATCTCTTTTCACACTCTTCTGTCCATTGAAATGTTACCCCTTTTCTTTGCAAGGAAGTGATTGGGTGAGAAATCCTCGAAAATCTTGCAATGAATCTCCTATAGTAGCTAGCTATACCCATGAAGGATCTGAATTCTGTCACATTCTTAGGTGCTGTTCACCCTTTAATGGATTCAATATTTTCGGGGTCTACTGCTATTCCCTCTTCGGATATTATATGCCCCAAATAATGAATTCAATTTTGGAAAAATGAGCACTTGCTCAATTTAGGAAACAACTGGTGCTCTCTTAGCACCTGTAACACCATCCTCAAGTGTTGCTCGTGCTCTTGTTCTGTCTTGGAATATACAATGATTTCATCCAAAAAGACAATGACAAACTTGTCTAAATATTCTCGGAAAACACCATTCATTAAGCACATGAAAACAACTGGTGCATTTGATAACCCAAATGGAACCACTATGAACTCATAATGACCATACCTTGTCATGAAGGCAGTGTTGTTGATGTCTTCATATTTAATCCTTACCTGATGGTATCCTGACCTGGGATCTATCTTTGAGAATATCCCCTCATCCTTCGACTGATCTAAGAGATCATCAATTCTTGGTAGAGGATACTTGTTCTTTATAGTCACTTTATTTAACTACCTGAAGTCAATGCACAATCTCAAGGTCTTATCTTTCTTCTTCACAAATAACACTGGGGCATCCCAAGGTGACACACTTTGGTGTATGTACCCCTTCTTTAAAATTTATTCAAGCTGCATTTGTAGTTCTTTTAGTTTTGGTGTGCTCATCCGGTAGGGAGTCTTCGATATTGGAGTTGCAGCAGGCATCAAATTTATAGAGAAATCAATATCTCTCTTTGGGGGTAGCCTTCGTATCTTCTTGAACACATCGTTAAAATATTTCAGGATTGAATGATCCTCCAATTTTGGCACTTTATCCTTAGTTTCTTCATCCATATGGGCTGCAAATATTTGAAAACCCTTCCTGTAACACTTCTTTAGCTGCATTGTTGAGATTTCCCGGACAATAACTGCTTCGGGAATTCCTTGGACTGCTCTTCGATTTCCTTCCTCATCCAAGAAAGTGAATGCCTTGTTATGACAGTCTAATATGGCATGGTGTTGGTCAAACCAATCCATACCAATTAGGCAATCATATGATCCCAAGTGCAAGATGTTCAAATCTGCCTTGGTACTCAGTCCATTCATGCCACTGGACATGATTTAACTAACTCAACAACCTTTCTATTGGCTCATGTACCCAGCTGCACCAACCAATATTTCCCATGCTTGATTCTTCCACTACCTTAGGATCTATATAGCTACGACTATCCCCTGAATCAATTAAAATAGTAAAGGCATGGTTATTGATCATACCTTCGACTTCAATCATGTGTAATTGAAACTCAACTTGCTTGTTGTCCAGGGCTACATAGATCCTTGGTACTCTTCTACCCATGTCCTCCATTGTTTCTGCTTTTTGAACATTGTGAACAACTCTTACCTTGTCCTTTCTGTGAGGGAAATATCTATACTTATGATCTCCTTTACAACCCCAACATTGCATAGGTGTCTGCCTTGGCCTTTTCACACCTACTTTAGCCATCTTGGGCTCTCTCAAAACTGGTTGTCCTTGAGGACTATTTCTGAAAAATGGTGGCTTGTTCCCCTTCTGCCTCTACTCCCTCTTAAAATTCCCCTTTCCTTCCCAAGCTCTTTGGAAAATAGGCTTTCCCTTATGCTGATCATATAAACACTTTGTCTTCCTTATGGTTTCTTCCATAGTTTTAGGGTCATCATACTGGATTTTGTCACTGATAAAAGATGACAGCCCACTCAGATATCTCTGGATTTTGACTGTCTCATCCTTAATGAAAGAGACATACATCAACAACTCTAGAAATATCCTTTCATATTCATTTATAGTCATGCTGCCCAATTTAAGTTCAAAGAACTCTTTCATCTTTTTGTCATAGTATCTCTTGGTTAAGTACTTCTTTTCAAAATGTCTCTTGAATTCCTTCCATGTCACATTCTTTTCTTTGATGTGCCACACTTGCACAAGCTGATCCCACCACATGGATGCCTTTCCTTTCATCTGATAGATTTTGATTCTTCCTTTGGCACGAGAGGAATAATTATGCAATTGGAAATATTTCTTCATGCCTAGTAACCATGTCTCAAGATCTTCATCTTTCTGGTGCTCTCCATCAAAAGTAGGAGGTTTGATCTTATGCATTTCACCCTTCAGTTCATCCACTTTAGATCTCCTATGCTTTCTGGTAGGAGGTGGACTTGAATTGTTGTGCGACTTCCTTTTGGAATGCCTTTGAAAGCACTGGTGATATCTGTTACCACTTCTCTCTCTTCTTTCCTCATAAGGGAACCTGTGGCTCCTTGATTTGCTGGATCCACTTTCCTTATCCAACTTATTTTCAATTCTTTCCAGGCTCCACATTAACTTCATATTTAAGTCTTCCTATTGCTCCTTGGCTCTCTTAAGCCTTTCGTTATCTGCCTGGTGAATTTGGATATCTTTTTACAAATTTTTAATGGTTTTCATCAAGCCCATGTCTTTATCCATTTCTTCTCCCTGCCCATTGGAGTTCATTCCTTCAACTCCTAAATGGACATCCATTCCTCTAACTTCATCCTCTTGACTGTAAACATTCTGTGCCTCCTCCATTTATCTGCACTATGTGACAATCCTGTTCGGTTCTCACAATTTCTAACTTTGCAAAATGTGCAGTCAACTGAATTTTGTTAGGC
Source organism: Picea engelmannii (assembly GCA_009831015.1). Taxonomy (NCBI): domain Eukaryota; kingdom Viridiplantae; phylum Streptophyta; class Pinopsida; order Pinales; family Pinaceae; genus Picea; species Picea engelmannii. The sequence continues at coordinate 52,784 of ML804570.1, read as the reverse complement.
TATCAGTCTTTAATAATTTTCTAGAATAACATAAACCAATCTGATTCAACAACCAAAAAATATCACACTCCTTTTTCTGTGGGTCTTAGTCGATCAAGAATCCCCATGGCTCTATCTCCTAGCCCTGTTATGTTCTCCAATTCACTTTCCATTACTAGCCTCTTTTTATGTGGCCACAAAATGTGGCCAAGCGCTAGGCTTATAGGATCTTATTCAGAACTTTGGGCCTCCAGATTCGAAACTTCAGAGCTCTAAATACTCATGCAAATCCAACTATCAATTCCCTGGAGCACCAATTGTGAAATCACAAAGGATAGTGGATCAATGGTCCATGGATTCCTGACATCCAACGATGAATATTTTCTACGAAACTCCGACTTTGGGAGTTTTGAGCTATCCATAATATCAATTCTTCTAGAGTGTCAAGTCTATGGACTATCGCATCTACCTCCACGTACCCTCTATTGGTCGAAAATCAAGATTAACTCTGACCTCCAGGAGTTCCTTGCTCAAGCAACCGCAACACAATTTTCTCCGTAGTACCAAATATCCAGGCCTTCGGATCTGATACCACACGTCATTTGCGATCAATGTTCGAGATATACTCTGGCCTTTGGGAGTTCTTGACTCTATGCAAAACATAACACAATTCCTCTAGAGTGCCCAGTCTCTGGACTACAGAATCTGCTGTTGTGTGTCCTCCGTGATCAATGGTCGAGGCACAGTCTGGCCTTCAGGCCTTTGGGAGTCTTCGCACTTGAACACAATTCCTCTAGAGTGGCAAGTCTCTGGACTGCAGGAACTAGCGTCATGCATCCACTGTGACCAACGATTGAGATATACTTCGACGTTCGAGCCTTCAGGGATTTTCATTCTTAAACACTTGTTGACCAAGTTCCTCCAGAGTGCCAAGTTTCCAGACTGCAAGATCTGGTGCCACATGTCCACTGTGACCTTCATGGGCCCCACTAACCATGCTCAAGAAAATTTCCACATGTTGGAATACTTAAAGTAGACACGTGGCCCAATCAGATGGGTGACACGTGTCACATTTTAACTGGAATTTCAATATTTGAAAGTACATAAGTCACTGCCACACGACACACAACCTGTGTCTCCACATCATCTTAGGTGATTTCAGCATGTCAAGTCACTCCTAGACTTTGGGCTTCAGAGCTCTGGAAGATTTTACACTTGCATTCTTCAAGTCTCCCGAACTTCGAACTCCTGAACTTCTTTACCTTCCGGGGTCCACATAGTACAACTCTCAACAATCAAGGTGGTGGTAGGTGGAATGTCTAGGAAAGTTCCACATCACCTCAGATGACATCGTCATGCCACACCACTTTAGATCTTCATCTTCGAGACTTTGGGAGATTCCACACTAGCACACTCCAATTCTCCCAAACACCGAACAACGAATAAGTTGATATTATGACATGTGTCTCCTTTAATGAATGGTCCGGATGAACTTCGAACTTCGGGACTTCGGGATTTTTTGCCTTAGCACTCTTTGTTTCTCTCGAATGTCGAATTCCCGAACAAGCCAATCCACCGACACGTGTCTCTTTTGATGAATGGTCTGGATTAACTCTGGACTTCGGGACTTCGGGGATTCAAGAATTTTCACCTTAGCACACTTTGTTTCTCTCGAATGCTGAATTCCTAAACTAGCCAATCCCCCAACACGTGTCTCTTTTGATGAATAGTCTGGATTAACTCCATAATTTGGGACTTCAGGACTTCGGGGATTTGAGACTTTTCGCCTTAGCACACTTTGTTTCTCCCAAATGCCAAATTTTTGCACTGTTGTGAGATCTACAATTCACAACCATTCATGCCCAGATTTGTTGACTGAGATCTATTTTTCACCACTGTGCCTTACCTTCTGCTCTTGTCTTGATCTAACTGTTCTGATATGTCTTCGGCCAAAACCAATGTTCAAGCACTTCTCCCTGGATCTACGGTGTAGATCCACTCTGGGACTTCGGAATTTCGGGCTTCGACCCCTTTTTCTTTATAACACATAGACTTCGCCAAAGTCATGAAGTTTGAAGGACTCAAAGGTTAAAGATCATGCACCTTTTTCCATATCTGATGGTTGGAAAAAGTTGTCCTTTCCCCTGCCCAGATATTACGCCCCAAATCCAACCTTGCGGCGCAACACAATAGTTGTTGTGGCTTCTTTCTCTGTTTCCATTACATAAACCGTTATACCTCTGGAGATTCATAAAATGGCCAAGGTATTCTCTTGGCACCCAGGGACACTCTAAACTCATATTTTATCCGTTTTGACAACAATTTCGTTCCGAAACTTTTGCTTCAACTTCCACTAACATGGCCCATCCAGGCTCAGTGTTGAAACCATGGCTCTAATACCATTTTGTAACGTCCCCAACCACCAACAAGATGAGAATCATCACTGAGTAAAATCATTTTTCTTTGATACCAATTTGAAACGTTTCCCAGCCCCTCAACAGGCCGAAAACATGCTACCTTAGACACACATGGTCTCAAGCTCTGTTATAGGTAAATCAAATTGTCCATGCCCAGATATAGACCCATTGGGCAATGACAAACCAAGCTCTTTACGAAATAAATCACATATAAAATTAATAGAATAAATAGAGATAACATGAAAACATATAAGCAATGAAACACATGATATTTTTACAAGAATCACAATTATGCACTAGAATACATCATTTAACCATTAAGCACATAAATGATACTTATCTCTTAATTGTAGTGCACTGACTGCGTGTATACCTTCCATGAACCTCCCAACCTTAGACCATCTACTCATCACTCTCAGCAGTGGGTCACCGTCGAGATAGGACTAAACTCCCTCAGGCAAGGGATTCCTAGGCTAGGCAAGGACAACAAGAAGTTTCACAGTACAGAAGGAAGGATTTCCTCCAAGGAGCCACTTACGCCCACCACTCACACACTCTCATTCCCCACATGTCTGTCCCACCCCATGAGTGTACACCTTCACTGTCACACAGTCCATCGACTTCTCTACCTCCCTTTCTGGGGCTTCAACAATAGGCCGAACATAATTCTCAGAGCCATGTAGCTTCTACTGGACTCCCTCTAGGAGAATTCACTTCCTCAACACACTCTCTCACTTGGAGAGAGTTGCTCACAGGCCTAACAACCTACCTCTTCTTTCCATGGGCCTAGAAACCTACTTCTTCACTCCTGCTTCTCAACACACAAGCATGGTGATGAAAACAACAAAATCTGTTCGTGGGAACGGTAATGACGGAACAATATGCAGGCAACCCGTAAGGTACAGGTACAATAAGCATATCAATTCCATCTTGTTGCAGAGGTTCATGTGGTTGGAGAATTTCAACAATGGAGTTCCAGGTTTTCCGTGTTCTTGCTGGGTGTGCTCATGTAAAAATGGAAAAAAGGATCCCAAAAACAGTAAGAAATCCCACTTATATTTGCATGTTCTTGAGCTGACACATGGAGCTCATGAAGCGTGTTCCTCTCCACTTGGAAAGTGTACCTTTTTCCCAAAGGAACTTATGATATATTCATATACCACTCACAACATTTAGAATAATATATTATTCTATTGGACTTAAGCTCTTAATCTTAGCCCCCCCTTTCCAACCTCTCAGTCCCCTTCCCTTACCCAACCTAGTGGAGTTTAGTCCCCCATACTCTTTCTTTGTGGTCAGTCTACATGCAATGATGTTGTTATATTAATAATTATGAATAATTACATGTATAAAACAAGCTCCTAGCTTTAGCATCTAGGCTCTCCGGCCTAATAAGAACACAAGCCTCCTAGCTTATAACACTTGGCTCACGAGACTACAAAACATGTTACAATTCATAATTACAACTGGGGCTCGGTCTTGGGATATTACAATGGCCCTGTCTAGGATTGTAAGACCCTCCTCCAAATTGATTCATGAGGGGTTGGCTGGGCACCATTCCAGTAGGAATGTTTTGATGAGGGTTGTAAAAACTTCCCCCAGCTGGAGTGCCTCTAGGTTGGGGGTTTCCCAAGGTATGAAACTGACCTCCTCCAAGTTTGAATCGGGACGATAAAGGTGGATTCATCATGCCAAAAGCGTTGTTCAGAATTGATACAGAGGATGTGGGTGTAAAGGAAGGACCATAAGCAGTAGCTTGTCTGCCAAGTTGGTTACTCCATCCAAAATCATTAGGACTAGGATTAGACCCGAGGTTAATAGGAGGAAGGCCTTCGACTATAAGAGTCATTTGTGGGACATGGGCACCACCAAACGAGAATGGAGTATGTGGAGGAGTCATGCCCCAAAGTTCAATACTAGTATTCAGACTAGAGGCTGGGATGGAGGATGAAAATTGCGATGTGAAATTCGACATACCATAAGAAAAAGGACTAGAGGCCATAGGGATGGATTGAATATTATAGCCCGACGAGTGACAAAGGGACCTAAAAGGGTTTGTGGATATAGGTTGAGTATTCACTATAGGATGGACAGGGGCGATGATAGGCACCTTCGACACTACAACCATTATGGTTGAAGGTGTTGAAGGGGTACCGTTAACTATAGTAGGTATGGGAGTCAAAGGAATCCCAACATCATTCTGAATTGATTCAATACTCATCCTTGTATGATCACAAGTTTGATAAGTGGAGGTGTGTGTACCACGTTTGATAACTTTACACCTTTTGGAAGGCAAACACTCAAAATGCGGTGGTAACTGTAAAAGCGGCGAGACCTACGGGGAAGCTGGTCTGGCTCCACGATGACTCAACACTCGAGATATAAAAAGCAAATCCTAAGGCCAACTAGTAATCAAAGAGCACACCAAAACAAAATAAACAAAAGGCCAATATGCACACAAGCAGGATAAAGTGGTTGAAAGGGGCCTCCCTCCCTAAAGTAGGTATGCCTTGCCCAAGAGGGTCCTAAGACTCCCTGTAAAATATCGAAGGTATAAAAATCAATTATAAGGGCCCTCATGGGCTTAACAACCAGTTGGTCAGATCCCCTAGAGAGGTAATCCTACATAAAGGCTATGTGTTGTCCAACCCTTATCTAACATAGGGTACTTGCAGAATAACCCCTGGAAGTAACATATGTGGTACCTATGTCAAGAAACTAAGAAACCATGATATAATCGATGCACATGTGAACAATCATAAGTTAGGTCTACTATATGGACATGGTAAAAAATATCGAAACCTCGAAAGCACCGCCTCTCATAGAGGTAAATGTACTAGCAAGATCCCCATATATAAATAGCTCCCCAGAAATATATCTGATGCTGAGAAGGTATTGGGGGGATATCCCCTCAACCAACCTCACGCAAACTCGTGTTTAACTCCAGTGTAAGCAGAGTCTCCTGACGTCACCAATTATACAATATATTTCACCACTGCCTTAGTCAGACACATATGTTGATTTAATAGCCTTGGAGAATTTTACTCACAAAATCCTATTCCAAGGCTCTAAATCCTAAGCTAGTTTGTGCACCCTAGAAAATAAAATCGTTTCTAATCAATTTTAAATCATCAACATTGCTTTTAGTGGCCTTACTTACTCAAAACAAAGGTGTGGTCATGAAACTAATGATGTTATGACTTAACAAGTAAAATAAATGAATATGAATAAAATGCAAAGTCCTAACTTCAATCCCCAATAAATGATAAGCTTTTCAAATGCAATTTTCACTTTAGTTCTGCAATTCCAAATAAGATGCAATCTTTCTATATATGTGGTAAGATCAATGATAAGAACCCAAAATATCAAATGCCAACAATGCAAAATGCCTAATATTTTTGTATTTTCAATATAAAAGAATGAAAATGCAAGGACTGAACAACAACTTGATATAAAGATTCTACTATATGTAAATAGAGACACACCAAGTAGGATATCAAGAAGCAAACACCCAACCCAAGTTGCAAGGACAATCAATGAAAAAGATGATGACAAAGGCATTGCCCGAAAATTCAACCAAAGAAAGGTTTCCTATCATTCCACAGACACTTAACAATCATAACAGATATCCAAGAAGACTAAAAAACCATCAAAATGTGTCCAACAAACATCAAACTTAGCAACCAAGCAAAAACAGATGATGTACGCAACTGTTCAAGAGAAAACTGCATATATACGCCTCTTGCAGAAGGACATTACGTGTATGTACGCAACTTCTAGGTAAACACCCACCTATATGTGTTAAACACTGCCAGGCTAAGGAGAAGGCTAAGAAACTCATACTCAAAATGAACAGAGGCTATCAAGCAATCAAACAACAAGAAACTCAATATAAACAAGAGCAATCAAAGGAGAAAAACACTCCAAACCCCGGAAATAAGATTCTATCCCCAGTATGGTCGCCAATTCTGTTACGAGGAAAATCTCTCTATGGCTAGGGGTAAACCGCAATAGACATAAATGACTGCACAAATCAACTCTAATCTCATATATGATATATAAGAAAATATGCTAATGAGACAAGATAAAGAGACTACCTTGTCCAAACGTTCGATGAAGTCCACCATTGAGCATTTGACTCAAAGCAATACACCTGCAACTTGTCCTCAATAACCAAGAAACACAAGCATATGATGATAATATATAATGTTAGCACATTCAATAGCATAATACATCAACATTCATAAAAAATATGCCCATGGAATAACAATTCAAATATTTGCAAGATATTAATTGGATGAGAAAATAGTATTTCTATTAAAATGTAATCAACATAAGTGAATGAATTACAAAATTCCGTGTTGGCACGGTTCAAAAACGAGAAACTAAGTTCCTTCTAGCTGGGCCTCCACCACTTCAATCCTCCACCAAAGGCAAGCTCATATAAGAGAGACAATGCGGTTCTCAATCAAGTAAGAAAGATTTTGGGGGATGAACAATGTGTTCAGAATTAAAAGGATAAAGGGATGCGGACTCAATATGAAGTGAATAATTTCTCCAGAGTAACTTTGATCTTAAAGTTGAATTCTTCTTCTTTTTTCCATAGCTCGGATATGGCCCATTTATAGCCTTCAGGTGGAACTGAAGGGCCGAGTCGGAACGTTTCTAGTATATGGAAGGTCAAGGATCATGGATCTCATGACGTGACATGGAAACCCGACACCATTTTTTAATTTTGGGCACAAAACCCGATGTACACGCGATGTAGTGGTGCAACCTGTGTATACGCATGTTGTATAATAGTTAGGGCACGCATATGTGGAAAAATATTGTTTTTAACTTTGGGATTTGCAAAAAGGGACTTCAAGTCTGCATAGGGAAATGGAAAAAGGCCTTCTGAGAAAATTTGCATAAGGTGAGACAAATCTTGCTATAACACTCACATGACCCACATAAACTTTAAAAAATGCATTGGTATGCAAATCTTACCTCAATTTTGGATTTTAAGTATATAAGAACATTGGGAGACAATTAAAAAAATTCACATAAAAATATATTGTTTGATATCATTGAGTCATTTAATACAATTGGAGTGCTTCCATTTTATGTCATTCTTTGGGTAGTTGTTTTACCCACATCTAACTACCTCTCATCAACTTATATCTAATATTGTATTAGTCACTTTTGTTATCATGACTTTTACATTACATTGTATATATTATTGGAGTGTCAATGCTCCAACATCCAATGCCATGCTAGACATAACAACCAATGATTTATTTATGGAATTGAAGACCATGATAGAGTTAATGCCTCTTGCCTTTATCAACATCCATTAATGCAAGAATTATAATCAAATGACATATCAATTGTACACAATTCTCATATCATAATTCATAGAGATTTGATTTTACAAAGATATAGGCACATAATTTCTAATGATTTTAGAAGTTCTCAATTAGGGTTGGATATCACACCTCCTTTGATTCATTTATTTTTCTCCAATGACTCAATGGAATTTTTGACCATTCACTATATACATTCCTCTCTCACACACTTCAATAAATTTGCAATTAATGTGGTAGTTTTGGAAATGATGAAGTTTAAATCTGGACAATCATGTAACATTTATGGAAGGAAGATACTCCAACTATAAAGTTGCACTTTGTCATTTCCTTTCCCCATGCTTCACTCTCAAATCACTTTCTCTTCTAAGTTCTTACTCATTGATACTTAAGTTCTTATCTTCTCCCCTCTCCAATCTCTCTACTTCTCTTTCACTCTCATAACATGCTAGTAGACATCAATGTCCCCACTAATGGCCTTGCCTCCATAGTTAGGTGAGCATTCTGACCTGTTAGAGATTATAACTTCACCATTATGATGACACAACAAAGTAAAGACTCCCTGCTATAATAGAGCACTATGTAGATGAATACCCCTAATCAATATCATGGTGTGAACTAGTTCTATGAAACACACTCTAATTGCATTGGTCATACCCTCGAACTACATAAATTCTACATCAATGAGGCACTTATAGAGGAATATAACATGCATTCAAGCATAACTCTTAGGATATTACAAACTACTACATTTTTTTCACTTCGAGTCACGTAGAGCAAGTGCTCACCATGCTTCTTTCCAAACTTCAGGTCGAGCTTAAATATAAAAATGTCCTTGATGTCATATATAACAACATTCTAATAAATCGAGCATGTGACAATTGGAAAGAGGATGAAAGTTTCAAGCACACTAAATTAGAATTTGTTTTTGTTATATATTTAAATGTGATTAAGGAAGGCCCGTATTGCACAATAACTATTGTCCTTCTCTAGATGTATGTGAATGCTCAAACAAACTATCTTTTTGTTGATGCCCTAAATATTCTACATGTCTCAATCCATAGAATCAATTCTATCAATCACATGAAGTTCACACTAAACGAACTTCATGTTATTTGTGGATGTATGTGAATTCTCAAACAAACTGTCTCTTTTTTGATGCCCTAAATATTCTACTTGTCTTAATCCATAGAATCAAGCTTATCATTCACATGACGTTCACTCTATATTAGAATGTAGCTTATAATTCCATGCATTATGCAAAATTATTCATAATTTTTTCCCTTTGGGGTAAGAAGTTGGAAACAAGATGGAAAGTTAATACTTAAACACCAATATATGTGCCATCAACTCACAAAAATAAGTATAGCTTGACCCCCCTATGCCACTGGATGGTGGATATTAGCTCACCAGATACTTGGAAAAGAAAGCATTATTGTTGTGCAACCTAAATACTATATTGAGAGGATTTTTAGTGGGTTGAGGAAATCCCATCATAGTGCCTAAATGGGTTCAAAGTCACATGAACACTTTATTCGATGCTCTTCCACTCATCACTCAGTTTCCAATGGATTAGCCTCTAGACTACCAAAAAATGGTAGGTTGTGATGCACAACCCACTTCAAAGAAGAGGAACTTAAATGAAATAATTTTGAGAAGATGCCACAACTAATATAGATCCTTGCATAGCTCTAGCTCCACACTAGGCTTCTCTAGTCTCCATGGATATCCTAAAGAGGTCATAATAAAAACAAAGGGGATACAATGACAATTCCTTTAGGTATGTCACTTGACCCTTCTACTCCCTCTCCTTCTCAACACCACACTTGTGCTAACTCACAAAACTCTATCAACCTTACCTCCACTCTAACTTGCTCATAGTCCCCAAACCAAAAGAAAATTAATACTCACCAAAAATTACCTAGACACTCCACTTCTTTCTGCACTTGGGGAAACCATGGATGTCATTTATCCACTTCCTCATCCACTCCACTATATTATTTAGACTCCATCACCATCATGATGAAGAACCTACAAAGCCTACTTTTATTACTAAGGAAAACCCTAACTACACACCTTCTAAGACTAATCCTATGGATCCCCTTCAAATACCATAAAAGTCCCTCTCTTGACTACTTCTGATGCAGGGGCATCGTAGCCTTTCAAGTCATCATTGAAATTGATCTTCTAGAAGGCCCATGATGATGTGAAGAGGACGAGATCCTCGTGTAAGCATTTTAAAAGTCCATGTATTTGGTTTATTAAATCCCTTGTAATATGAGCAAATCTGTTCGTTGACAAATTTTGAGATCATAAGGAGAGGTCCTAGGGATAGTTTGAGAATATATATGATTTGATGGTTATGTTTTTATTTTATATAATGTAAGATGTGAACATGAGAAGGGGGTGGCCAATAAATGTTGATCAGGCCGTGATCCAAGGCACCATGACTGTGCAATGGTAGAAAGTTAGAATTAAAGAGAATTTCGATTTTTGTTCTATGTATTCTAGAGTGTATGAAATCATGATTATATGTATGGAGGATTGCTGAATAAAGTTGATGATACCCGAGTTGATTATTGGCGATGAATGAAAATCATGGCCTAGTGATATTTGTTGTATTAAAATCTTGTAGAAACCACTGAGATGATATCACTGTTTGAATTTGTGGCATGGTTTCAAATCGTAGTTATCTCCAACACAATACAATGCTCTCAAACTTATGATTCATGCATGAGATCCCCCCTAACATATTTGGATTGGTAATAAGATGACGGGTTGTGTCAAATCATGGCTTTGATTAATATTTCGGTCTCCACAATAGTTCAAGGATGAATATTATATTGCTGGAACATATGCCATGTTGGATTTACAGGAAATTAGTTTTCTTGTAATATTTGTGTTTGAATAACAAACAATTGCAGGTCCTTAACCTACAGGTTCGAGGTAGGAGAATCACTCTTCATTAATTGGTATCAGAGCAAGAAGATTCTTGCGTGCAACATGGAGAATATTTTGCAAGGAGGTACAAATCTATTGAGATTTGGTCAGTAAATTTGGTATTTATGATTTGTGTAGGTAACAATAGAGGAAGGTGAGAGAATTTGCAGAAGCCTAGAGCAAAGGAGTGATCGAAAGGTTCCAAAGGAGAGGACCAGAAGAATACCAAAAGGGCAAGATCAGAAGAGAAGTTTGGTGAGGTATTTTGTAGCAAGGTAGAGATACTTGTTACTGTAGAGGCTTTGTTTTAGCTCAAAGGTTAGCTGTTACATGAAGAAGATCACTCATAGGTTAGCTGTTACATGAAGAAGATGAGGAAGAGATATGACTAGTAGGTCATAAAATTTTGTACCTCGAGAGTCTGATGCATGGGCATTGTAGCCTTCCAAGTCATCATCGAAATTGAGCTTCTAGAAAGCATATGACGTTGTAAAGAGGATGATATCCTCGTGTTAGCATTTAAAATGTCCACGTATTTTGTTTATTAAATCCCTTGTAATATGAGCAAATATGTTCGTTGACAGATTTTGAGATCAGAAGGAGAGATCCAAGGGACAGTTTGAGAATAGATAGGATCTAATGGTTATGTTTTTATTTTATATAATGTAAGCTATGAACATGGGAAGGGGATGACCAAGAAATGTCGATCAGGCCGTGAGCCAAGAAGCCATGACCATGTGATGGTAGAAATTTAGAATTAAAGAGAATTTCAATTTTTGTTCTATGTATTCCCGAGTGTATGAAATCATGATTATATGTATGGATGATTGTTCAATAACGTTGATGATACTTGAGTTTCTCATTGGTGTTGAATGCAAATCATGACCCACTGATATTTGATGTGTTAAAATCTTGAAATCGCTGAGATAAAATCCCTGTTTGAATTTGTGGCGTGGTTTCAAATCGCAGTTATCTCCAACACAATACAATGCTCTCAAACTTATTATTCATGCATGTGATTCCCATCAACACATTCAGATTGGTAATAAGATGATGAGTTGTGTCAAATCATGGTTGTGATTAATATTTCGATCCCCACGTTAGTTCAGAGATGAATATTATATTACTGGAACACATGCCACACTGGATTTACAGCAAATTAGTTTTATTGTAATGTTTGTGTTTGAAGAGTGGACAATCGTGGGCCCTTAACCTACAGGTCCAAGGTAGGAGAATCACTCTTCATCAAATTCCTTCAACAATACTCCCAACACAATTCTCCAAAGAACACATCCAAATCCCCCCCCCCCCAACAAGGCCAGCCAAAACCCCCTTTTGTATGAGCCTTTTAAAACTTATTCCTCCACTCCTCTCTTAATGTATCGTTAAAAACCCCCCTCCCATTCCTTTAATCCCCCATATTATGTACTTCATCATCTACTCAGATGTGACCTCCTA
>ML804569.1:120848-133165 GCA_009831015.1 Picea engelmannii | reverse complement strand
CATGCACTTTCAAAATCAAATAAAAGCAATGTCTTTATAGGCACATATTCACATTTGTGTCATACATTTAAAGACAACATGAGAAACTATATTCACACTAATATATTTTAAAAATCATACACAAATGCAATGCTTTCACTTATAAGCAACAGATATTAACTTCAACAAAATGCCCAAAAACAATGCTTGACAACTATGGATTTTTTGTATGAGATTAAAATGCAATGGTTATTCCATCAATATGCATTGTGTGTGTGTGTGTGTGTGTGTGTGTGTGTGTGTGTGTGTGAAAGATTGATTATTTCTATTACTACGAGTAGTTCTATATTTTAATAAAATGTTTTATTTTGAACACCATACTCAAGACTAGCTAGCTATGTAATATTTTTCCTAATTGAGGGAGGGGAACAAAATCAATTTCGCTTGGGAAGGTAGGCATGCATATGAGAGGGGTTCACTAGTCTAAAAATTGTCTTATTTGCAACATTGTGTAAAACATATTTCAAGAATACAAGAGTAGGTCAAAAGAAACCCTCCCTCTTGGAATTAACTATGACGATATTTGAAATTTCATTAAACATTCATCAACCAAGCTTTAAGTTTTTAAATGCAAAATCTAGTTAATAATTACTACAGACAACACAATGTAATTTCAAAATCTCCACTCAAGTAGGAATTGGTAATCAATAATGTGTCCCATAACACATATCTATGATTATCGCAAGCATGCAACACTAGCATAACTAATTAATATTAAGCATAAACCATTATTCTACATACTAATTCTATTTTAGATATTTATTATTTATCTTGTCTCTTAAATATCTTAAAGTATTTTAGATGGAGGTCTTGTTCTCTTCTCCAAGGAGGGCAATGCTAAGGTTTAGGTTTATTGTACTTGAACTCATGCATGTAGCACCTTAATCCTTGATTAGAAATGTGATTCCATACTCATCAGGGTCATAACAAGAATAAGCAAATGATCATTTAAGCTATAAGTTTTTTGTCTCGTAATTCACATGTATATTGTTACATAAAATGACATAAAACTTTAAAGCATGAGTATTACCAGCTTTAAGGGAAAAACATGATATATACCAACATGTGTCAAAGTTAAATACCTCACAGCATCCTCAAGTGTATTCACTTATCAACCCTATAATATTTGTTAACAACAATCTCATAGTCATTAATGGAATTTCATTCATCGTCATCAACGAATACAAAGGAGGAGAAGCATTGAAACTTTATCATGTTCATAAAATGAGATCCAAGGAAAGTGAATGGGTGTGCATCATTGTCCTCCAACCATCGACAATCCTTTGTGGATTCCACCCCATGTTGGCGTATGATACCACTAGGGAAAATAAAAGAAATTAAGGGCTCCCAAGTCACACTTCTCTTTATCGAAATCCTCCAAACGCCTCCAAAATAGCCACTGCTAAGTTTTCAAGTTAATCTTTTAGAAAAATTGTTCTTTAGCACCCACTCTACTACCCCATATAACACAAGAAGGCTCCCTTCTCTTCTCTCTGATCCCTCAGGAATCTCATTTCTCTCTGTGCTCTTCAGTTTGTGTAGCAAGGGTGAGGTTGTATTATTATCTCCTTTCCTATTGAAACTTTAGTAGAGTTATGCCTCTTAGACAACAAATTTGAATCTTGGATGGTTCCAAATAGGCCAACAATCTACAAGGATATTAAGAAGATCTTTCCTACTCATTCCTGGTGTTTAATATCAACTATCTTTTCCTCTATTGTTCCTCCATGACTCATACAAAAGTTGGGTTGCAATTTTTATCAAAGAACTATGTTTTCCCTTCAAGATCTCCCTTTTTTCCAAGCTAACTTCTTCAAATTCAAATTCACATGAATGAATGGGTGAATAGGGAAAGAGAGAGTTTCTCTCCATTCCTTTCTTGATTCCTTGATGATAGGACTTGGTTACTACAAAGTAGGAGGTCATTGCTCAGATATAATATATAGTTACTTGAAGTAACTACTATGTTTCACTAAATTCCTAATTAATTCACATAAATATCTAGACTAAAGTGAAAAATAAGATAATTATATAGAAGAAGTTTATAGATAGTATATGAAAAGAACATGAGGTATACTTCAATCCTTTAGCACCCTTATCTTTCCTCTTTGGTAGACTCATAGCCCCTTCAATGCTCTTTCCTAGTAAGAAACCTTAATTAAAATTCAAAATAATGATGTGTATGTCTTTTCAATTATCCCAGACAAGTCTATTTTTTTTCCATAATGATAAGAGTATTAAATCTCAACCCTAAAAACACAAAGCTTGAACCCGTTACCAATTGTACTATCAGATGAAGCTACATCCTCACAATTATACCTCATTGCATGAAACTAAACATAATAATGAAACACATGTTTACAACATATACATAAATAAAGTTTAGAGTTTTCAAAGAGTTCAAAACGGAATATAAAAGGTAGCCAGATGGGCAAGATTTTTCCTAACGGGGGCAAGCAAAAATTGATTTTGCTTGACCCCATAGGCATGCATGACCCCGTAGGCATGCATGTAATGACGAAGAAATCGATATATTGGAATGGTATTATGCCTAATGTGACGGTTAATTACATTTAAAGGTGTATATTTATTGACAATGAGCACAATTAATCACCTTTTAATCTAAAATTCTAATTTGATGACTAACCATTAACATCAAAACCGTGACTGATAAACGAAAAGCCCAAACAACCACTCAAAACCAAAACCGTCGCTGATGAACGCCGAAAGGCGCGAACAGAAAATGATAAAAAAACAGAGAAAATAGAGAGCAGAAATCTGTGTTCATTATTCAATGTTATATCGGTAACATATTTGTATGTACCTCTACACGTCGCCACACTCTTCTGGTACTGCGCCGGATCTTGATTTTCGACATTCAGCAGGATGATCAGGTGGGAAGACCTTTTTCTCTGTGTCTCTGCTCGACATCCTTGTAAGTGAACGAAGGCGAGGGATGGGAGATTTCGAAGGCGACTGTGAACCATTTGGTGATTGAAGCTGACAGCCTTCGCCAGGCGACGAGAAACCGTCGGGCCTCTTGGGTATATCAATGGCAATCTGAGGCATTAATGTTCTTCCACCAGAGGTTCCCTCGTCCATCTCTGTTTTCATTTGTTTCTGCCGACCCGAAGAGAATATATTTGTTGGGACCTGCAAATTATAGTCTTCTCCACAGCTTGCAGTCTGCTCTTGCTCCAAATTCAGATTGTCATGGAAGCCTGAACTAATTGGTCCTGGCATTGTAGCCGAAACCTGCTCTATTCTAGCGGATTCCAAAACTGGTTGTTCCGGCTGGGCACCAGTTCGGCAAAGGGGACAAGTAGAGTGCGAACGAAACCACATGTCAATACACTCAACATGAAAACTATGCCTGCAATTGGGCAGAAGCCGGCCTTTCTCATTCTCCTCAAATTCGCACAGACAAACAGTGCAGTCCAGCCCATCTGTGAAATTCTGCGATTTATAGAGAAAGATGGGCAGAGTCTCTAATACCGCACAATCCAACCCCACGTTCAGCAGCCTCAACGGTTCTTCTCCTGTAAACAGAAACTGACGACGAATAGAAGCTGATCTCCGTCGATTTCGTCTGGACAATCGAGCAGTTTGCCTCCAAAACCATTTGGCATAAACGTTTAGAAAAAYGACGAACAAAAGCACAAGAAGAAGAACGATTATGGCCGACACCATGATTTTSCCATCGTTGGCATCCCTAGGCTCGCGGTAATCCAGATTTATGGCATATCTGGGCTTGCTTTYGGGTTTGTCAAAATGCGGAGGCTGGTGATTAAAATCGCTGCCCAATCTGGGCTTGCTTTCGGGTTTGTCAAAATCCGGAGGCTGGTGATTAAAATCGCTGCCCAATCTGGGCTCAGCATCATTCTGAGGCATCTGATTATCACCAGGGCCCGATCTGGCATGCCTGGGCTCGCCAGCATCCTGAGGCGAGYAATTRAAACTCCTGCCCAAGCTCATCCTATATCAAATTGAAACCCCGGAATTTCTCTCTGTAAATTCTCTTTCAAATGGGCTGATCTYKGCTTACAAAAATGGCAGGCTACCACTTGGTTTTTATGTGGATCGGTCCTTCAATTTCYCTCGATAGACAGCCTCTCCAAATCCCAYACCCCAGAAATTCCCAGAACTTGTGTATTCAATGGTGCGACTACGGAGAAGGAAAATTGACTGCAGCTAAATGGCCAACCTGGTACCCCGTTTCCGGTTTGACTTCCTCTCGCAGCTTGCTTGTCACGTTCGTCTACTGACTTGGAATGCAAAAAGTTATCGTTGGGCAGACGGCCATTACCGTCTAAAATGAACAGTCGTGTAAAACCACGCGAGTTTTTAGGGGGCGGCTAATTAACCCGCGATTAGAAAAATCAGGAAGCAAATGTAACAGGTGATGTGTTACAATATGCTTTGATTCTTTCTGTAGATAATATTTCTGAGTCATGGGTAGTAGATTCAGGGGATTCTTTCCATGCCACACCACATAGGAAACATTTTCTAGATTATGTTCAAGGTTATTTTGGACAGGTTCATTGGGGTGATGATGCACCATGCAAAATTGTTGGAATGGGAAAGGTAAAAATAAAACAAAGCAATGGAAACCAATGGTTGTTGAAAGATGTAAGACATGTTCTAGATCTAATGAAAAATATAATTTCAATAGGGTAGTTGGAAAGTGAAGGTTGTATATCCATATTTACAGATAAGGTGTGGAAGGTCACCAAAGGATCATTGGTGATAGCAAAAGGAGAGAAGGTAGGTACATTGTATTTATGTACTGGTAATACTAACTCTTCTATCTCTTTAGCTTCTACATGAGTAGATACATCATTGTAGAACCATAGACTTGGACACATGAGTAAGAAGGGGATCTAGATACTTCACAAAAGAAATTCGTTTCCAGACCTTAAACAAATTGATTTGGATTTCTGTGAGCATTGTGTTTATAGAAAATAGAAGAGAGACATATTTCTTAGAATCAGAAAAGAAAAGAAGAGTGAAAGGTTAGATTTTGTGAATACAAATGTATGGGGATCATATCAAGTATCATATCTTGGTGCATCTCATTATTATGTTAATTTTATTGATGATGAAACTATAAAAACTTGGGTTTATTTCATTTGACAAAAATCTTATGTTTTTGATACTTTTAAGAAATGAAAATCTTTGGTTGATAATGAGACAAGAAAAATCTTGAAGTGTCTCAGATCAGATAATGGAGGTGAATATTGCAGCAAGGAGTTTGATGATTACTATTCATACCATGGTATTTGTAGAGAGAAGACAATTGCAGGAACACCATAGCAAAATGGTGTGTGAGAAAGGATGAACATGACAATCATGGAGCATGCAAGGAGTATGAGATTGCATGTTGCTTTTCCCTTATAGTTCTGGGAAGATGTTGTAGATACTAATGTTTAATTAATAAACAAAGAATCTTCAAGCTATTTGAATGGTAGAATTTCAGAGGAGGCATGGACAGGTAAAAAGGTAAACTATTCTTTTTTGAAGACTTTCAGTTGTGAATCATTTGTCCATATTGATAAAGAAAATAGAACAAATCTTGAGGAAAAATTCAAGAAGTGTACATTTATTGGATACGGTGTTAATGATTTTGGTTATCTCTTATGGGATTATGAAAATAAAAAAATCATTAGGAGTAGAGATGTCATATTGAATGATAAGGTCTTGTACAAAGGTCAGTTGCAGAGAAATAAACAGGAAAAAGAAAAACCAGAGTACACAATGCTTGATGAGATCACTGGAAAAGAAAGTCCAAAGGTACCAGAAAATCAAAATGTACAACAATAGGATCAATAGGTACCTCAAACTCCTGCAAGTGTTGTTATAAGATCTACCAGGTTAAGTAGACCCCCTGAAGGATACTCCCCTTCATTGTATTATTTATTGTTGATTGATTTTGGTGAACAAGGAATGAAAGAGGAAATGGATTCCCTTGTAAATAGCCAGACTTGGGATTTGGTTCAGTTTCCTGTAGGAAAAAGTGAATTACAAAATAAATGGGTTTACAAGTTGAAGGAAGAAGATGGAGGCAAAAAGTGGTACAAAGCTAGACTTGTTGTAAAGGGGTTTGCACAAAAGAAAGGTATATATTTTGATGAAATATTTTATCCTGCTCTTAAAATGACTTCAAATAGGAATATTTTAAGTCTTGTGGAAGTAGAAGATTTGCATCTTGAAAAATTAGATGTAAAAACAACTTTTCTCCATGGGGATTTGGAAGGAGCCATAGTGGTATGAGGTCAAAGGGAAGGAGAATTTGGTATGCAGGTTGAATAAAAGCTTGTATGGCCTAAATCAAGCTCCAAGGAAGTGGTATTTGAATTTTGATAGGTTTATGATAGAACAGAGTTATAGTTGATGTCATTATGATAACTATGTTTATTTTAAAAAGCTAGAAAATGGACGCTATATTATCTTTCTATTGTATGTACATGACATGCCTGTGGTAGGGTCTAATATGCAGGATATGAATGTGCTCAAGAAGAAATTAGATAATTCATTTACAATGAAGGATTTTGGTGTTCCAAAGAAAATACTTGGTATGAGAATAACAAGAGACAGGAAAAATCTCAAATTGACATTGTCTCATGGTGAATATGATCTGGATTTTTTTCAGCACAGAATGAGAGAGAAGATATAATAAATAAATGTACAGATATATATCGAATATCCAATAATAAAATAGAAGTGTATCAAATATACAACCATAAACAAAAATATACATTAATACACAATTTTCTATTAATGAGAGAAAATGTACAAAGACTGTAAAAATACAGAGTGAAAGACTCGCTAGAATGGTGGCATCTTATCTATGAGAAGAAATTTGAAGGTTAATCGCATTCGCAAGAAGATGATTTTACAATGAGGCTCCAAAGGACTTTTTATCACAAATAAAATCCAAAACCCTAGCCCTAGAAGATGAAAAGCCAACAGTTTTGTGGACCCCATTTTGGGTAGTTTGGTGTATCAACTTCCCGAGGATGTAACTTTGGCATACGATCTTTGTTTGGGGTGCATGATAGCTTGTTGGGATCGTTGGAAAGGTATCATTGAGGAGATTGATTTTGGGGGCTCAACTATATACTTAGGATATGATTGAGAATATCGATCCCAAAAACCCTTCATTTAGACCCTCAAAATGGCCCCGAAAGTTAAAAACTGCCAAAAATAGTAAATTACCAAAATTGCTAGAAAACTATTTTGAGATAGATGTATAAGGTGGGTGGACACCGATATCCACTTGGATAAATCCTCCCTCCTTTTGAAGAAATGGTCTCCATTACGTTAAGTTCCCGGGGGGGGGGGAGGGAAAAGTGTTTGTTGAATCTGCATCTTGATGAGTTGTTTGCCTTGTTGGAGAAGTTGCGTTGCTTAGCTTGTTGAAGGTTGTCACGAACCTGTTGTTGGTGGGGTTGAATATATTCAACCAGTTGGGCTACCTGAGTTGAATGTGTGCAAAAGGAATCTTTTATTTTTGTTGCAATCTTGTCGACCTGCTTCTGTTGGACAAAAGGTGCTTGGGTCGAGGTTGTAGTGGTTGTAGTATTCTTTTGTTTCCCTTTTGAACAGATTATGAAGAATCTATATTTTGTAGTATGAGATACTACCTTGCGACATTGTTTAGGTGGAACATTAGTCAGAACTACCTCTGGTATTATGTAGGTATGAACCCCTAGAGAAACAATGACACTGTAGGGTCGAGACTCATAAGCAACATGGCATTTCCATATATATGGTTGGCCCAAGAGAACATCACAGACATCCAGTGTGTCAACATCACATAATACCTCATCCTTGAAGGGATCGATGTCATATGAAAATCAACACTGTTCATTAACACGACGATCTCGTCCCTCATGAAGCCACCCGATGTTGTATGGTTGCGAGTGTGGTGTTTTTGACAATCCCAACTGTTTGATGACCTATGCTGAGATGAGGTTCTTATGGCTTCCTCTATCAACAATAAAATGTAGGGGGGTCCCCTTCACTCACATCTCTGAATGAAAAAGGCGGTCCTCCTCTTCAGGATCTATTGGTTCTTCTTGTTGAATTGTTGCAGTCACAACAATAATAGTGGGTTCTGCGTTGATGATCTGTCTTTTACCAGTATTTTCATAATCATATTCTGAATCAAGGTTTGACTCCTTGCCTTTGGTATCAACCACCAATGACTGTTTTGAGAAACATTCATTAGTTTTGTGCCATGGGATTTTGTGGAAATTGCACCATTTTCTAGTGTTCTTCTTTGTCTTCCTGTGACCCTTCTTTTCCTATGGCTTGGATTGGTTTTTGGGAGACTTTTTGTTAGGGCCATAGTTATCATACTTTGGTTATTGTTTATTTGCAGACCCAAAATCCCATTTTTTTTGGTACTTACAATTCTTCTCACTTTTAACAACATATCGATAAACAACATTGATTGTTGAGATGTCCAGAAAATCCATTTCAATTTGGATGTATATGTGTAGAGCCCCATGGTATTTCATAACCAAATGTCGTTCGGAGTATTTTATACCTAGCTTGGTGCTCAAGGTATGGAAGATATTGGTGAACTCCCAAACTGCTTGGCCCCTCTCTTATCGCAGTGTGGTCCATCTCATATACTGGTCCTCATAGTTTCCAACGGGGTAATATTGTTCCTTTACCGCGTCCACAAAAAAATCCCAAGTGGGATCATCCCCATATATTCCAGAATCGTCTGTGGAATGTTTCTCCCAGTAATTTTCCCACCAATTTTTGACATGGGGGATATATTTAAGGAGTGCGAATGTGATCTTTTTCCTGTCGGAAAAATGGTGAACAGAGGAATAACCTTCTAGTAGATCTAACCATTTGTCTAGGGAATCTACATCTATCTGACCTTCAAATATGGGAATATCAAGATTAACATTTACCTTTAAAGGAGATGTGATTCCAAAATGGTTGTTTGTTGAATATGCACTTGTTTCTATCGGAAGATGTTGAAGGATGTGGGAAAAATCCTCCATCATTTCATCCCTCTGTTGCGTGAGAGATTTCTCAAGCAACAAATTGATAGAATAGTCTTCTCCACCATTTTTATTTTCTTCCACCATGGAGAGTTTTTTGGGCATGCTAGAGTGATTGAATTCAAAATATAAATCTTGAGACCCAACTTTCTATACTCAGACCTCGTCGGGGACATGTGCTGAAAAAATGATCAAGAGGAGCTTGCTCTGATACCACTGATTTGGATTATTTTTGACACGAAATGAGGCAAAGATATAATAAATAAATGTACAGAGATATATCAGATATCCAATAATATAACAGAAATGTATAAAAGATGCAACCATAAACACAAATATACAATAATACACAATTTTCTATTAATGAGCGAAAATGTACAAAGACTGTAAAGTTATAGAGTGAAAGACTCGCTAGAATAGAGCCAGCTTATCTCTGAGGAGAGATGTGACAGCTACTTGCATTCACAAGAAGATGATTTTACAATGAGGCTCCAAGAATATTTTTATTATAAAGAAAATCCAAACCCCTAACCCCAGAAGATGAAAAGTGTATTGTTTTGTGGACCCCGTTTTGGGTAGTTTGGTGTATCAACTTCCTGAGGGCGTAACTTTGGCATACAATCTATGTTTGGGGTGCATGATAGCTCGTTGGAAAGGTATCATCAAGGATATTCATTTAGGGGGATCAATTAGAGACTTCTATTATCATTGAGAAGCTCGATTTCAAAAACCTTTCATTTAGGCCCTCAAAATGGCCCTGGAAGTTAAAAACTGCTAAAAATAGTAAATTACCAAAACTTCCAGAAAATTGTTTTGAGCCAGTTGGAAAAGGTGGGTGGCCACCGATATCCACCTAGATAAAATTACATAGAGAAGGTGTTTGAGAGGTTTATAATGAAAAATGAAAAACTAGTTAGTACACCTTTGGCCAACCATTTCAAATTAACTAAGGAAATGTGCCCCAAGACACAAGAGGAGATAAAATACATGTCTAGGGTCCCTTATTCATCAGCAATTGGCATATTGGTGTATGTGATGGTTTGAAAAAAACCATTTAATTCACATGCAGTAGGATTTGTGAGCAGGTATATGAACAATCCAGGTAAAGAACATTGGGAGGCAATAAATGGGATTCTCAGGTATTTGAGAGATACTGTTACTCATGGATTATGTTTTGGATGTTCATACATTGTTCTACAGGGATATGTTTATTTATATATGGGGGGGTTATAAAGATAGCATGATCAACACCAAAGGGTATGTTTTTACTATAGGTGGAACATCAGTAAGTTGGATTTCAAAACTGCAAAATGTTGTTGCACTTTCAACAACAGAGGCAAAGTATGTTGTTGTTATAGAGGCTAGTAAAGAAATGATTTGGTTACATAGGTTTATGGAGGAATTGAGAAAGAAGTAGGATAATAACAGGTTGTACTGTGAAAGATAGAGTGACATTCATCTTTCAAAGAACACAACCTTCCATTCAAATATTAATCATATACAGCTCAAGTGTCATTTCATACGATCCATCTTGGAAGATGGACATTTGATGTTGGAAAAGATACACACTAGCTAGAATCCTACAGACATGTTAACAAAGGGAGTAACCAGGGAGAAACTGAGTTCCTTCTTAGTTTTAGTTGGTCTTCAAAAATGAAGATGAATATAACAAATTTTCAGGTCCAAGAAGGATCATAGTCCATCATATACAACAGTGGTGGAGTTGTTGAGATTAGTCTGCAAGTGGGAGAGTATTGGTTGTGGAGCCTGGTTATCTTCCTGATTCAGAGGTATTTGTTTTCAGTCATGTTTATACCCCATCCTGACTTTACACCCCAGAAGAATGTACACTCTTCCACACGAGGGAGTGCAGAGGGGTTTTACCCCCTCTATAGAGTATTGGGGCAAGAGGGCCCCAAAAAAGGGTTTGGGGGCAAAGCCCTCGAAGGAAAAATTTCCTTGTAAATGTATATTGTAATTTAATTGTAAATCTGGACCATTCATTATAAGGTCACATATCTGACGATAGAAGTTATGTTAGGTTTTTTTCCTTAGAAGACAACCCTCATTTTTATGAGGGAAATGTATTGCGGCTATGGATCACTGCGAATATTGTAGTCAAAGATAGCATACTATGAAAGAAAGAAGAGGAATTTACAACAGTTTTGTTGTTGGTTGTATCCCTCCATTTGTTGGATAATAATAAAAGAATGATCTGGCAATTTATCTGTTAGACGTAGCCCACACTGGGTGAACCACTGGCGGCAACCTCACTCTCTCTTCAGTGGGTCACTCCACCAGGACCTTCTCACTCCACGGCCCGAAGAGTCGATGTTCTTCCACTCCTCTCGGGAGTTCTACCCACAGTCTTCTCAGCGATCCACCCTTCTCGTATCGGGAGATCGGGACTCGCGATATCGCGAGCCTCACTGTGCTGTCCCTGGGGAAAACAAAACTCCGAACCCCGACGGTCAAAGGTCAACCTCGGGGAATTCCTACTCACGACGCGAGCCTTGATCTATCCAACCCTCGAGTACCGAAACTCCGATGCTCCAAGAGCACTCCACCTGGGCTCCACTCTGACTCTCGGGTCCCACGCTGTCACGTCACTTCGGGACTTCGCGACTCGCGGGTCCGCGACTTCAATCTCCTGCAACTGGAAACCCCGAATGCTGAACTCCGATATTCCGGATTCGTGCCACCTGTCCACACTCGGATCGACGGTCCCGACTAAATCGGGGAATCGCACTTCACGATCCTAACGTGCATGGGACTATTGCACTTGCTGACCCCGATTCGCCGATGTGGGATGGAAATGGTTCCTCCGTGCACCTGCGGCTTAAACCTCTCGCGGCTCCTCCGCGATTCACGGTACCCTAGAGTTCGGGAATCTCCTCGATCAACTCCAGTCGTCGATTCTCTTCCTCTATGAAGAGGTCTCTACTCCACCACCTTCGTCCCGTGCGCCCATTACCGGGTTGATTTCTCAAGGAACCAAAGGGCTATCCCTTCTGAGCTTCGTCCTCTGGCCCCTTCAGAGAACCTTCAGGCACTCGCTCACCCTTCAACCTTCAACCACTCTCTAAGCGTCGAAGTTTTCCTGGGCTCTGTACACTCACGCTTGCAACAACCTCGCCCTTCCCTCTTCTCAGACTTACTTCTGATACCTAGTCCGACCTGCACTCACCTGCACGGCTCGAATACTCAGACCCAACTCTGAACGAGGTGAGAACAAAGGTTTCACCACTTAGCCTC
>ML804569.1:84166-113748 GCA_009831015.1 Picea engelmannii | reverse complement strand
AGATCTCCCACAATGTACAAAGGAGGGTGTCTATTATTCCGTTTCCCCTCTCGAAAGTAGAAATGTCTAATCTACAGTTAATTCCTATCTAACAGCATTAATTCAAATAAATGCCTTCCTATCTACTAATACAATATAACTGCACTCGGCTTTGAATGCCTTCATCCAAACGACGGCGCAACAATCTCCAAAGCATTTCAAAATGTGCGTGCTGGCACTGTCCAGCTGTATGTTCTTTCTCCGTGCGCGCTGGCTCGCTTGATGACGTGTAGATGCTCCTGCATCAACCACGTATATTTGTGTCTCTATTGTATTATGTATATTCTATGTTTTATTTCCGCATTTGTTTTATTCTATTTCTCCTAGATCATGTTTTTATAACATCCAATGGGGTAAGGCTTGAATAAGGGAACCGAAAGGGGTTTGAGTCCATGAGAAAAATAATTTGTTGAAAAATGATAAGTATGATTGTGATCAGGGTTAAGAGAGGAATATAATGGGATAGGGATCAAATAATGGTGCCAAAATGATATAGAGTTTTTTCTTTTAATACTCCAATGGAGTTATACTTCAATATGAATAATACTACAATGTTGAAATGCCCAAATTCTTAACAGGAAGAAATGTGTAGTAATTTCGCAACAAGAATGCAGGAGGTAAGGTTGCACGACAACAAATCTTTTTTTTTTCTTTCGGTTTCCATCCCAAGGGTTAGGGTATTCAGGGTTTCTACAAAGAAGGTTTCTTCCTATGTTATAGCTCTCTAATATATGTGTGGGGTCCAATAGTAGTACTCGGCCCAATATCTTAGGGAACCAACTAAGGAGGCTATATTGTTCCCTTATCCATACTAAATGGAGAGTATCATCCCAAGTGTTGTTCTTGGTGGAACTATAACATTCTTGAGGCCAATCGCTTTATCTATAAAGGGATTCAGTATATCTAGGTCAACTCGTAGACAAGTGTTTTCTAATACGCTACCACTCAAAGGGGTACCAAAAGGGGTTACAAGGGTGAGAAACAATGTGTGCTTAAGAACCACTTGTAGTTCCTGCATGTATGATTCCCTGACCATGAATTTATGCACTGAAAGATAGATCTTTGTAGCTTTAAAATGTTGAAATATATCTCTACCCTGAAAAAAAATAACCCACAATTTTTTGCCAAGGAAAGTGCTATGATACCAATTTTAAGGTATCAGATCTCTAGTAATAGATGAATACATAAATATTTCATAGAATAAAAATGGAACAATACAATATATGAAACCACAACACCAAAATAATACCTTTATTGATAGGAAACAATGTTCACTTTCCTCTTCGAGGAGGCAACCTCCAGGAGAGAAGTACTCTATTACAATAATTCATAAGACAAAAATTCGCATGCCCTCACTCATATTTATACTAAATATATCTATCAAAAGAATAATCTATAGGAATATCATCTATAAGAGGAAGCTTCTATTAGGTCTTCTTACATTTGACTTATTCTTCCTTATTACTAGGCCTTATTAATATTTTCCTTTATTACATGGAAAATATATTATTCTACCTAAGTGAGGGGTTTGGGAGGTTAGATTCCTAACATGCAATAGATCGAAGGATAAGAGATAATATTTCCCTTACTCTGGTTGAGGGTCCATATCTCACCTCGGAGTCCCCTCATCGACGTTCATCTTCCCCAGGTCTACAAATTACTCTGAACGTAACCCTATTATCGATGATTAAGATCTACTATATCTCCATATCAACGGTCTAGATCTAATTATGTCCCTATGCCAATAGAGTTCCCATATATAATCATCGTGCCAAATCGATGGTCACAATTCCTCCAAGGAAAAATAAGGGTTTTATCTCAGGATTAACAGTCTGGTCCAGGACTTGGCCAAATTTTCGTGAGGGTTTTCTCTAGTACTTTTCAATAATTCTAAGTTTTTGAGGACTATTGCATGGGTCCAAGACATCCCATTTCCTAACCTGGGTGCCTTTTTTTTTCCTTATCCCACAAGGAGTGTTTCATTTTAGGGATCCAAACATGGTGACACACATGTGCACACACACACACACACACACATCAATATCCACATGAAATTTACAGTGAGAAGGGATACTAGTTCATCCTTCAACTTAATATATCACCTTGAGTTGAGTTATTCACACACTTGAAGACTATATATGCTCATACCATTTCCATGTTCACCAATCACACAATCGTTTCACAGCCATATACCTGCAATTCATTTTATAAATACAAATATTGTCTATAGTTAAGAACATAGGAATTCCCTAGTAGATATATTCCATGCATACATGGGGCCATCCCCAGAAATACACAGTCAAGCTCACATAATAGAAATTAATTTCCATAATCACTATATTGATCATCCAACCATATAAGTTTTCAAATCAATACATAGAAACATAGTAAGTTACTTATCTACAAATTTGGGAGGTACAAGAAACTACTGAAGTGTATGTCTCTCTCCACCCAACCATACAAAAGATGCACCAATTTTTGTAGAATTCGACCTCTCCTGAGCCAATGTATGATGTCATGAGTGAAAATCTCAATGGAATTTACTAGGTTCCTCTGTTCTTTCTTCTCAAACCAGAGAGTTCTCTTTGTATCTCGTTCTCTTCCACCCATGTTCAGGATTTTCCCCAATCATGTGTATTTAGCTATCCCTCTTTCATTTACTCTTCCCCAAGACCTCGTGAGTCATGTTATAATATTCTTGATGGTTACTTATTTCTATCCTCCATTGATTATTTGAATGATATTACCCAACTACTAGCTTGACTGGTAATCAAATTTCTGGGATGAGGAAAGTTGAGGGTATACATTGTTTGTAATTTGAGAGGGTACTTCCTAGCATAGTCATTCCAACTAGTACTATCTTATGTTTTGAAACATTCCTCTCATGACATCATAACCCGTGAAGGAAACCACTTTAGTATTAGATAAACATTTTCTTGTTGCATTAATAATCAAATATGCACATTACAAAATTAATCAAAGGTCCATTGTCTTTCAATAATCACATAACAACCTTGTTTATAGTTTTGGTAAAGGTAATAATTAAATTTATAGAATGAGGTAAACATGGGTGTTACAATCCCCTCCCCCTTAAAGGAACATCGGCCTCGAGGTTCTATCTACTGTGAAAACTTTATATATAGAACTAAAAAAAATGGGTATGCATGTTTGGTGGAATCCTCCAGTTTCCATGTAGCATCATCAAGACCAAAGTGTTTCCATTGCACCTTTACCTATGCAGTGGTTCTATTCTTGAGAGGTATATTTTTTTTTCTAGGATACACTATGGTTCTACCATGAATTCTTTCTCTGGATCCACCTATATCACATACCAATCAATTATGTCAACAAAATCATGTATATATTTCTTTAAGAATGAAAAATGGCAAAAAGTATGTTCTTTCACTATGGGAAGTAAAGGTGATCAATAATATATAGGTTCCAGTCTCTCCATAATTTCAAAAGGTCCAAAAAACTGAGATTCTAGCTTGGCACATGTTCCCATTCTCAAGGATCTTCTTCTGGGTTTAATTCAGAGATACACATGATCCCCTACTTTGAACTCTTTATGAGTCCTTTTGTTGTTTGTATAACTCTTCTGGATGTCCTGGGCCACTTTTAGATTTTGCTTTATTTTAGATAATTGATTCTCCAACTACTTTATCATGTCTATCACAAGTGTGATTATGTCCACTAGGTTTCCCTCGCTGATTGGAATTTTTCATTTTCTTCCATAGAGAGCCTCGATAGGGCTCATTTTCAAGGATTTTCGATAGCCATTGTTGTAGGAAAATTATACCAGTGGTAGGTATTGTTCCCATTTATTGGGATGATGCATCAAATGCATCCTCAACATGTCTTCCAATACTCAGTTTACCCTCTCTTTATTCCCATCAACTTGAGGGTGATAAGTTCTACTAAATAAAAATTTAGTTCCAAAACCATCAAACATATATTTCCAAAATTATGAGGTGAATTTTGTATCTCTATTGGATATGATTTCCCTAGGCATCCCATGTAGCTGAAATATTTATTTCAAGAAAATATTGGCAATATATATTTCCTTGCAAGTGGACTTTATGAGAATAAAGTGAGAAGCCATGCTCAACTTGTCCACAACAACCATAATGACATCATTTTTCTTGGATGATTTAGCTAATCATTTGATGAAATCCATGGAGATGGTTTCTCATTTCCATTATAAAATAGGTAGTGGCTAGAATATCCCTGGTGGATGATAGTGTTCCACCTTAACCTGTTTGCATTCCAAAAATTTAGCTAATAATCAGCTATGTCCTTTTTCATTCCTAGCATATAAAATAGTTTCCTATTGGTCATGATCATTTTTTGATAGTCAGGATGACCTGTATAGGGTCTTTTATGTAGTTCATCCATGATGAAATTCTTCAATTTGTCAAAATTTAATATATACAATTAATCTTTGCAGGTCAATGGACCATCATTCAACACTCGATATCTAGCTTGACTAGAATTTAGTTTGGGATGGTCAAACAAATACCTTTATCCACTATGGTCTAACATGAGTACAAATTTTCTTCCTAGGAGATGATGTCTCCACATTTTCAAGGCATGTACTATGCAAAATAATTATAAGTCACAGGTCACATAATGCATTCCATGTTTATTCAAATTCCTATATTCATAACAGATTACATGTCCTTTTTGCATGAGGACTCCTACGAGTCCTTCTTTGCAGGAATTTGTGCACACAAGGAAATCCTTGTCAGGGTATGCAATCTTCAACATAGGTGCATTGGTCAATAAATGTTTCATCTACTAAAAATTCTCTTCACACTTGATTGTCCAAACAAATTTGACTCCCTTTTTTTGAATGGAGGTGATTGGATAACCAATCTTGGAAAAATCCTTTATGGACCTTCTATAGTACCCTTCTAGGCCCATAAAGGATCTGATATCAGTTACATTATTTGGTGTATACCAATCCATAATGGATTTTATTTTGTCATGATCAACTGCCACTTCTTCCTCACTGATGACATGGCCTAAGTAATGGATTTGTTTTTGGAAAAAGTCACACTTAGTAAAATTTTCATAAATATTATGTTCTCTCAGCACTTGAAGCACTAACTTGAGGTTTTATTCATGTTCTTCCCTAGTATTATAATAGATTAGTATATCATAAATAAAAACTAACACAAATTTGTCCAAAAAGTTGTTGAGAAGACTATTCATCAAGAAAATGAAGGTGGTTGGTGCATTGGTAAGCCCAAATAGAACCACCACAAATTCATAGTGACCATACCTTGTCCTAAAGGATATTTTTTGGATGTCTTCATCCTTAATCTAGACCTCAAGTCAATATTGGAGAAAATTGTAGCACCCATTAACTTGTCAAATAAGTCATCAATTCCCATCAAGGGATACTTATTATTAATTTTCATTTTGTTGATTTGTCTATAGTCTATGCACAACCTAAGTGTGCCATTGTTATTCTTCATAAAAAAGGTTCGTGCTCCCCAAGGATACACACTAGTCTGAATATAAGCCTTTTCCAACATCTCCTTCAATTATAATTTGATCTCAACTAGCTCTAAGGTACTCATCCTATAAATTCCTCTAGACATTGGCACTACTCTAGGTACAAGTTCTATTGAGAAATCAATTTCTCTTCTTGGTGGTAGAGAAGGTACCTCTTCAAGAAACACATATCTATATTCTCTCAATATAGGATGGTCCTCTAGGATTGGTTTATGGTCCTCAACATAGCACGGTACTTGTATTGCATATGAAGGGCATCCTTTTCTGCAATACTTCTTAACTTGAAGTGATGATATTTCTCTCATTGAGACACGATTTTGAATTCCTTGCAGGGTCATTCTCTTCCCTTCCTCATTTTCACACTCTAACATTTTATTATAGCAATCCAGCTTGGCTTTATGGTAATCCAACCAGTTTTTTAGTGTCCTATAAATAGGTTGTTAGAGTTAGAGTTAAAAATGTATGATAGGGTAAAGTCATTCCTTCGTCTCATAAATACCATTGCATTTTTATCTTAGGTCATGAGTCAATGAGTTTGTGATTAATAATTTTTTTTAGATAAGGTCATAAAATAAATCTTGAGTCATGAATCATGTGGTATTGATATCAAAAGATATGGGTTTCCATGTCGCCAAAGAGTCATAATGAAATATCATGAGGTCAATTCAAATAATTTAGAGTCAGTATTGTCATGGTTCATAGAATTTCATGAGCTCAAATCCGTTGGAGGCACCTGTGTTATAACCCTAAATTGTACCACACATGCTTACCTAGCATCAGGCCAACTCATATCCCTTCTTTGCCAAAACTTTGTTGAACAACTCTTTGAAAATCCTCTTGTGTCAAGGCCCACGCGCCCTAACCCATTACTGCACGCGTGTACACACTGGATGACTCACAACAACCTATGTGTACCTAACAAAGCATGAAAAAAGGAAAGTTGACGATGAAACAAAAAGCTATGGGTCAGTTAACTTAAACTCCCGGCCATGCATGGCCGAGGGTTCGTCCAAAACCCTAGCTCCTTCTAGCCTATAAAAGAAGGGGTAGGGGTACCATTTAGAGGGGGGAAAATAGAGAGAAGAAACCTTGCCCATTTACGTAATCCATTGTCCCAACCCTTTATCCTTTCCTCATGCCAAAGGAGATTTAATGCAAAGCAGTTGAAGGACAGAAGAAGAGGAGCCCAGGATCAGGTTCAAGGAGTGGTGGTCGGTCTCAGCTTTTGTAAGTTGATTCACTTTCAGTAATAAAAAGAATGCTTTTCATGTCCCAATGCATGAATTGTCTATGGTTTGATTGATTTATGCTTGATTTCTAACCCTTGAGTATAGAAGTAGCATACATGCATAGTTGTTGTTTGTCTTGAGTGTAGGTCATCTTTGGAAGGAGAAATGCAAGCAAGTAATCAAAGCGCAATGGATGATCTACATCAAACAGTGGTAATAAGGTAGGTGGTCCTTTTCCATGCATTTACTGAGAAAAAGGGATTTAAATCTTGGGATGTAGGTAAAAAAGTAGTTTCTATTCAGTGAAATCTGCATGCAAGTCTGACCCTAGTTTGCTAGTCCGTAGGGTGTTTTTCCCAACAACAGAATTGGAAACCATATTGGGGAGAATACTCTTTAGGGTTCCTAGATTTATTTAAGTTGGGTAGTTTAAAGACTAGGTTTTCTATTTTTTCTTTGCCTGTCTTTTATTTTTTCTGTAAGGTCTGAGCTAGTAGGGAGTCTGGTTTTCCATATCAGCTTTCCCTGAATTTTGCTTGACTATATTTTTTGGGACACATAGAGGTACACGCGGCCTGCAAAAGGCCTAAAGGTGTGTACCCATGACTTATCCTCTGATAGCCTGATTGTGAACGCTAGCTGTAGAGATAGCAGTGGCATGTAGGCATTCAGAGAACCTTAGAGGCAGTCCTCCTCTTCCCTGTCAGAATTACACATTCTCAGGGGGTTTTTTGGAATCCTGTCTGAGTCTTGCTGGTTCATAGTCTTATCTTAGATTGATTTTTTTGCTTTATTATTCCTTGCATTATTTGTCTTTTCTGTTAGAAAGAGCATCCAAGCCTTCAAGGGATCCTGGTGATCAATACCAGAGGCCTCTTCCTGGTCTGAATTACCTGTTTTAATAGTTTTCCTTAGAATTTAGATATACACGCGGCTTGTACAAGGTCATCCTGCGTGTACACGCTTTCTGTCTCTGGTCAGCACGCATTTGCACACGTGTTGTTTGAGTGACAGTCACATGCCTGTATAGGCTACTTTTTGCTCAGGGTGGGATAGTCATCCCCTCCTTTGATAAGAAGTATTCCTCTCAGGTGTTTGAATCTAGGTTTGAACAGTCAATAGGTTAGGATTCATTTTACCCTTAGCCTGCTTTTTCTCAGTTAATAGTTGACAAAAAAAAAATAATAATAAATAAAAATTTTGTTTTATGGTTTTTAGACAAGTGTGAGAGTCATTGTTTGTTCAATTTCCTTTGTGTGATTCTTCAATCTAATTATTTTCGATCTGGGATTTAAGCCATAATTTTTTTTCTTGGTTTTTTGCTCGTCTGTATTTTCCCCTTTTTGCTTTACTAGCACTTAAATAAATAAAAAACTCTTTTCATTTTCTTCTTTGGTTGAAGAGTGTGTTTCTGCATCATTAGCTAGGGAAAAGTCTTTTATTTCATAATTTTTTTGCAGTTTGCTTACATCATAAGTAGCTCATAGTCGAGAGAAATTCCTTTGAGTTTGTTGTATAAAATCTTAGAAAATTTTAAAAAAAAAAAAACTTTCTTTGTGAAAAGTTGTTGAAATTTTTGCATTTAGTAAAAGTCTTTTGTTTCCATCTTTTTTCATTCATTTTTTATTTCGTCTTTACACATCATCAGTGTCACCCTCATACCCCTTGACATAAGATAAAGCCATAAAAGCAATCCTAATTTTAAAATCTACTAGACTTTTATGTTTGTAGGGTTCACAAACTAGTTCAGGACTAGGGCCTTGGATTAGGTTGGAGAGGAAACTCTTCAAGGCCATTCAAAACCAAACATTAGAGTCTGAGATAGGGAGTTTCTAAGTCCAGTTTCATGGAACTTATCCGGGACCCCCCTTTAACACAGGGGATAAACATGAGGTCACGTGCAGAAAGGTAGCGGAGATAACCCCTCCAAAGCTGGACCAATCGTAGTGGAGAACACATATAGAGGGCTTGTTTTGGGATTTCGTCATTTGCATTTGCCACGGGGCTTCATGGGTCTCGAATATGTTCGAGGTCCTCAGTTGTCTTCCAGACCATTTTCTCTCGATACCCTTGACAGGTTTCAGGCTTGATACCCTACTTACTGTGGTCTACCTGACTTTCGACTGTACCCACCTGGTGACTGTTCGCGTGCTGGCAACCTAGTTGCCAATATTTTTAGGGACATACACAGGTGACTCTGGGGGTATACCGCAATAAATAGGACAGACATCAGGCCACACTTTGTAGAGTATACCTGGAGGGTGCTTCTGTGTTTGAGTTTCACTAGCACCGGTAAGTTTCTCTAGTGTTGGCTGTTGTAACTGTTCTTCCAAATAGTTTAGTGATTGTTTGTCTTATCTCTTACGGGCTTCTTTTTTAGTGTGTGTTATTTTTGAACATTTAGAATACCTTAGCGTGTCTTGGATCTTATCACATAGTGGAGGATCCTGAGCTCCACCGGTCATGAAGGCTTCTTGGCCTACCGCTGGTTACACTGGAGCCACCCCCACCACCATTAAGGCGGAAGCTAGACCAACAAGGGTATTTTGAAGCGACCGGGTTACAAACCTTTGTTCCTGAACAACTCTCGGAGAAATAAACTATTTTGAACCTTGAAGCAGCCGCTCTTGGCTTGGTTGAAACCCCAACCACTAATATCTTGGCACCGTTTATTGTACCAATCCAATTTGACGAACGCCAAACAATGCCTCACACAGATATGCAAACAAATGTTGTTACTTCTTCTGGGAATTCTCCAATTCCCACCACAGTTGCTACCATAGGAGAGTCATCTCCTAACCTACCATCGTCGGTCCAAGCCACCATGGTCTCGACCGTAACTACGTCACACAGTGGACCAAACTTGTCTATGGTGGCGGCCACAACCCCCTTCACACCTAGTTCGACAGGCCCTCCATTTTCATATGGTATGCCTAGTTCGGGTACAAGTCCTAAACTAACCTACTCCACTTTACAAACTTTGGGTCTAGGGGCAGGGAGCTCTAGCGCTCCTTTGCAAGGTAACCTTGGGGGAACTCATGTCCCTTTTAATGCTTTTCCTTATGCAAGAGGTCATATTCCTCCTTCATCCCCTTCGCTTGGTGGTTCGCATCAGCAGTCCGCCAGGTAGCCTACACACACTAGTTTTTTTGGAGAAGGGAGTCAAGGAACACCTGTGCACAGTATGTCGGTAGGTTCGACACCATTTTCTTGGAACGAGACATTTGGTAATAACACTTTCTCATTCGCCACTTTTCCGACTGGGGGCAACCCCATTTTTTGACAATCTACTCTTGCGCAGGGTACTATTCTTGCACAGGGGGCACACATAGCAGGACCTTGGAACTCAGGACAAGGATTTGTTCCCTCCTATGGAATGTCATTCTGGGGTAATTCCTTCCATAGTCAATGGAACCCCGGACATACTACTATGCCTCTCCCCATAGGACCAACATGGGGTAATCCTTCCCAAAGTCCTTCAAATACAATGCATGCCCAACACTCTATGTCCTTTATGGGAAATCAACCCATGATGTCTCCACAGATGCAAAATCCTTATGATGGTCAGGGCCATGGTTTCTACCAGAATCTGAGCCATCAGCCAAACGTTTCCTGGCAACCTGGTGCCAATCAAACTCCATGACCCTTTTTCCCAGGTTATTAACAACAACCCAAACTACCGTTCCTGGCGATGTTACACTTGCCAGATTTGACAAGGTTGTTAAATGATCCTATTTGTCACGATCCACGTTGGCCTCCTATGCTGACGAAGTTTCCTTCAGAAATTTCAAAGTTCAAGGCCAAGCCTAATGAAGATCCAGGTGATCATGTGACTACCTTTCATCTTTGGTGCTCATCTAATTCATTGAAAGATGACTCCATACAGTTGCGATTATTTCAATGTACTCTCATTGGGAGTGTCATGAAATGGTACATCGAGCTCGATCGCTCAAGATACTCTTCTTTTGGCAAACTGGCGATGACCTTCCTTAACCATTTCCAGTTACCTGTGAGATACGACACTGGCACAAAGCTGTTAGCCAATTTCGAACAGACAACAACAGACTATATTTCTGATCATATCTGAGAGTGGAGATGCCGGAAGAGTCTAATCAAGGTACCAGTCCCACCAACATTCCTGCTTGAGTGGTTCCTTAAGTCTTTGGTCCCACAATTATCCAAATACGTCGCGACTTCCGAAGTTTTCTCCGAGGAAGATGCCATCATGAGGGCTCAATAGTTTGAGCTCATCTATTCTCAGTCTAGTTTATTATACAACATCTTGCCAGATGCACCACGTTCGATACTGGATAAAACTAGATAGAGAGTTGGACCACATGCCGACGGTATTTTTGGTTCAGCACAAACCAAGTCTGCTGAGCAATTGACAAAATAGTTGCAACAGTTATCCATACAACACATAGAAGCCAAACTACTTCTTTGGCTGCTCCCCCTACCCAAACGTCAGAAGTACACTCTCTGCAGTCGACTAACCCAAAGTCCACCCAGCAGCCTGAAGGGAAGAAAAAACAATGAAAGAAGGGTAAGGGGGATAAAAAACCCACTGATATTGCTGGCGGGGACAACACATAAAAACAGAAGGTGAGGTATCCATGCAACTTGTGCGTGGAAGACCACCTAACCCATCTTTGTCCTCGACTTGTAGAGGCCCAAAAGTTTGTCACACAGCAACAACAAGAAGTGTTGACTAATCCCTTTCAACATGGGAAAAATCTCACTCAAGCCTCTACAAGCACAGAAGGGGGCATCCAAGAAACCTGCCCGCCTCCAAAAAATCCCTCATCCACGAACATATATATGGTTAGGGGTGATGCTTTCATATCAACTAGAGTGCATGACTATAGTAAACTAACTGCTTTTGAGAAGGGTAAAGAAGATGATCTCTCATCTCTTCCTCTACAGATTGAGAAGACGTTGGGAGAAATAATGACACACATTCCAAAGGGTGCATTTAAAAAAGATTCTCACAACCCAAACGTAAGGGCCGCCCAGAATTACTCTGTGGTGGAGGATTTATCACAAACCCCTTGTGCGATGTCTGCTTTGGAGGTCCTCCAAAGCTTCCCTGCTCAGAGGAAAGCCTTGTTAACCACTTTGGGCTCTACTAAGACTTGTAATCCAGGCACCATCATGTTAGATACAACTGACTTAAAACCTCGTCTACCTTACCATGTAGCATTTCAGATAGTAGTGGCTCATCCCACGAAAACGTTTACACGAAATATCTTTTGTACGGTGGTCGACGAGGGTGCCTCGACATGCGTTATGTCATTAGCATGATGGAAGGCCATTGGTCAAACCCCTTTGTCTTCATCACCTACTCTCCTCATTGCTTTTGATGGTTGTTCTTTCCGACCACATGGCATCGTTCCTTCTTTCCCTGTGCAATTAGGAGGGAAAACCGTGTGTGTCGAAGTAGAGGTATTCGATGCTCCCCTTGACTATAACCTCTTGTTAGGCTGGATTTGGACTTATGCTGTGCAGGATGTGGTTGCTACTTTTTTTTGAGTCTTGTTGTTTCCACACGAGGGTCGGATAGTGACCATTTATCAATTGTATTTCTCCACACCTGACCCAGCTTTGGGGGCATCCACGATCCCGATGATTGATAATCCTAAACCAGGTGTCGTTAATGTAGGAGTTGGTTTGTGCCCATCCTTGATGGGTACCTTTGATTACCCACCTCCTCACGACGATATCAAATTTATATCTAATCACCATAAGGTTGAGATTTTTCAAGTTTCGTCGTTCCGCATGACTTACTTTGAGGATCCTTGGATTCTTCCTTCCCCATCAGCCATGATGGATGAGATAGGGCACTCAGGCATGTCCATGCCCTTTTTTGTCACTGAGGTAACGTACTCTTTAGTCCAACAAGCTTCAGCTAACCCTGATCCGACTCATGCACAAGAGTTAGATCCACGTTTAGAGCCTATTTGGGCTCAGGGTTCTCTCACTAACGTCGATTCGTTAGACTTAGTATTTCCTTCTGATGAAGAAGTAATCGAAGAAATGACTAGTCCAGACAAACCTTGGGAAGATCTTCATCACAGATCATATTTTCTCCCAGAGTTAAGCCAGATCGAAGCAGGAGAATTCACCATTACCATGACGGGAGATCAGCCATGTCCTATTAATCTCTTAGCTACGCAGCAAATTTATGTTGAGGGTAATATGGCGACTAGCATTGAAACTATACCTATCAACATATCCTGAAACCCTGGCATCATGGAGAATTTCTTTGTGAGAGTGGATTGCTCCCCCGAAGAAATTTGAATTTACATGGATCTTTTCAAAGAATTCTGCGACGTTCTTGCCTGGTCTTATGAGGAAATGCCAAGCATCGATCCAAAAATAGTTGAACATGAAATCACAATGTATCTTGATGCCAAGCCTATTCGACAAAAACTTCATCCAGTCAATCCCAAAAAAGTAGCATCCATCAAGATTGAGGCAATCTTGCCCATCGAATGTCAGATCCCATCTCTCAAATTGGCAGTAAGGTTATTGCCAGACACTTCTCCACTTGAAGAACGAGTAGTACACATTGAGTAGCTCGATGAGCAGCATCGCGATGTGGCCCTAGCCAACGAGGCTCACAAACATAAGGTCAAGTGTCAATATGATAGGTCTGTTTGTCCTCGGATTTTCTCTGAAGGTGACCTTGTCCTGGTCTATGACCAAGACAAGGACCCCCTAGGGGCAGGAAAGTTTAAACCCATGTGGTTCGAACTCTTCATTATAAAAGAGGTATTAAAAAAGGGTGCTTATCGTTTGGTTGATTTTGAAGGGAATGCTTTGGCGGAGCCTAGAAATGGGCTCTACCTCAAGAAGTATTACTCATAGACAGGTCACTATGGGTAACTTTTTGTAACATATGTATAGTCTTTGTACTATTACTTTTTAAGTTTCTTTTAAGTGTTATGGATGTGTCATTGATGTTATTTTTCATCAATATGGAAGATGTCAAGTGATTCCGAGGTGTTCGTTGGGTATGAAGATGGTGCTAGTCGACACACGCGGAGGCTTACCTCCGCAACTTGGGTAATATTTACACCTCGGGGCCAGTTGTTATCTTCCAGAGGTATATGCTTAGGTGACACTACAAATAATGTCACTGAGTATAGTGCAGTTATTGAGTTTATTCATGACGCTTTTTCATTGTGTATCTCTCATCTTCGAGTCTATCTGGACGCTCAACTGGTTGTGTCGCAGCTAAACAGAGTATATCGGGTTCATGATCCAACTTTACACCGACGATTCCTTAGGGTATGTCTCTTAGAACGAAACTTTGATTATATTACATATTTTCATGTTCCTAGGAGATTAAACCAAATTATAGATACTCTAGCTAATCAAATTTTAGATTGGCATCTTCCACACATATGAAAGAACATTGACATAAACATGTAAATACATTTTTTCACATAGAATCCATACAACACAAAAGATAAAAAACATATATAACATCATAAAATAACCAGAGTACATAGATGGACGCAAGACCCTCAAAAATGGGAATAGTAACGAGTCACCGGGCTTATGCCCTCAAAAAATATATACAAGTAGGTGCTCATGGAAAATAAAAAGTCTAAGTAGGTTCAAGGCCTATGGGCCCTATTATAATCATCCACAGCACGGGCTAGGTGCCTAAACAATCGGACCCATGTCTGAGATGCCCCCACTACATGAGGCTGCATGGATGATGGCAGGTCCTCTATCTCTGCCATCGGGACTGTGCGAGTGAGCGTAGTGAAGTTCCGCTTAACTCGTCTAAGGATCGTGGACGACGCCTATTCCGTGCATAATCGACAGTTCGCATGGGTCCCACATATGCATGCAACAAACGTTTATCCATCAAATACTATGGCATACAAAAAAATTATATATATAACAAAAATGACATAAAAATTACATATGAAAAAAAAAAAACTACAAAGGTGGAGACTTACCCATCTCCCCTCACTCCTCACTAGGAGACACGGGGATCTCAGGATCTATAGAAAAGTCTATCCCTGCATATGGGTAGTCCTCAATCACAGGGATCTGTCGTGACAACCACGCAAAGAAATCATCATCGAAGGACTCAATGGTCCTTCCACCACCCTGTCGCGGCAGTAATACTGCCCATCTACAAACTACAGGGAAAGAGGCTTGATGTCCTCACACTACAACCCGAGTACTAAAACTTGTAAATCTCTCAAAAAAGAATGAACACAAGATGGTCTTGAACCCAAAGTTCCTCTATGTCCATTGTCGGAAATCTTTCAATTGCCTCTTCATGCACTCGAGTAGTGTGGTACTCCAGTCGAAAATATGTGCATTCATGCACTGGATGTCATACTTCATCTGTGTGCGAGACGCCTAATTCAAGGTTTTTGAGCCGGTAATCCACCCAATCAATAACAATATAGTCTGCAGCACTAAGATAGTAATATTACTAATAGGTACCTGGGAGCCCACACGGTCAGTCCCAGCCTCACAATGCTCAACTATTAGTTCTCAGATCTTTCTCGATCCTGTAGGAAATGTCTGGAAGTTGACCGGTTTCCCTCTCCTTGAGAGGCCAGTCAAAAAGTAGATATCCTCGGTGGTGGGCACCAGTGATTTCCCCTCTAGCATAAAAGATTCTGCATCAAGATGCTAGTAGTCAATCAAGGCATTCAGTAGCTTTGGTTGTGCACGCGTAAATGGACATAGAAAGAATTTTAGTAAACCGCTTTGCATTAACACGGCCACAACATTCGGATCTACTACAACCAACTCACTGATTGCCTCATGCTCCCTCTCCTTCCACTGGACATACATCCTGCCAACACAACAAGGTAAACGAGGGTCAGTAATTTCTTTTGGTTTTCTTTTCACTACAAAAGGGGGGGTACATGCAGACTGTAGAGGTGACAGTTGCGTGTAAATGCAGGCAAAATATACTCTGCCCGAATGTACACGCGGCCTATCCAGAGACATCCCGCGTGTACCTAGGGCCGACCTTTTTAAGGTCGATGCCCACCCAAAAATTAAACTAAAAACTGAAATTGAAGTATTAAATAGCTAGATAAGGGAGTTTTTACTTACTTGGTTCAAGTAGAAGTTCGTTTCGTCCACTGTAGCTCCTGGAATCACTATTTTTGGCAAAGGGGGTCTTTTGGCTCCAGAGTCAATTTCCAAATCAGCAATGGTGATAATGAGCTGCCAACTTCTATTTATAGACTTTTTGGCCTCTTTTTGTCACTTTTTTGGCCTCCCTTATCAGTTTCTTTATACCAAAAACCATTTAGAGTGATTCAAGAGTTATATGGGAGGGATTTGATCGGGTCTTCGGACATTTTTTTTGAGTTTTGAGAAAATATTGACGGTCCATAAAAAATTTCAAAAATCAACTTGCGCATATAGGTTAGGTTACCACCCCGACTTTTGCGCCTCATTGTCTTTTTCCTCTGCTATAGGATCGATCCCATCAGGTTGTGACACAGAACCATCATATTTTCTTTAGAAGTGTCACAACTTGGCGGTAGAGCTTACAAGAACATGGATATCCTAGGTAGGTCCTGGTTGCATTGTGGTGTCCATGCCATTTCTAAAAACACTGTAGGCTCAAGAGTCGGTATAGTCTTTCTTGAATATGAGTTTGAGCCTCATTTGCAAGATTCTTTTTCACTCTTTGTCTCACCCTCAGAACTCCCAAAAATAACGGGTCTCCTTTTAAGCCCTTTTCAAACCCTCTAAAAATGAAAAGATTGTCGAGCGATCTTGTGGCCTTTCACGCTCATTAAACTAAAATTTGAAGTCATGTCTATCCAGTGGTAGTTTACCCCTTGTTCAGTCTGAACGGTCAACTATACAAACAAAGGTATACTCTATCGAATTCCCATTTTTTAGAAGAGTACTCTCAGGTATAATTTTATTCCTTTTTCGGGCCTGAGGGACTAAATTTATGAAAAAGAAACCCCCACGTAGTCCATAGTTAAGCTCTTTTCAGACTCCCTAAAATTGAAAAGATCATAGAGTGACTTATTCTTCCACACTCATTAAATTGGTCCAGAAGAATATTCCTGACGGAGTCCATAGTTAAGCTTTTTTCAGACTCCTTAAAAGTGAAAAAATGGCCAAGTGATCTTGTCCTGGTCACACTCGTTAAAATGGTTTTGAATTGATGTCTAATCAATTCTAGTTTATCCCTCTTTCGAACCGACTAGACTATTGTCGAAAAAGGTACCCCAGCAGAGTCTCCTTTATTCTTTTTCAGAGTCTCTAAATACGAAAAACCACCGAGCTTACCTTCTCTGGGCTCATT
This sequence comes from Picea engelmannii, assembly GCA_009831015.1. Lineage (NCBI taxonomy): Eukaryota > Viridiplantae > Streptophyta > Pinopsida > Pinales > Pinaceae > Picea > Picea engelmannii. The sequence continues at coordinate 96,645 of ML804569.1, read as the reverse complement.
AAACTTACATCAAGGGATGTTACCATTGTGTGTTCTATCAACCGCATTTGCATACCTTATCCACCAGCCTTGTGAAAGTTTGCTTTTGCGTCTTAACACCTTTGGCCACCGGAGGATTTTTCCCCGAGTATCACTTTACCAGAACATCAGTCTTGTCCTTTTGCCTTGAGCTTGTATGTTTATAGTACTCGTTCCTCCATTGTAATGTAATATTCCTTTATTCTTTTTCCAAAATTATCGAAAAGAACAAATAAAATCAAATATACCCCAAAAAGAGGATGGGAAAAGTATTTTCTTCATTGGCAACATAATGAGTTGCCCTTGGATAAAGCACATCTGCCTGTTTGTTCATTAGACTATGGGATGTAGTACAACCTTTGGAAGCTTTTCTCTATATATAAATTTGTGTCCTCCACCATTTGGTTATTCTTCCAAACATATGGAGAGTTTGCATTGCCTCCTGCTTTGTAGACTTATGATTAACATATATGTTGCCTGAGTCTCATCACTTGTCGTGCTATTGTCTAAGGGAAGTTTGTCACTAAGCCTGAGTCGGTCCCTCTACAATATGTCTCTTGTCCACATACCCGGCCATCTTGAACGTCCAATCAAGTCCTTGTTCGAAATCACTGAAGCCTTCAGTCCGATCATCAAGATTATCAAGTCCATGACCGACGAGCCATCGAAGACCTCTAGGTAGTGCAGTCGTACACTCATATTACACTCCTACCTGAGTTTTGGAATATTTTGAAGTCCAACCATCAGGTCGAGTCAGCTTCTGGAAGATAGATACTCTATATGTATATCTTTCTGATTTTGAGATGTAGCTCCGCTATGTATTATTCACATATACTCTTTATAGTTATTTGACATGGATCTACAGTGTATTTGATTGGTAGCCATGGTTCTATTTTATCCCGAGCATGGGTATGCCCGCCTCGGAGAGACATTTTTTATTTTGCAGATGACACCTCCTGGTTCCTGATCCTTGGGCTCAATCGTTCGCCACATCGGTAAAGATTGGTAATGTATTTCATCCATCATATGCTCTTCTGACCTCACACATTAGGGGGCATCTGTTATAACCCTAAATTGCACCACACATGCTTACCTAGCATCAAGCCAACTCATATCCCTTCTTTGCCAAAACTCTGCTAAACAACTCTTTGAAAATCCTCTTGTGTCAAGGCCCACGCACCCTAACCCATTACTTCATGCATGTACATGCTGGCTGACTCACAACAGCCCATGTGTACCTAACAAAGCACGGAAAAAGGAAAGTTGTCGATGGAACAAAAAGCTATGGGTCAGCTAACTGAAACTCCCAGCCATGCATGGATGAGGGTTCGTCCAAAACCCTAGCTCCTTCTAGCCTATAAAAGAAGGGGTAGGGGTACCATTTGGAGAAGGAAAAAATAGAGCGAAGAAACTCTACCCATTTACATAATCCATTGTCCCAACCCTTTAGCCTTTCCTCATGCCAAAGGATATTTAACGCAAAGCAGTTGAAGGACAGAAGAAGAGGAGCCCAGGATCAGGTTCAAGGAGCGATGGCCGGTCTCAGCTTTTGTAAGTTGATTCACTTTTAGTAATAAAAAGAATGATTTTCCTGTCCCAATGCATGAATTGTCTATGGTTTGATTGATTTATGCTTGATTTCTAACCCTTGAGTATAGAAGTAGCATGCATGCATAGTTGTTGTTTGTCTTGAGTGCAGGTCATCTGTGGAAGGAGTAGCACAAGCAAGTAATCAAAGCACAACAGAGGATCTACATCGAATGTCGGTAATAAGGTAGGTGGTCCTTTTCCATGCATTTACTGAGAAAAAGGGATTTAAATCTTGGGATGTAGGTAAAAAAGTAGTTTCTATTTGGGCAAATCTGCATGCAAGTCTGACCCTAGTTTGCTAGCCTGTAGGGTGTTTTTCCCGACAACAAAGTGGCATACTCAATCAAATTAGAGAGTGGCACAACTTGTTGTACAACATCCTAATGTTGTGAAATTGGGTTTTGAAGTACAACACACTATGATAGGTATGAGTCACGAATTAATTTGGTTTTTTCATTCAAAATGTTCATCTTCCATGGAAAGAAACCCCTCGCATACCTCTCTTATTCTCTACAAATATGGAAATCTCCCATCCAAGGTTGTTGCACACGTGTTGTAGGGGAAGTTGCGCACCATTACCTACCTTACTCTTGCACCCTTCAACTTTTTTTTGGGCTCTTGATTGAAGTTTGAAAGGAAAACCTTTCTTATGAACCAAAAAACTCAAGCTTCTCCTTAAGACACATATCCCTTTCTACATCAAACCGATCTTTTTTCATTCATTGCACATCTGCAAGAACTATGTTTTACACTATGCACAATATTTGTTTTTCATTTCCACAGGGAAATTGATACATACCAACATCATGGAAACTCCATAAGGAAGGAGGAGGAACCCAAAGGGTGGTGGTATTATTGAATTGGAGCCTCAAGGTCTAAGGTTAATGAATGCAGATCCAACAATCAAAACTTCTTTTGAACAAGTGGATTGCATCAGGTTTAGTAAAAACCTTCAAGGGTATAACATGCAGGTGGAAAAGGAGTTTGCATTGAATTTTAATGGCATTGGGGCTATGGTGGGAAATATGCAGTTTCAGGTTTCCGAAGACACCATCGTTTTTGCAATAGAGATCCTTGTTCATGGAGAACAATGGTTCAAAGGTATGCAATTGGATCTAGTCTGCAATCATGAATTTTTGAAGCCTAAATTTAGAAACACTGATTTTGGAGCCACCATACCCAGAGAAATTCTACTAGAGAATAATAGTAATTTGTTGAGGGTAATGCAAAGGTCTATTACATGTGAAGGGAGATTCACTAGGGTTTACCAATATCATATCATGCTCTTAATGCACTTCACTATTAGGAAACCCTTTAATATACCCTATTACCTTTTCATAATCCTAGGGAATATGGTTGACAGAGTACAGGTAAGGAAAGATCAAGAGGAACCTAGCCTCTTCCATTTTTCATTGTTAAATTTGTTGGTATTAGAATATCTTAGAAAGAGGAATCAAGATTGGGAATTTGTTGTATCATAATCAAAGAAATTATTTGATTATTATAGCAACCCTCATAGCATGAGATATACACCTTCATCTGTAGAAAAGACCACCACATCTGTCCCTAAGAGTTCTGCCAAAATGAGGGAAAATGAAACTGAGGAACCTGTAGTAAGTCAACAAGCTAAAAATAAGGGGAAAAAGCTCCAATTTTCCCCATAAGAGGTTACAGCTCCTCGCAAACTAGTTACTAGGTCAGAAGCGAAAAGGATTCCTTCCATGAACACATCACAAGCACCTAATCAATATCCAAAGGTCTTCACTGAAACATGCTTCCCTAATGGAAAATATATCCTTATCATTGAGTTTCAAGAACAGTTAAAGAAAGCCCATTTTGTCATAGCACAATTGCAACATGAAAATAGGGAAATGAAGAAGAAAGCATTTGAACAGGCCTCCAAGAAATATAGTTGAGTGACAGGTGAAACATCGGTGCCTGTAACTCCAACAAGCTCCAAAACAAAGGGTAAATGGAAGGTAGTGAACAAAATTCCATAGGTGAAAGAAATACCTAAGCCTAGTGTTCCTTTGACCAGATCCTTAGCCATAAAGTTGAAAACTCAACAAGAACCTCCAAAAAAGAGCCAACCAATAGAAAAGAAGAGAACTACTTGTTATGATATTCAACATAGTTTAAAAATATTAAGAAAACATTCGAGAAGAGAAGAAGATATGATAATCTAGCATAGGGAGGGGAATAGAAGAGAAACGATGACATGTATAGAACTCCTAGATGATTGTGATCCTACAATAGACAACGTTATATTCATGGTGAAAAGAAACTTACCTCTACATAAGAAATTGAAGAACATATATCAACAAAATCTGAATGCAAGTGTTAAGAGCATCATATTAGGGACTCAAAGATTTTTTTTATCAGGTTGTTATGTGAAATTAATGAGTCAATTTTGAGTCCTTCTTCTTAGCAGTTTTTTCAGATTTTGTAGCCAAACATATTGTAACTGTAGCATTATCATAGGATGGTAGTTGAATTAGAATTTTGAGAGGATAGGAATACATTTTTGTAAAAATTTTATGAAGCTATGAGAGCTTAAGGTTGGAAAGTGTGTGAGAAAATAAATGTTCAATACATTTTGTAATTCTCTATGATATTAATGAAATTTGTTGGATCAAAAGTCCCTAAGATTTGACTCCAAATATACATGTGATCGTGCTTCTTTATGCATGTGATCTTACATCTTTTGTCTTCTAGTTCATCTATGTGATATGACTTGTTCTTTATGTTAATGTGAACTATATGTATCAAAATTCATCTACATTGGATGCTTTGTTGCATGTAAATTTCAGTTGTCTTTCTACTCTAATCACCTTGGGATTCATCCTTGATAGATTCGCTAAGGGGGTTATTTGTTTCCTCTGTAATATTCAATCTACAACAATATATAATTGAATTAAAGGAGTATGTTCTATCTTTCCTCTAATCATTTACCTTTCAATTCCCCAAGTATCCAGTAAACCTTCATTGATTTATGACCTTTCAGTGACTCCATTGTCCAATGGAATTTTTTTTCACATTTCCACCAAATCTATGAATTAAATCTTTCCTTATAGATCTATCCTTTGAACTAAATTCCAAATAAATCCTTTTAGTGATTGATTTGAAGAGAGATATCCACCTCTCGGTTGAAAGGGATAACTTCTAGCCTCAAGTTGGTTTGTGGTTATCTTTGTGATTTGATTTCCTTCGCCAAAAACAATTTACAGAGTGATAACACAGTCCATGTTAAATTTTCAATAAGCTAGGTTAAGCATGTAGTTCATTTAAATTTTTCATTTGTCTTAACCATAAAAAAGAATTTTGCAGAAACCAACATCACAAAAAGAAACACCATGCAAAAGAACACAGGAAGTATCATGGGAAACCCTTATCAACAAGGGAAGAAAACCTAGCCAAATCCTTTAATATATTCTTAAAGATAAATACCTTCAACACCAATAATAATTATCACACAAGAGGGTGCTCAAACCCTAGAAGACTAGTGCCCAAGACAGGTACACACTTTTCCCAAGAAAATGTACTTGCTGAAAATTTCAAACTTGTGTGTAGGATAAGATTCCACAATGGGGAATCTTCCTTTACTTGTATTAGACTTGTCCTATCAAAAGAAGTATATATTGGCACAATAGGGCCATACTCTCTAATTCACATTAATATTAACCAAATTAATTATCTTTTACATTTATTATTAATCACATTAAGGTGGGGTCGACCTGTACCCTTTACATTACAACTAGGGTTACAGGCAGGTCTAACTCTTGGACAATATATCAAGGGATCTGATACACTCACTAGTGATCATCCACTAGGGTCTTATCCATAGGAATGTCCATGTATATGGCTCACTGCATTACATAGAAGAACCAACTCTTCACACATTCACTGGTGCTCATCCACATGCACGCCCACTCAACAGATCTTCTTTCCCACTGCATCGCATGGGAGAGTCATCTAGATTTTCTTGTCAACTCTGTTGCTCAGAGGAGGATAATACATCATCTTCATTTCTGTTCTCATGACGATGCACCCAACACTTTTTTATTTCACATGTTCACCATGTGCTCAGCCATAGGCACGTCCAACTGAACAGATTGTCTTTCCCACAGGATAATCATATGGAGTTCTTCTCAACTCTATGAATGGAGGAGGTCATCTCTACATTCCAGCTTTGCCTCAGATATGAACCACATACCCTTCTTAGGGGATTTCTCTTAGGTTTTTAAGTTAGAGAAAGTCTCACATAGCTGCAATGATCCACATCTCACTCATAGGTTTGTAAGCTACATAATGTCTCACATAGCTGCAATCATCCATAGTCCATGCCAATCAACATGCCATAAGATCATAAAAGAAGTATTTTTAGGTTTACTTGGGTAGATATCCCATTCATAATGAATTGGTATGATGGTATGAACCTTGTTACATTCTTCTTTGTTTTAGTGGCCAATTGTACCAACCATGGTTTACCATGTTTCACTTGTTTTAATTTACATTTATCAAGCGTTTGAGGGGAAACATAAATCAAATTAGAACTAGGGTCAATTAGAATACAAACAATATGGTTTGTAATCATACCTTCCATTTCCAACATTGAGTCTTGGTGGTATGCTTTTCTATTATCCAAGGATGCATGAATCTATTGCATGCTCCTAGCCACATCATTAACTTTGGTAGCTTCCTAACCCTTGTGGGAAAGGTCATCTTATAATTATTCCCATAATTCTTAAACATTGAGGGTTTAAACCCCTTCTTGTTAAATCCTTTTTTAACTTTCTTCTTCCAGTCCTTGGGATATTTTGCCTTGTGGTTGAATTGTTCATAGTAGTACCTAGCCTTCCGAATGGAATCTTGCAAAGTATTAAATTCATCAAACTCAATTATGCTCCAAAAGGATTGGGGAAACCCAATAAGGAACCACTACATATTAGTATTTTCTTCCTTTATATAGGGAACATACCTCAGTAGATCCAAAACATTGTTGATATACTCATCTATGGTGAGTTTTCCTAGTTTGGGTTCATAGAAATACTTATTCTTATCATCATAGTACCTTTCAAAAATGTACTTTTTATTGAAGTATTTTTTGAATTTTCCCTAGGATATATCCTTTTCACATATTCCCTTCACGTTTCTAACGTTCTCCCATGAGATAGAGTCCTTTCCATTCAAGTATGGCTATTTGGGCCTTCAAGTTTTTATAATAGTCATGAAATTTGAAGTGATTCTTAGAACAAGTATCCAATCCTCTGATTCTTCCCCCTTTCTGATTTCCCTATCAAAATTGGGTGGCTTGGCTTTCTTGAATTCTCCAGGGTGACCATCGTTGGAGTGCTTCCTCCTCTTTATTTTCCTCTAAGGATGTGAAATAGTCTCATTGTTGGACAATTCCTTTGAGATTTTTGCTCCTTCACTAGAGGATTCTTCAAATGTGACTTTGGCTTTGGCATGCCTCTTGGCTCCATGTTGGGATTTCTTGGGAGGATTTCTTCTTGCATTTCAACTTTTAGGACCATTCTTTTGTATCTCAGATAGACTTTGGGTTTTATCACAATGATTTTTTTCCACATTACTGGTTGTTAGCCCATGCTACCGCTGCCTCTATATATCTGATCAGATTTGCAACAATACTGCATTTATTTCTGTTTTCTTTTCTTCTTTCATAAGCCTCTCGTTATCGTCCTTAAAGCTTTGTATCTCTACCATGAGACTTATTACAGTTTCAACCAAGTTTGGAGGGATTCCTACCACTCTCCTTTCATCATAATATTTTTCTATTCTATGGGATGTTTCTCCCATTTCATGATAGGTCACGATCATTTACGCTTATGGCTCTCCTTGAAAATCCAATGACTAGTTAAGTGTTGATGATCAACATTTTTTGTTAGTTAAATATCCATTAGATCATGGACAACATATAAAATAAAATTCTATAAGATGAATTCAACGTCATTATTTATCATATAACAATAACTTACAATTCATATCTAAATATGTAAAAAAGGAATATTGTGTCATCCTTCTTTTCAATAATAAAATTTAAATAAGCTCTCAAAGATAGTGATGCAGGAGAATCAACAGTATTGAGCTTTGGATGATATTTGTTTACCTAGTGAAGAATTCATTGAATTTCAAATACTAGGTAAATTAGTGACTGAAGTATCATTAGATTAAAATTTCGATCAAGATACACCATGGGCTCATTGCATTCATGATCAAATCATTGACGGGGCAAGTTATAATTGTGATCATTGATCACAGTCAGATCAACAATTCACATCATTATGTATCGTGGAAATGATCATGAGTCATAAGTAAGGATAAGCGGTTCTAATCGAAAGTATCACACCTAAGTTACATGGGAGTTAAAATAGAGTTACCTTGCAATGGTGGTATTGTAAAACCTACTAAGGAACACATGATGGTCACTAAAGTAATAGTGAAACTCTTGAGGGTGTTTTCATTTCTACCTCTCGACCTCTTGCTACAAAATGTTGAAATAACACTAGGTAAACAGTGGTAAATTGCTCAAAGGAATAATCGCTTGGTCCTAGGGCTTGGTTTTATGGGAAAGAGACTAGTTCCCTTCCCATAGTATTCAAAGATTGACCTTTTAGGTCATCATATGGGGTAGGGTAGGGTTCCCTCCCCCTTAAAAGTTATCTAATAAATTTTGTTCGACTCTTTCATGATCCCAAGAAGGACAAGTGTTGTTTATTTCTATGATACCACTTAGTAACACACCCAACACCTTAAGTATCCTTTTAAGGGATGGGGAATTAAAATTTTCAATTTCATTGACTATATCATAAACTTTTCCAGATAATACTATCATCTTTTGCTCATCGATGTCTTTCCAATGACTGTAATCATGCTCATTTCCAATCTCAGTATCAAAATTTATATCCTCTCAAATTTTATGGGCCTTCATTGGTCAATGACCAACTCATTACCACATGGAATTCATGTGGGCACTTATTACTCATTCCATCTGATCTGGCAATGACATGTTATATTGACAAGCCTGATCCTTTGGACCACCTTTCGTCGTCGTCGAGACTTGTTCTCGCATAGTTCACACCCACTAGTGAAACTTTGACGACGATACACCAAAGAGTACCTTCGTCAAATCCTACGACTCTTATATCTTGATATCTATAGTTCATATCATGTCGGTGATTCCATTTTACTGAAAGGTTAACGCCCAACTTCTAAGTTTTACATGGTGTGCGATCGTAAATCTCAAGATCTACGGTGCAGGTTTCACCTCATCCCTCTGTCGATCAACAATTTGGATTAGCCCCAAATCCCATTGTTGTCAATGACTACTTCATCATTTTTGGCACTTCTTAGTCAAACATGACATTACCAACCTTCCTCATTTCCCACGATGAAGCATTTGGATCCAACGTTCCATATCCCCTTGTCAAATATCTGACGATATCAACAGTAACAATTTTATTTCCTCTCTGAACCCTTGTTAACCAACCAACAACTGACACATGTCATCCTAAGAAACTATGGATTTCTTGTTGGCATGCCATGCCATTCATGGTTTCATATTTCTCACTCTTATTTTGAGCAAGTATAAAGGAAATCAACAACAAATATCCCCTTTTACAATGGAAAATTGATGGATCTCATGTGCCAATGTCGGTGTCATCGACGTTCAGACCTTCTCCTAGTTCACCTACATTCTACCTCTGACGATGATACAACAAATATCTATGACCTAGATTTCCCATGGATGAACCCTGACCAATATGATGGCCATCATCATGTCTCATCACTCACCAATCAACAGTCTAGATTTTCTCTTTGGAGTCCTACACCGAGATCTTTGAAGTTTTACTCTGAACCCTTTAGAGTCAACTCCAAAAAGGTCTATTCCTAGAAGGACCACCACCTGACACATGGAACGATCTATGTTGGAAATGTGACATCATCTCCACCTAACATGTGTCATTTTTATTCACATAGATTCTCTCCTATAGGTGCCAAATCATCATGACACGTGGCACAATCCTTGCTTGACACATGACACAATATTTATTTGACATGTCACGCCATCCACATCACTCTTTTAAGAGTTTTGTAAGAGATCAATGGTCTAGATATCATTTCATAGTTCCTCTGAGCATGACAGATCAATGGTCCTTATCATCCTTTGGATCCCCCCCCTTCAGAGTACATTTCCTCTGCAACTGCAATCGAATCCAAAAAGTGTCTTGTGATGAACGACTAGGATGAGATATTTCTTTGGTTTCGATTAACGACTCATATTTTCCTTCATAGTCCCTCATTCAAAGTTAATATCTTATGTACTCACAACTAAATCTGAATGAAATCCTCCAAAGAATGGCTAGGATCATTTAATCTCAAAAAATCAACGTCTGAGATCTATTTTATCCCCAAAGCTCTCCTTTGCACCAATCAATGACTATATCTTTTCATCGGGCTCAAATGACAGCCACGATCCCTTATGAGAGAAACATGGTCATGTCACTTGCCAAGGAGATGTGAGACCCTTGCAATAGATAGATAGATAAGCATTAATATTTCCCTTACTTCTGTTGAGGGTCCATATCTCACCTTGGAGTCCCCTCATTCGTGTTCATCTTCCCCAAGTCTGCAACTTACTTTGAATGGAACCCTATGATACATGGTTAGGATCTACTATCTCAGCAAATCAATGGCCGAGATATAATAGTGTACTTATGCCAATAGAGGGCCCATATCTAACCTCCATGCCAAATTGACGGTCATGATTCCTTCGAGGAAAAATAGGGGTTTTACCTTAGGCTTAATAGTCTATTCCAAGAGTTAGCCAAATTTTCGCAAGGGTTTTATCTAGTCATTTTCAAGACTTCTAATTTTTCAAAGACCCTCGCCTAGGTCCAAGGAATTCCATTTCATACCCAGGGTTCCTCTTTTTGATCTTATCCTGCAAATATTATTTCATTCGAGAGATCAAACATGGTGACACATGGGTGCACACACACACATGTGCACAAATATATACATCAATAGCCACATGACATTTACAGTAAGAAGTCCAACTTAATATATCACCTATATTTGAGTTATACACACACTAAATGACTATATATGTTCATACCCTTTCCATGTTCACTAATCACACAATATTTTCATAGACATATACTTGCAATTAATTTTCTAAATATAGAGACTTCCTGTAGTTACGAAAACAAGACTTTCGTAGTAGATATATTCCATGAAAGCATGAGGTAATCCTTGGAAATAATAGTCAAACTCATAGAACAAACATCCATTTCCATAATCACCATACTGATCATCCAACCATATAAGTTTTCAAACCAATACACAAAAAAAGAAAAAAGTTGCTTATCTACAAATTTGGGAGGTGTGGGAAACTACTGAAGGGTATGTTGCTCGCCACCCAACCATAGGAAATCTCCACCATTTCTCCTAGCAGTTGGCCACCACCGATCTAGGGTACAATTTCATGAGAAAATATCTCAATAGAATTTGTCAGGGTCATCTGTTATTTCTTCTCAAACCATAGAGTTCTCTCTTTCTCTCCTTCTCTTCCCCCAATGTCCAAGATTTCCCCCAATGATGTGTATGTCTATGTCTCTCTTCGTGTATTGTTCTGCAAGACCTTACGGGTTGTGTTAGAAGTTTCCCAATGGGTAATTATTCGGCTCCTTCATTGATTCTTTGAATGAGGCTACCCAACTATCAAATTGTCTGGTAATCAAATTTTTGGGATGAGGATAGTTCAGGGTCTGCATTGTTTTTAATTTGACAAGGTATTTCTTGGCAGGGTCATTTCAACCCGTAGTAGTAGCTTCCCTCTTGCACTATTCCTCTCATAACATCATAACCTGTGAAGGAAACCCATTAAGAAGTATCTAAACATTTCCTTGTTGAATTAATAATAAAATATACACATTACAAAATTAATCAAAGGTCCATTGTCTTTAAATGGTCAGATAACATACATGTTTATAGTCTTGGTCATGATAGTAATTATATTTACAGACTTGGGGAAATATGGGTTTTACAACTCACTAGTGTATTCCTCAATATTCATCCCTATACCACCTCAAGTCTAAATATTTTCCACATCTCTTCTATGGGATAAATCAGAAATAAATTATATATCTGAATTCGATGGTCAAGGATTGATCACCCAACATGAAGGCATCAACCTCTATATTCTAATATCTAATAAGAAATTGAAACAATCTTATTTGTTTCCGCATGTTGGGACACTCATAAAATTTTATTAAACCACAACATTGAAGAGCTTCTAGAATATTTGGATGATCTCAAAGCTCTTGGTCATCATCCCCATGCTCTCGCTCATGCCATTCAATAGCCATTTTCCAAACCATACAAGGAAAAACCATAATTTTTTTATTAATCTTTTCTTATTCATGACAATGTATGTGGGTGTATTTGGAGACATGCGTGTACATACATGCATGTCATTAAAGACCTCAATGCATATGGAAATATATATGCAACCTGTGCCAAGTCCAAGTTCATACATGCCTTCCTTTTCCCAAAATAAAAAGATTAAATGAAATTGTAGGAAATTTTAACAAATCGTTGGATGAAAATGAAGAAGGGTTTTAAAGCTTGTCTACCTAGTCCCGATAATGACGAATTCTGTTGATTGTATCTCTTGGTATGATTGTTGGAATTTTGTATTTTTTTTTTCTAACTTTCCCACCAAATTTGGTAAAAAACTAAAATGAAGTAACTTTTTGGGTTATTTTTTTATATTATATTGAATTTCTAACCCAATTATATATATATATATATATATATATATATATATATATATATATATATATATATTT
>ML804569.1:56901-69536 GCA_009831015.1 Picea engelmannii | reverse complement strand
CCGAAATTCTGAGGAAAGTGAAGAAAAGAAGGCCGAAATGCAAGGAAGGATAAATTCTTTTGATGGTGCTTTCTAAGGTATGTTATTTTCAGGTCATCTCACCATTTTTGCTATAACTTTTTTTTCTATAATGATTCAGATCCCAAAATTTCTATGAAAGTGAGAAAACATATCCAAGTATATGTGGTTAAAAATTTAGATTGTGGGTCGTTTTATTTTGGGAGTTACACTCTGTGGAAAATAGGGTTTGTGGCCAGTCCTGAAACTAGTCAGAATCAGGTGTTTCGGGTAAAAACGTCATAAATTCTTCATAACAGATCCAAATTCAGTGAGACCAAATGTTTTGGTTAGGGTACAGTATGAAGTATGCTTTGTAACAGTTTCAAATCATTTCATCAAAAAAAATTTGTGGGGCACTCTCTACAAGGTCGCTCTCTAGAATAAGCTAGAATTCAGCAAGCTATGCCATTTTTTCTATAACTGCTTTTCTGAGAGGTTACAAGTAGTGCCACTTGGAAGAATTGTATAAAAAACATTGAATAACATTGTGTATCAGTTTCATATCTTTATACATTATAGGTTCAAAGTTATGATTACTTCAAGTTAGGGTTGCTGACTAATCCAAAACTAGGCATGTGAGACTAAAAACAAGTTTGATGAAAATGCTAGTCTTTTGTTTTTAAAAGTTAAGGAAGGTTTGCAGGAATGTGATCATATACACCAGGTCTATTACAGAGCTAAAAATCATATTTGAATGATGAAATTGATGAGGGCATTTTGTTGAGGTTGGTGCATGGTTGATGCACTTGTTTAAGGTACAGGTTGATTACAGGTTGGTGCATGGTTGATGCACTTATTTATGGTACAGGTTGATTACAGGTTGGTGCATGGTTGATGCACTTATTTATGGTACCAGTTGATTACAGGTTGAGGTACAGGTTGATGCATGGTTCATACTTATTGGTACAGGTTTACAGCAATATATCTCACAGTGATAGTGTGACAGTGGTTCCATCATTCTACTTTTACTTCAGGGTGGCAGGACGGGGCAAGGACAGGTGGTTGTAGCCAACTTCCAGTTGTAGCCGAACATTGGGGGTTGTGGCCTCCTTCTGGTTGTAGCCAAATATTTGGGGAGTTGGAGCTTCCCTCAGGTTGTCGCATAGACCTTAGGAGAGAAGGGGGGTCAGCATCAAGTTGTATCAGAGATGATTTTCATCTGTAAATTTCAGGAAAAGGAGAAAAATAATTCGACGTTGTATTCTGTGTGAGAGAGATGGTCAACACAATGCCACCGAGGAGACGAGGGGAGCCACCTTTAGCCAATCATGTTGTAGAAAGAGAGATGTGAGAGCTTCGTGCAAGGATGGTAGCAATGGAGGTTGCGCAGAGAAGAGAACCTAATGCTGGAGACGTCAGTGATGTAGAGAGAGAAGATATAGAAGTCAAAGAAGTTGCAGGGGGACACGTTGTCGAAGAATGCTTGCTAAGAGTAGTTGTTAGATTGGGAGCTAGAGCCAAGATAGAGGTCCCAATGTATGAAAGCAATTTGGATGCCAAAGAACTGTTGGATTGGATAAGGTCCATGGAAAAATATTTTGATTATGAAGATGTCAATGGGGAGAAAAGGGTGAGACATGCTATCTCCAAGATTAAAGGACATGCAACACTATCCTAGGATGAACTGTAGGATGAGAGGTGAAGTAAAGGAAAACAAAAGATAAAGAATTGGGATAGAATGGTAGCCAAGTTGAAGGCTAAATTCATCGCCAAAGATTATCAGATCAATTTGTTCAGGAAGCTACAAAACCTGAGATAGAAGGGTATGATAGTCAAAGAATACATAGAGGATTTCTACAAGTTAAACATCAGAGTTGGACAAAGAGAGCGGGATGAAGAAAAAATTGCCAAGTATATGAATGGCCTGAGGTACGAAATCTAGGATGAGCTCAGCATGATGTTGGTAACGAAATTCGAGGATGCTTATCATTTTGCATTCAAGGAGGGAGAGAATTTCGCTTGAAAACAAAGCCAGTGAGGTAGAGGTAAAATCTCAACCCCGAAGAAAGGCAAGGGAGTTTCCCATGAAAAGGCACATAATTCCAAAGACGAGGCTGAAACTCCACAAATTCACTCAGAAAGGGGAGGAAGTTCCTGAGGAAGACAGGGTGGTGAAAGAAACTCTTCTAGAGGAAGAGGCAGAGGAGGAGTAAGATGTTATACTTGTGGAAAGACAAGGCACATGTATTGGGAATGCTCCGAGAAAAATAAAGAAGGAGGAGAAGCTCACATTTCGGAAACAAAAAGAGGGAATGTTGAAACAGATGGAGCAGGGGATGGACCATCTCTAATGATGAGGAAGTTTCTCTTAAAACCATAGACGGAAGTTAAAAAGCTAGTACAGAGGAACAGTCTATTCAGGACAGCTTGCAATACTAAAGACATAGTATGCAAGTTGATAATTGATACTGGGAGAACTGATAACTTAGTATCCATGGAGATGGTGGAGAAATTGGAGCTAGAAACAATTGCACACCCAGAGCCATATAAAGTCTCATAGTTGCAGAAAGGACACCAGGTGATGGTTACTAAACAATGCTTGGTTGAATTTAAGATAGGAGGATACAGAGATGAAATTATGTGTGATGTAATTCCCATGGATGTATGCCATATTTTGTTGGGAAGACCATGGCAGCTTGACAGGAATGTCATTCATGATGGGAGGAAGAATACATGCACCTTGGAGAAGAATAGTAGGACACACATGTTTTTGCCAATAGAGGAGAAGAAAGTGAAAGGGAAAGCCAACACAAGCATACTTCTCATGAGTGGGAAGGAACTCCTGAAAGAAGTTAAGAAAGGGTAGGATATGCAGTTTGTTATGGTGAGGAAACCCAGAGTTATCCTTACTACTAATTCGATGGATGATTTTCCTGAAGAAGTTCATGAATTGTTGGATAATTTTTGCGACATGGTGATGGATGAGCTGCCTAAATCATTTCCATGCATCAAAAGTATCAGCCATCATATTGATTTGATACCAGGAGAAAGTCTTCCAAACCAAGCGGCATACAGACTGTCACCTCGAGAGAATGAGGAGGTAAATAATCAATTCTAGGAGTTGTTAGACAAGGGTTTGGTTAGAGAGAGCTTGAGCCCATGTGCAGTACCAATTGTGTTGAGTCCAAAGAAAGATGGTGTATGGATAATCTGTATAGAATCAAGAGCCATCAACAAGCTCACTATCAAGTATAGATTCCCTTTGCCAAGAATAGATGATTTGATGGACTATTTATGTAGCGTACCCTTTTCACTACCCAGGTTTCCCAACCTCTCAGTTTACCATTCTATACATGAATGATTACATAATTTGTACTGACCTTATGATCACATGCATTTAATATAATTAAACACAATTAAAATACAGAGTGAAACATATCTGGTTATTGCTATAATTAAACATTCCATAGCATTCAACAAAAACTCTTTTACATAGTGGAAAACATGATACATGAACAACACCATCATGCCAAAACGTGTTAAAACATAATTCAGAATACTTATCTTTTATCCGCTGGAGAAATCACCAACCAAGTGCAAGCCTTCCACGAAACTCCCAGCCTTAGACCACACTATTCATCAGCTCAACAGTAGGTCACCCCCGAGCTGGGACTGAGCTCCACCCCAAGGCAAGGAATCCTAGGCTAGGCTGAGGTTACAGGGAATATAGCACATACACATTCACCAGGAAGAAGCTCTCCCAGGAATCTCCCACGCTCACTGCCCACAGACCCTCATTCCCCACATGCCTGTTCCACCCCAGGAGAGTGCACCTTCTTTGTCACCTAGACAGTCCTTCAGCTGCCAGTCTCCCTTACCTTGGGTTACAAGAACAGGCCGGACCAGAATTCTCCGGGCTCTATGGCAGCTACAGGGTTCCTTCCAGGAGTCCTCTTCTCCCTCTGCTCACTCTCTCACTTGGAGGAGTCGCTCATAGGCCAGCAAGCCTCACGCAGTCCCATACTGTGCAGTCACAATAATCCACAGGAAACAAAAACACAAGTTCCCCAATTCAGTTCAGCAATCGCTAGATGATCTCACAACAATGTTTTCGGAACAGGGACTTCACACCCAGGATAACTCGGCTTCCCCAAAACCACAAGATTCTTCCCGAGATCCTCACTGGCTTCTCGCAAGCTGGGAATTACACTCACAGGTTATCTCAGAGATAGGCCCAGACTCCATGGCTCCTAACAGAGGGTTGTACACGGGTCTTCCACGCAAAACATAGGCTTTTTCTCTATGATAGACATACACGGGCTTCTTGTAGACTACTCTTCCTGTTCCCTCCCAGGCAGTCGGGTCGAATGGAGTCTGAACCCCCTTCACGGCTTGCTGTCTCGGTTTTATTTGCATGCACCAGGGTTCACACTTGTCACCCTGGGAACTTGCATGCATTCCATCCGTACACCTTCCTCCCACCACTTGGAAACTCACGGGTCCTTAAAAAGGACTTAGGATAAAATAACGTGCACATGGATTTTTAGGAATAATAATAAAATATTATTCCAGGCCTAAGCCCCCTAGGCTTAGCCCCTAGGCTCCTCACTCAGTCCCTTTTCCACCTTCCAGCCCTTGATCCCTTGCCCATTCTGTGGACGCTCAGTCCCCCATCACTCATTCATCATGGTCGGTCTGCACTGGTGGTATTAATATTTTATTAATTGACCTGCATACATACAAGTATATCAATAGGCTCCTGGCCTTCAACACTTAAGCTCCCTGGCCTAACAAAACTCACAAGCCTACATCTTATACAAAACTTGGCTCACCAGCCTATAGAACATATTTACAATTCTTTGCATATAACATGATCTGTAATGGGGCTCAGCCTTGGGGACACTACAATCCCCCTCCCCTTATTTTTGCATTGTCCTCAATGCAACTTACACTGCCTCTGCATGTCCTTCAAAATTTTCAAAAAGATGCAGGTACTCTGCCCGCATAATATCTGCATGCTCCCATGTCGCGTCCTCAGGACCGTACCAGGTCCACTGGACCTTTACAATCTCTATGGCTCGATTTCGGAGCTGCTTGTTTTTCCTGTCCAATATGCGCACAGGATGCACTTACAGGACACCAAGATATCATCCAAGAAGACTATTACAAACTTGTCCAGATAATTTCTGAACACTCCATTCATTAAGCACATGAAGACAACAGGTGCGTTGGACAATCCAAACGGCACCACAGTGAACTCGTAATGTCCGTACCTTGTTCGGAAGGCAGTCTTGCTGATGTCTTCATCTTTTATCCTCACTTGGTGATACCCAGATCGCAGATCTATTTTCGAAAATACTTTCGCATCCTTTAGTTGATCAAAAAGATCATCAATTCTTGGCAGAGGATATTTGTTCTTGACAGTGACTTTATTCAACTGTCTAAAGTCGATGCACAGCCTCAACGTTCCATCTTTCTTCTTCACAAATAGGACTAGGGCTCCCCACGGTGATACGCTGGGACGAATATACCCTTTCTTTAACAGCTCTTCGAGCTACAGTTGCGACTCCTTCAGCTCTGGTGTGCTCATTCTATAAGGAGCTTTCGAAACTGGAGCTGCTCCAGGCATAAGATTTATAGAAAAATCGATGTCCCTCTTTGGAGGTAGTCCAAGCACCTCCTGAAACACGTCTTTGAATTCTTTGAGCAGCCTGTGGTCTTCTAGATTTGAGACCACATATTGGAATACTTCTTCGACCCGGGCTGCAAATAATTGACAGCCTTTCCGGTAACATTTCTTTAGCTGCATAGATGAGATTTCTCTAACAGCCACCGCTCTGGGAATTTCTTGGGCTGTTACCTGATTTCCTTCTTCGTCCAAACATGTAAATCTCTTGTTTCGGCAATCCAAAAGGGCATGGTGCTGGTCCAACCAGTCCATCCCAATTAAGAAATCATATGAACCTAAAGGAAGAATATTCAATTCACCCTTAGTGCTCATTCCCTTCATGTCCACTGAACAGGACTTAACCAATGCAGTGACCTTCCTCTTGGTTCCTGTGGCTAACTGCACTA
This sequence comes from Picea engelmannii, assembly GCA_009831015.1. Taxonomy (NCBI): domain Eukaryota; kingdom Viridiplantae; phylum Streptophyta; class Pinopsida; order Pinales; family Pinaceae; genus Picea; species Picea engelmannii. The sequence goes on along the minus strand of ML804569.1, from coordinate 63,461 downwards.
ACCAAGATTTCTCGTGTTTGCTTTTCATTAGATGCAAACTTTCCACCACCCTAGGATCTACATAACTATGAATAGCCCCTGAATCAATCAAAATAACAAGTGGTCGATTGTTGATCATACCTTCCACTTCAATCATATGTGATTGAAATTCTGCTTGCTTGTTGTCCAGGGCTACGTAGATCCTCGACATTCTGCTGCTCATATCCTCCATTGTTTTAGCCTGTTGAACAGCATGGACGGTTCTTGCCTTGTCCTTTCTGTGGGGGCAATCTCTGTACCTATGATTCCCTTTACAGCCCCAACACTCCATGGTTGGAGGCCTTGTCATCTGTTCACTCCCTTCATCTTTTCTAGGCTCTTTAAAAGACAATTGTCCCCAAGAACTGCTTCTGAAAAAGGAAGGCTTGCTTCCCTTCTGCCTCTGTTCTTTCTTAAACCTCTTTTGGTTATCCCAAGCCTTCTGCAAGATAGGCTTTTCCTTTTGTTGTTCATATAGACATTTCGCCCTTCTTATGGTTTCTTCCATGGTCTTAGGATCATCATATTGAATCTTGTCACCAATGGAAGGTGGCAGTCCACTCAAATACCTCTGAATTTTGACAGCCTCGTCTTTGATGAATGGAACATACTTCAGTAGTTCCAGAAAACTTTGCTCATATTCATCAATGGTCATGCTGCCCAGTTTGAGTTCGAAGAACTCCTTCATATTTCTATCATAGTACCTTTTTGTCAGGTATTTCTTCTCGAAATACCCCTTGAACTCCTTCCACGTGACCTCTTTCTCTCTGATGTGCTGCACTTGCACAAACTAATCCCACCACATGGACGCTTTTCCTTTCAGCTAGTACATCGCAATTCTTCCCTCTGCATGAGCGGAATAATTCTGCAGCTGAAAATATTTCTCCATGCCAAGCAACCATGTCTCAGCATCTTCCTCCTTCTTATGCTCCCCATCAAATGTTGGAGGCTTAATTTTATTCATTTCTCCTTTCAATTCTTCCCTTCCAGATTTCTGATGTTTTCTGGTAGGTGATGGGCTTGAACTACTGTGTGTCTTACTGCCAGAACGTTTTTGGGAGTGACTGTGATGTCGGCTACCACTCCTCGACCTGCTTCTTCTCCCATGAGTCCTGCGACTCTCCGTCGTGCTTGAGTCCCTTCCTTTCTCAAGTTTCTTCTCTATTCTTTCCAGGCTCTGCATGAATCTTAAGTTTAATTTCCCTTGCCGATCTCTGACTTTCATGAGCTTTCGGCTATCAGCTCGGCGTTCCCTGGGCTCTCTTTGTAACTCTTCAATTATTTTCATCAGATGTCCTTCCTTATCCATCTCTTTTTCATGCCCATTAGAATGCAATCCTTCGACTCCCTGGTTAACATCCTTCCCTTCTTGTTCGTGTTCCATTTCAGGGATAATTGGCATTCTTCCCCACTCCATACTTGGTGTTGATTATCTGGAATTTTTGGCCTCTATTGTATTCAGAACACACACTGTGCAATCCAATTCAAAATTGTCAGGCCATTAAACTTTAGGAGTATCCCACAATATTCATAATTAATACGAACAAGAACGAAAGTTATTTCAGCTTCACAAATTTTTCTGAGTTTTGTATGGCTCTGTGTTTTTCGGGTGACCGAAACTTCCATTTTAGTTATTTTGGGACTTCCAGTTTTTAGAGTTTCACAACTCTTGATGTCGAGGTTTACTATCCTCTCGGATTCCTAATCTTCGATGACCCTTTTTACATGCTAGCCCTCCAGAGCCTAGCCCTTGACTCATAGGACCATGCGCCAAGACCGTGGTCGTTTCCCTCTCGTGTCTACTCCTATCGGGGTTTCGGTCCTTGCGATGTTAACAGACGCATGCCTTCGCAATCTCCACCTCTCCGATCTCCGATATGCCTTAGTCCTCCAAGCTCAGCCCTGGCCTATGTGACCGCTGACTTGGAACCCTGGCCTTATCCCTTATTGGGGTTCGGGGTTTCGCAAATATGAATGCGTCAAAACGCTTGATAGCGGAAATCCCTATTTCCCAATTTTCGATGGGCTCCGTCCATCCTAGCCCTCTGGGCTAGAGCCTCACCATACAACCATACTATATGACCTTAATAAAACCACTCATCGGGTTTTCGACAATTTCAATATCATTCTCGTATGCTCACGGAATCTTCGATGGGTCCCAGTCGTTGACTGGTCAAACAAGCCTTCCTCCTGTTGTTATAATTCCGCCACCTGTCCTCCTGACAGTCGGTGTGGCCCCACACACCTAAGCCTTATAATTCCCGATTCCCGATATACCGACGCGTCTTTCGCTTTACCCTTCGCGGTCAAGTTAGGTCATGTGACCTGTTTTCATATGACCACAGTCATACGATTCTATTGGGTTCTTGGGGTTCGGAGTTTCACAATGCATGGACTCCTTGTCCCCGCGATTCCTGATCTCTCGAATCCCGATTTCCGACGGATGACATTTCTATCGGGACTTTCCCGATGAACCTCAATCACCGATGGACTTACTCCTTGTCAGGACTTTCCCCAATGGTGCAGATCTTTGCCACGTGTCCACTAATATAAACGGTCTGGATCTTGTCACGAATTCGCAGATCGCGATTTCGTATGACAAGATTTCTACGCGCTCGAGAAGTCCGATTCTCCGAGTTTCGATTCTGCGGATTCTCCTGACACGTGTCCACCCGGGATTCACGGCTATGATCCCTCCTTGGGTTTCCAAGAATCACAGGGTCTCGATTCTCTTGAGTTCTAATATCCCGATGCTTCTTCGGGACTTCTCCTCTACCCATGAGGACTTAAGTCCTGCGCAACTTCTGTCAACTCGAATGGTTGACGGGTACTCCACATGGATCTTACGACTCACAATCTTCTCGAGTTTAAACTCCTGCGTAGTTTCAAAAGGTTTTAAACATCATGCATGTTCTCCAGATCTGGCGGTTGCAAGGGTTCGCTTTCCCTCCCGAACAGATCCGGCGGTTCTCACACCATCAGTGTAGAAACCTGTCTTCCTGTGTTCGTAGACCATAACAGTTGTAATTTCACAGCACCGCTAAACCTCCTGAGCTTATAAACGCGGTCAAGCAACTGCTTGATACACTAGAACAAACCAACATCCGAAATTGGCCATTCCAAGCCCAATTTCTCCTCACATTTTCGGTCCAAAGACCGCTCCACTGGCCCATCTAGGCTCAGTGTCGAAACCTTGGCTCTGATACCATTTTGTAGCATACCATTTTCACTACCCAGGTTTCCCAACCTCTCATTTTACCATTCTATACATGAATGATTACATCATTTGTACTGACCTTATGATCACATGCATTTAACAGAATTAAACACAATTAAAATACAGAGTGAAACATATCTGGTTACTGCTATAATTAAACACTCCATAGCATTCAACAACAACTCTTTTACACAGCGGAAAACATGATACATGAACAACACAATCATGCCAAAACGTGTTAAAACATAATTCAGAATACTTATCTTTTATCTGCTGGAGAAATCACCAACCAAGTACAGGCCTTCCATGAACCTCCTAGCCTTAGACCACACTGTTCATCAGCTCAACAGTAGGTCACCCCCGAGCTGGGACCGAGCTCCACCCCAAGGCAAGGAATCCTAGGCTACGCTGAGGTTACAGAGAATATAGCACATACACATTCACCAGGAAGAAGCTCTCCCAGGAATCCCCCACGCTCACTGCCCACAGACCCTCATTCCCCACAAGCTTGTTCCACCCCAGGAGAGTGCACCTTCTCTGTCACCTAGACAGTCCTTCGGCTGCCAGTCTCCCTTACCTTGGGTTACAGGAACAGGCCGGATCGGAATTCTCCGGGCTCTATGGCAGCTACAGGGTTCCTTCCAGGAGTCCTCTTCTCCCTCTGCTCACTCTCTCACCTAGAGGAGTCGCTCCCAGGCCAACAAGCCTCACACAGTCCCGTACTGCGCAATCACAACAATCCACAGGAAACACAGACATAGGTTCCCCAATTCAGTTCAGCAATCGCTAGATGATCTCACAATAATGTTTTCAGAACAGGAACTTCACACCCAGGCTAACTCGGCTTCCCCAAAACCACAAGATTCTTCCCGAGATCCTCACTGGCTTCTCACAAGCTGGGAATTACACTCACAGGTTATCTTAGAGATAGGCCCAGACTCCACGACTCCTAACAAAGGGTTGTACATGGGTCTTCCACGCAAAACAAAGGCTTTTTCTCTATGACAGACATACACGGGCTTCTTGCAGACTGCTCTTCCTGTTCCCTCCCAGGTAGTCGGGTCGAATGGAGTCCGAACCCCCTTCACGGCTTGTTGTCTTGGTTTTATTTGCATGCACCAGGGTTGACACTTGTCACCCTGGGAACTTGCATGCATTCCATCCGTACACCTTCCTCCCACCACTTGGAAACTCACGGGTCCTTAAAAAGGACTTAGGATAAAATAACGTGCACATGGACTTTTAGGAATAATAATAAAATATTATTCCAGGCCTAAGCCCCCTAGGCTTAGCCCCTAGGCTCCTCACTCAGCCCCTTTTCCACCTTCCAGCCCTTGATCCCTTGCCCATTCTGTGGACGCTCAATCCCCATCACTCATTCATCGTGGTCGGTATGCACTGGTGGTATTTATATTTTATTAATTGACTTGCATACATACAAGTATATCAACGGGCTCCTGGCCTTCAACACTTAGGCTCCCTGGCCTAACAAAACTCATAAGCCTACAACTTATACAAAACTTGGCTCACCAGCCTATAGAACATATTTACAATTCTTTGCATATAACATGATCTGTAACGGGGCTCAGCCTTGGGGACACTACAATTTAAGTGGGGAAAATTTCTTTTCTAAGATAGATTTGAAAAGTGGATATCACCAGATCAAAATGAGAGAAGGTGATGAGTGGAAGACATGCTTTAATAAAAATGAAGGTTTGTATGAGTGGCTTGTTATGCCATTTGGATTAACCAATGCCCCAAATACTTTTATGAGGTTGATAAATGAAATACTAAAATATTTCATTGGTAAGTTTGTGGTGGTGTATCTAGATGATATACTGATCTTTAGCAAGACTAAAGAGGATCATTTACGGCACCTGACACTGGTGATGAGGAGACTACAGCAGGAGAAGTTGTCGATAAACCTGAAGAAGTCCTATTTTATGAAGACAAAACTCATTTACTTGGGTTTTGTGATCTCTTCAAATGAACTGAAGAGATATCTAGAGAAGGTGAAAGAAATCAAAGAATGGTCATTGCCAAGGAGCATGTTTGAGGTAAGAAGCTTCCATGGATTAGCGAGTTTCTATAGGAAGTTGATCAAATATTTCAGTGGAATTTGTGTATCAATGATGGATACCATGAAGAAGAGGCACAAGTCTTTTAAATGGATAGAGGGGGCTAAGAAGAGCTTCAATACATTGAAGGAGAAAGTAATGGAGCGACCAATTCTAGTCTTGCCAAATTTTGAGAAGACGTTTCAGGTAAGGTGTGATGGAAGTGGCATCACGATTGGAGGATTTTTGAGCTAGGATGTAACATACCCACTACCTAAATCAAATTTTTTTGGTCTTCCATTGGACCAGAATGTAAATTCTAACCTTGTACAATATCTACTGCAAACTGATATTTAGAAAAGAACAGAAAAGATACAATGGCAAACACAAACGTTACACAGAGATTTTTCACCTGGAAACCCAAACCGGGAAAACCAGCATATATTATATTGATACACATTGTGTTACATTGTTTACAATACAATATACATATAGGAGCCAACAGCATCCAAAACCCTAACCCAATGACCTCGATTATTCCAAAACCCTAATTCCTTAACCGGAAATAGAAAACCATCGGCAAAAACCATGTGCCGAAAACCACCCAATATCATGTGGTCCCGGAAATATGTCGTCCCGGAAATATGTCGGCCCGGCGATAATATGTCGGCCCAAAACCGGCGAAAATATGTCAGCCCAAAAAAAAAAAAATTCGGGGGCGCTGCCCCTGAACCCCCTACACCCCCCTCTTACCCCCCTGCGCGCCCGGCGCAGGCGCTCAAACACTGCTACTTGTGCAAAGAATATAACACATACCCAACATTCTCCCACTTGTTGTTTTCTTTGCACACAGGGGGTTACAGGGTTACATAGTCAACAATCCAGGGCAGCAATGCCCATGAATCCTCTACACCAAGAGAACTTCTCAGTGCTCACAGATTTTGTTAATGAATCTGCAACATTCTTCAAAGTGTCCACCTTCATCAGTGATACTTTATTTTCATCAATCATGTCTCTCACAAAGTGATATTGAACATCACTGTGCTTTGTCTTTGAATGATAAGCAGGGTTCTTCCCCAAGAAAATTGCACTATGACTGTCACACTCTATCCTTACAGCTTCTTGTACCAACCCAATACCTGAACACAATCTTTGTAACCATACTAATTCCTTACTTGCATGAGTGGCTGCCATGTATTCAGATTCTGTAGTTGAAAGTGCCACTACAGCCTGTCTTTTGCTCATCCAACTTATTGCTCCTCCAAACA
>ML804569.1:28140-43959 GCA_009831015.1 Picea engelmannii | reverse complement strand
GTGGACTCTATCCATCCATATCTGTTCGCTGCTTACCTCCTGTCAGGGTTTTGAGCTTTCAAAATCTCGATGCGCTCTAATTTTCGTTAGCCCTCCAGGCTAAACTTTTGGTCCACACGACCTCCCCTGTATGACCACAGTCATACTCCTTATCGGGGCTTCGGGGTTTCAAATGCTGAAAATCATTTTCCCATGGGGTTATTGATTCCTCGAAACCCAATTCTCCACTATGCTGATAGTTGGACCACAAAGGCACTTTTCTCCTTGTTGGGGTTCCCGATTTCGCAATTCCGAAATACCCAAACCTCTTGCTGTCAGGATTCTCGATATCCCGATGACCAAAAATCCAATAGACGACTTCCTGTCGAGACTTTCCTCGATGGCTCCGATTACTTCCACGTGTCCTCCTCTGATGGACGGTCGTGATTAACTCTCAGGATTTTGAGACTTAAAATGTCCCGACATTCACGGCCTCGAGAACTCCGATTTCCCAAGCACCGATATCCTGATGCCTAGTGCCCGGATATCTAGAATGGACGATCGCATGACACACGTCCTCTCTCAAATGGACGGCCTAGATCCTTCCTGGGAATTTTACCATGAAAATTCTCGATCTTGTGTTCTCGTGAATCCTGATTTCACGAACGCCGATATCCCGATGACGGTCAGGACTTCTGCCTGGTGTGAGAAGGGTTAAACCCCATGCACCTCCTGTCTAATCTGACGGCTGACAGGTGAATGGACCAATATCTAACGGTCTAGATACATTCTTCCTACACACACTCCAAAGACTAAACTCCGAGCATCTTAACCTGATCCAACGGCTGACGAGATTTCTAAATGAGATCCAACGACTCAGATTATCCCACCTTCTACACCCTTCCACTACTTTATGGATGTGGAAAAATCAGTGGTCTAGATGTTCTCATGGACCATGGGGATCTATGGTTCTAGACTCTTCACTACCCATGAAGACACGGGAAAACCAAGTGGTAAGGCCTTTAATGCCCTACTTTCTCTTGCTAATCTAATGGTCATGGGGGATCGTAGATTTCTTGACGAAATCTCATCTGTCGATTCGATATTCCTTCCTTAAGAAGCCATCTCAGGTTTTTAAGAGGATCGTTCCTCCTCATACAGGGTTACTAAGGCTTTACGCCTTCATATTTACCTTCCAGGTTCTTGAGGGGTTATTCAAGGAAGGTATTCCTATGGGGAGATTTACTCAGGGTACTACCTGAGGTATGTAAGGATGTCGTCCTCCCGAGAACCAGACGTGAAGTCTAAATTTGATCAATACGCACACAATTAATGAGTTCATGAAGACATAAATCATGCATAGTCTCTCCATATAAATATATAACTACTAGTACTGATCAAACACCATACAGTCATTCTTATAATGTAATCATTCACAGTTTCACAACTTATGAGCATAATTATCAAAATAAGCACACACACACACACACACACACACACACACACACACACACACACATATATATATATATATATATCAAGATGCCAGAGGCAAAACACTTATTAGAGATAACACCATGATCAAGAGACTGCTAAGAGGGTACTCGTTTCATCCCAACCATAGGCTTAGCGACTCCCAACGGATTTACCACTAGCCACCCCAGATATGAGACCACGATGTTGTGAGACTGCGTCTCTCTGTCTGCCAGTGACTAGGAGCGAAGGTTGCAATCCTTCCTCTCTGTTATCACTCACTCTATGTAATTCCAGAGTTCCCCTCATGTCTTCCCCCCCCAATCGCTTCTACCATATGCCTTATCCTCTTGCGAGGTTGTGTGTGGCACGATTACCCTCGTGTTGATCAGGCCTGACGGCTCTACGGATGGGCGGTTCACCATCCCATCCCTCATCAAGCCTTCTACCTACCAGCCTGTGAGACATTAAATTCGGGGCCAGCGAGCCGCTTTTGGTTCTCCGGGCCAATGGAGTCCAAATACGGTATTAATTATCGGTGGAAGTTAACACCACCTTTTCAGGTGCCTTCCACTGCCATCGTGGTCTCTTTTCTGCACATCCCCTCTCAGAAGTCCTGCAATAAATTCAAAATGTTATTCACATTCATTGACCTTTTCCTCAAGGTCCATTTACATCACATATTCATATTTATGAGTTTTCCATAGTTCTTGGCTAGTCCAGTTATATTTACAAGTTGGGGGGAATAGGGTGTTACACAAGACAATAGACATTTTTCTTACTTCAACGAGAAGCTGAGTGAGACTAAGAGAAAATAATCCACCTATGACAAAGAGTTTTATGCCATAATCCAAGCCTTGAATAAATGGAGACATTACCTTGTCCCACAAGAATTTGTCTTGTATAGCGATAACCAAGCTTTACAATTCATAACCAGACAGGAAAAATTGAATCAGAGGCATGTGAAGTGGATTGAGTATATGCATAATTTTAATTTTGTCATAAAACATATTGTTGGGAATGCTAACAAATTTGTTGATGCTTTGAGCAGCAGATGTTTGACTCTGCAGGAATTTCAGGTAAAGACCTTAGGGCTTGAACACCTTGAGGAAATGTACAGTGGTGATCCAGATTTCAAGGAAGAATACAAAGCATGCATGAATCATGTGCTGAGATATAGGAGCCAGTGGACAAAGTATATGATTCAACAGGGATTTTTGTTTAAGGGAAATCAATAGTGCATACCAAAATTCTGAATGAGGGATAACCTTTTGAAGGAAAAACAAAGTGGAGGATTGGCTGGACATTTTGGCCATGATAAGACATTTGCACAGTTGAGAAGCTCATACTATTGTCTAGGTATGAGAACAAATGTTATAAAATTTGTGAACGGATGAAAAATCTGCCAACATGCAAAAGGTAAAAGACAGAACACTGGATTGTATCAAAAATTTCTCATACCAAAGAGGCCTTGGGATGCAATAAGTGTGGATTTTGTATTGGGACTGTGAAGAACACAAAGAGGATGCAATTCCATATTTTTTGTGGTGTATAGATTTTCAAATATGGCACACTTTATCCCATGCCAGAAGACCAGTGATGCAACACATGTTGCAAACCTATTTCTTAAGGAAGTTGTGAGACTTCATGGCCTACCTAGAAGCATTGTCTCAGACAGAGACACGAAATTTGTTGGTCATTTTTTTAGAACACCGTGGAAGAAGTTGGGGAAATATTTGTCCTTCAGCTCATCTTATCACCCTCAGATAGATGGGAAAACTGAGGTGGTAAATAAATTTTTGGGAAACTTATTGAGGAGTCAGGTCACTGAGAACCATAATCAATGGGATCAGATTATGCCACAAGCATAATTTGCATACAATGACTCACCAAACAGGAGAATTGGGAAGATATCGTTCCAAATATTGTATGGAATGCAACCCAGGGGAGTATATGAGTTGAGATACTTGGAACATAGTGATATCAGAAGCGTTGGAGCAGAAGATTTTGTTGCAAAAATGAACAAGATCCATAGCCATATCAGGGGGCAGTTGCAAGATTCTAGCTAAGAGTACAAACGTAGAGTTGATCAACATCACTGATAAATCCAATTTGAAATAGGAGATCATGTTCTATCACATATCAGGAAGGAAAGGTTCCCTAGGGGGACATATAGCAAGCTAAAGATGAAGAAGATAGGACCATGTAAGATCTTGAGCAAGTTTGATGCAAACGCCTATGAGACTGAGCTGCCATATGATGTGGGCATATTTCACATATTCAACATCTCAAACCTATATCCTTACAGGAAGGATGACACAGAGGGATAAATAGATCAAGGGAAGATTCAATGGGAGAAACAAATTCCTATAGCAGAAAAACCAGAGATGGAAAAGATTGTTGATCAGAGGATTGGTAAGAAGACCAAGAGGAAAACCTATTTTGAATATCTATTCAAGTGGAAGGGACACCCAATAGAATATGCCAGTTGGGAAAGTGAAGCGGATATCCTGAAGCATGGAAAGTCGCTACAAAATCTCATGGACAGGAGTCCATGAATTTTTTCCCAGGAGGAGTATGATGCAGGAGCATCATCGACAAGTACACGTGGCAGGGCAACTCATCGCCTGAGAGCCAATCCAGAGTCTCGAACGCTAGCCAGTATGAAAATATTTTAAAGCGATAGAAAACAAAAGAGGAAAGATCACATGCATGGAGACAAATTGAGCATGCGTGGCTTGGGAGCTTAACCCTAGTCTTAATGTAACCGCAATTAGATAGCATTTTTTTTTTCTTTTGTATAAAGAGAGATCTTGTACACCCAAAAGAAGGGTTACGAGAATTATGAGAAAGTAGGAATTTGTGAACAATATTTGTTGCTTTGATTTTAGTTGTAACCATTTTCTTGATTTTGAATGAATATAACAAAGGAAAATTGATCCAATATATGGTGTGAATATCGTTTACAATTTCCTAGTTGTTGTCGTTAATCTTTTCAAGAATGAATGAATCTTGCTACGAGTGTATGTAGATTTCAAATTCTTGCATAAAATTTAAAATTGCTTTTCTTTGTGAGCCAGTGCAAGGTGTGCACATAGTCCACAAGGAGTGTGTTGACAAGGTCCGTTTTGACTCGTAAAGCTCAGGAGAAATAGCGTAAGATTCCCTTTGCAAGGAGTGCAAAGTGACTACTACAAGAAGTGCATAGTCATCACAAGGACTCAAATCTGTGTAAATATATGTTGCAAAGAGTGAACAGGTCTGCAATTCAATGAAGAGTCAAAATGAATCCATAAAGAAGTCAAAGGATGAGAGCAGAGGAATGCCAAGAGGGCGAGAAAAAATTCTTTCCAAGAATCTTTGGATCTGAGTTTGACGAATTTTCTGGAAAAGAAAGAAGTGCTTGGGAGATCAAAATATTTGAGGAGATCAATATCAGGAGGGGTAGCACCTTCCAAGAAGTGTGAATGAGATCCAAGAAGAGGACTCATAGGAAGGAAAAAGGTTAAATCCTTTAAATCTTTCGAAAAATCTTCTAAGTTAGAAGAAAGCGTAAGCTCAAGGGAAAATATTTGGATCATCCAATCAAAATCTAGACAATGAGGAGTGAGTGCAAAGGAAAATATCTCATCTGTATGATCTAAGTGCAAAGAAAAGATCTCATATGTTCGATTTGAGAGCCAGAGAAAGGATCTTAGCCACCCGATCTGCGTGCAAAAGGATCGTAGCCATATGATGAAGGTAAAGTGCACTAACCTTAAATATTTGAAAGTGTATAGGAGAATCGGACTTACAAAACTATGAAATCATCGGAGGTGTCTGTTTTCAAGCAGGACACGTGGAGAGAGATCAACATTTCACTGACTCAGAGTGGAAAGGTCAAAGTGCAGAGTTGTGAGGATTTGTGAAGTACGAACTCGTGAAAAGATCACAGTCGTTGATCGTTCAAAAATCATCAAGATTGTCCATCGTTAAGGACACGTGGTGAGAGATCAACATTTCACTGACTCGTGACTTAAAGAATTCAAAGGCAGATTTACAAGATCTCATAAAACGCGAAATCATGATTTGGTCTGAGCCGTTGGATCGAGGAGAGATCTAGACCATTGATTGTCCAGGGAGATGATTTGCAAAGTGCCAACTCGCAAAACAAGAAATCATGAAGTACTCAAAATATTGGCCCACGATCATAGCAAGGGGTCACATTGGTGAAGGAGAATAGAGGGTCTATCATGCGCTAGGCTCCTGTTGGAATTTTAGGAGTCAGGATAGTCGGAGTGACTTGCATGTAAATACTCGATACGTGAAGTTGTGACGCGTCTCTTTCGATTAAGCGACTGGTCAAAGACTTGGCCACATAAAGGTAGGGGATTAACCAGGATATCTAATGTATAAATATGTTGAATCTTAAAGTCTTTAAGGAGAAAGCCACGGGTTCCATATAACCTGCGCTTCAAGGGAAATAGGGCATGTTAAGTGGATTTGAGGTTCTTGAGGGACAAAGAGTCAATCAGACTTAGTTTCTTGATCGATTCTAGACTGGGAGGTCGCGCAGTCCTTAGGAGAGAAGGGGGGTCTGCATCAGAAAGGGATCTAAAGTTATTTTTAGTACCTTGGGGCTTGTAGTTATCAGTGGCAGGTTCCCTCACAATTTACAGTGGGAATATATCAATGTCCCATGATCGGTAGATTCTAATAGATATTTGACATTACATCCTCTATTCAAAATTGTTAGATTCTATTAGGTACATTGACACGCATCATCATTATCGATGGGTTGTCTCATGTTTTTAACAATATACATCAATGATCAATAATCACATGATGTCTCATTGTGTTCTAATTCAACACATCTATTTGCATAGTACAAGCTTGTACCACGACGGTTCAATTGAAGATCTTAGGAATGTAGTAAGATCACCTATTTTTATGTTGTTTCACAAGTTGTGATTGGAGAGTACCACCTCGCACATCAGTTCTCGTGACAGATCAATTTTCCATCTCTTTCCCTAGATATCCTTCATTGGTTTTGATACATAGATCCACTATGTATTTTTGCATGGCTATGATCTCTATTTGACATGGATCCACCATGTATTTCTTCCATGGCCATGATCACTACTATATATACATCTTACATGGATCCACAATGTACTTGATTGGTAGCAATGCTCATCATCACACTTGAGCATGGGTATGTCTGCCTTGGGAATTGAATTTTTTTGACTTGTTTCAATGTTGTTTGTTGTCCGTATATTGAATTATAGAGACCTTCACACCCCGACTAGTTGATCTTGAATTCTTATAATGTATTTCATACATCATTTTCTCTTTTTACCTCAGACATTAAGGGGCATCTATTATAGCATCAAATGCCACCTCTAAAGCTTTGATTCTCATGTTAGACTTATACATATCCTCCTTACAGAAAAATATTATGTATGCCTCCTTGATTCCTTCTTAAAAACAAAATTTTGAAGGATGTACGCACCCTCATAGCTATGCTACCCACATACACGTGTGATACTTAAGGGACACCTGTGTACATGTTAATAAATGTTTAAAAAAATGTAAGTATTCCCAAATTAAGGATGAGTTATGGGATTGGTTAGTTGTCTAACTCCTTTTTCCCATACTCAAGTATCTCTAACCGATTAGAGACCGCATAAAAGGAACATTTGCCTCATGGATAAAGGTAATGATACTTTGCACATTCAAGCAAACACTCATTCGACTATTCACTTTGAGTTTGTAAGACCATTTTATCCATGTTGTTGTTGATTCCTTGGCCTGGAAACCCTTGTTCCTAGTTTCCCTCTAATCACCAAAGTTATATTTCCAAAAAAAATTATCCATACTCTATTTAGGCCTATGGTGATTTTAGTGCCATGAACATCCTTATAGCAGGATCCTAGGTGGAGGAATCTAGGATCTCTTTCGACAGGGAAACACCACATTGAGTAGGTATAAGTTGTAAACACCTTGTTGGTATTCATTAATAATACACAAAACGCATCCCTTTGAAGTATCTTGTGTTATTATTGTTCATGTTTATAATTATTTTGTATATAGTTGAGTAGAATACTAATTGCTTCGTTATTTTCTGTTGTTTTTCATAGAACTAACACGTAGTTATTGATATAGTTACCTATTTATGTATAAACACTTTTTTAAGGTTTACAGGTTGCAGAGAAACCATTTAGAAGGAGCGAAAGGACCATATCAATTAGGAACAACGCCAAACATTGTGATCCTGATGAGTTGATTTTCCTCTTTTTATATAAGTTAGTTATTTCTATGAAATTTGGTTATTATATCTTATTTTGGTATTCTATTTTTAATGTATTTTGTATATGGTCATTGACACATTGCAGTAATCCCACTAATGTAGGGGATTTTCCCAGAAAGTAGCAGTTCATATAGGGCCAAATCAATAATACGTTTAATCAAATAAATAAAACAAGTTGTCTTGCTACTCTAAGAGATAAATATGTAGGTCGAGGAGGCCATTAAAGAAGGTAAGAAATATTCTAAATGTAGTGAAGGACAAGTAGTGATCTCTAGGGGGGATTTTGGGGGTCTTTGTATGTTTGGAATAACACACTTCTTTAGTTGAACCATAGTCAACACTCTCAACATTGGATGCTAACCAAATTCACTTGTATTCATACTGGAGAGAAGACAAAAATTGCAAATGACTATATGCCTACAGTGTACCAAGAAAAAATGGATGTTGGCATATGCTTGTAGATTTGAGGAGTTTGGATCTTTGGGAGAAATGTGTAATAGCTGGAGACTTTAACATCACTCCATGTCAAAAGGGAAAAAGGGAGGCCAACATAGTTTGGGATCCTTGTAGGGATAAGATGGAGGATATGATTGATGTAAAGTGAGTCAAAGGTAAACTCACTTAGAAAAATAGGAGATCAGGTTTAGGGCACCTCATGACTAGGCTTGACCACTTTTTTGGCCCAATGTTCATTTTAAGAAAGTACTTATACTTTGTCCTCTCAAATTATTCTATCGACAACCTCATATCATAGGCCATTTTTTTGTTGTTTACTGTAGTCTCTAATTTAGGCCCTATCCCTTCTAAATTTAGCATGTTTTGGTCGTGTGAGAACTCAATCTATGATATTATCTCTAAAACCTAGAGCTTTTGGGTGGTCATCTCCCCTATTTATATTTGGGAGTAAAATCTTAAAGAAACTAAGCTTTCTCTTAAGGATTGGGCGAAGAATTCTTCTATGTGTATAGTTTGGGACATTGAAGAGAGAAAAAAAAAGTTGGAACATATTCAAGTGAAAATGGAGCTAGAACATGTTACCTAGAAAATCTTCATTCAAGAAAGAGGCGGTTTTAAAAAATACCAGTAGGAACTTAGAGAAGAAGAACAAGAATGGTAATTGAAATCATAAGCAAGCCCAACCCAGGTTTTAGAGGAACAATGTAAAAGAAATAACTAATGCAAGTGGAGAGACTTTGATATCTTTTGAAACGATAAAAGAGGCTGGCTTTTCTCTCTTTGAGGACCTATACTCTTAAAGAGATGAAATCGATCCCATGGTTATGGAAACGATGCTGGAAAATATTCTCCCTCTCATTTATTTGTAGGATAATGGTAAAAATTCTTAAGCAATCCCTAAAAATGAGGTTCAACAAGCAATCTAGTATCTTGGCCTCATAAATCTCCAAAAATGGATGGATTTATTATATACTTTTACAGGATTTACTGGTGATGTAGAACTTTGATTCATTCACAAGATCTAAAAACCATGCAAACACACGAGAATGGAAAATAAATCTATTTTATTCATTCTCCATCCTAACTTTTACAATGGAAGTTCAACCCCTTATAACTACTATTTGAGATATTCAAAAACAACTAATTTTAGATAAAACAAATAATTTTAGGAAATTATCTCATGACTCTAAAACTTACCAATAAATAAGAGCTAACTAGAGAGACATTATTTGTTAATTCATTTTTATGATTAGGTTCATAAGCTAAGAAATAATTGATAATTACAAATTTGAAAATTCTCATAAAAACACTAGAACCCCAATTTGGCCCCGGAAAAGTTATTGATTCATTCCAAGTTAAATAAGAGGAGAAAAAGGTATGTTCATCAAGCCTAATATTGCCAATTGCTTCGATCACGTCCACCACTCCTTTCCCCACTCCTTTCTCTTTGATTTATTGCATAAGTTTAGATTTTTATCATGTTTTATTTGTTGGATCTCATCTTATATATTATCCCCTTGGTTAAAGGAGGTTATAGATCTGCTCATTAGAGTAGGTTTCAACTAAAGTAAAATCTAAATTCAGCATTTCTCATATTTTAATTCGAGAAAGTGATAAGAATTTTTTGGATAAATAAATAAGATTCAATCTATAAATCTTCTTATGTGATTAGATTTGAACCTATAATCTTCAAGAAGATAGCACACATTGTTAATCATTAGGCTCACTCAAGTTGTATACAAATAAATATCTATATGATATATCACACCACTATCCAATAAAAAATTTCAAAATAATCTACACATTAACTTGAGTCATAAAGATATCAAATAATGATCATTGAAAAAAGTAAATTAATCATTTCAATCACAATAAAGCAAAACTAATAACAGAGCACACTTAAAAAAAGCAACTAAAAGGAATAACATAGAAGTTGCCTTCTCTCTTAGAACTCGCTATCAAATATGTTAACTCAACAAACATCCCATGGACCGAAAACTTGGAAAAAATTATATACAATTCGAGGTCCCTGAGAAAATATTACATGGAAAAAACTTGTTGCTAAAGCATGCGCATGCTTCCAAATACCATATATGCATAGTAGACCCACGAGCCGAGAATGATATCAAAAATCCATTAAAAAAAATTATAGTCAAATGGATGATTTCAAGTTTAAAATACTTGGAAATCGATAATCTCTAAAAACAGGTACACAAATGATATTATATCTCTGACTCAACTAACGTTTCCATTTTTCAACACTACAATCGAGGCCGACCTTCCTGGAATCTGGAACCTTTATTAAAGGAAAATAAGTCGCAAGCATGTGTTTTGTTTCGAAGTTTGAAAACTGGAGAAAAATAAAAGAAATACACAGAATTTGATTTAATAAACTATATTAAATTCATTTTTATTCAAGAGTAACAGGAATTCAAGGAATCAAAATCCTTAATATTTTCATATCAAAAGATTTGATCTCTGCTTCTGAAGTTGAAGTAGAAATTCACATAGAAAGCCAGCCTGAATCTATTTATATTTGTTGTTGACAGGTAGATATTTCTGTTTTATGGTAGGCATATGTTACCATGAACTTAGGGTAGGTACATGGTTCTCTGGCGCTGCTGCTTTTTTCCATCCTTTTGTCTCTGTGTTTTTTTCCTTTCTTTTGCAGACAAAGCCATATGGATGACAAACCGTAACCTAATCAACAAGGAAAAGTAGAGCTTTTGATTCAACGAGGCAGTTACATTTTAATTCGACTACAACAGATCAATATAAATACTAACAGTTGCATGTTATTCCCAGAGCAGCACCCATGGTCCGAACTGTTCGTTAGTGAAAAATGAATAAAACCGAAACAAATGGTGACTAAGTAGCATATTTAAGAACGACGACTGTGAAGTTTGGCCAGATAGAAGCCTCCTATATGAAGAGACTCAGAAACAAACATTGTTGGTCAACCAACAAGGTGACTTGTGGTGTTGTTGTTTAATCATTAGGTTTTTTTAACTTTTTTAAACGTTTTCATTGGAATCAGGTTAAAGAGATTTTGGTGAAATCGTTATTTTTTATTGTTAAAATTGCATTTTTGAATGTTTAAACGGATTTAACATTTTAGTAACATTTTAATTATAGAGATCTAATCACTCAAACCTGGAGTTGCAACAATTTTTGACCAAATTTTCAGCAAATCAAAAAATCAAACCTTTAGACTAAGAGTGTAGCCAAGTTGAGCACACTGGATGAGTAAACAGCTAGCACTGTAAAGTTGTAATTAATATAATAAAACTTAGTTAAAATGTTTTATGTTTTAACATTTTTTTGGCATGTTTTTTTTTATGAGTTTTAGAAATTTAGCAGGATTAGTTGAATTGATACCATGAAATTTTTTTAGGATATTAAATGGATTTATGCATTCAAAAACACAACACAATTTAAACCATGTAAACTTGCAAATATAGTAACAATTGTCATACTAATTTCAATAATAGTTCATCATAAAAGTTTATACCCTCCATTCATATTATTGTGATTTTATGTTTAGGATTTCGTGATGTATAGGATTTGTTTGATATTGAGATTTCAGTTTATTTATCAGTAGACAACCCACTCCTTTATATTTTAGAAGCTATATAATAATAATGATGATAATAATATGAATTTAAGTTTGTTGTGAGTGGTGTATAAGATTTATTTGATTCTATAGAGAGGTTTTAAATTTACTTATTTAAGAAATTTTTAAGGAATTTTTTTATAAAAATTAAGATATTGATTGAGTTTTTCATCACATTATTTTAAGATTTTAATATTTTTTTTGTGTAAATAAAATTTAGTCATTATTTTATTATTTAAATTAAAAGAAAAAAACATTTAATTAAATAATTTAAGGAAATAGTTTAAAATAATAAAATATTATTTCTTTGATTACTAGTATCTATCAAACATAAAGTATATTTCTTATTAAATTATTAAAGAATATTTATGAAAAATTTTCGCACCTAACCATCAATTCCTTTTAAAAGGAAGCAAAATGAACTTTTAATTAAGTAATTTAAGAAAATATTTAAAAAATATAAAAATATATATTTTAAATGAAGCAAAATGAAATTTAATTAAGTATTTTAAAGAAATATTATATATATATATATATATATATATATATATATATATATATATATATATATTAATAAAATATTTTATTTGATTATTAATATCTATCCAGAATAAAATATTTTTTTATTGAAAAATAAAATATTTATGAAAAAATTTCTAACCTAACAATCTATTCTATACATTAACTTTACAACATTATTAAAAAATAATCATGAAAATTCCTCACACCTAACAAGTTATTAAAAATAGTGATGAAAATACCCATACCTAACCATCATCTCTATAAATGAAATTTCATTGTAAATGTTGAAACTCTATATATTACAGAAAATTATTTTAAAAAGTATACATATTTTATTTATGAATTATAAATTGATGTATAATATAATTTTTATGATGATTAATTTTCATTAAAATTAATTAAATTAATTGATTTATTTAATCAGGTAAATTTTTTTTTTTTTTAATATTTCTTTAAAATTTATACTAAAAAATGGAGAAAAATTTCCATGATCACAAGTTAAGAGGTTATAAATTAGGTTAGTTTATCAGATCTTAAAAAGGTAAAAAATTATTTCCATTTCTTTAACATTTCTTTAAAATTTAAAATTTATGCTTAAAAAAATTCCATGATCACAAGTTAGGAGGTTATGAATTAGGAAATTCCATGATCACAAGCTAGGAGGTTATGAATTAGGAAAGTATTAATTAGGAAAGCCAGTGAGAAACCTAGTAAACAACCCAAAACCAGGAATCTTACAACAATGGAATCCATAATCCATAAACTGATTGTGTTGGCACGTGTTGGCACCCCTATGAATCTCCTACCTACACTGATTTAAAAACCAAGCATGCTTCCTCTCTAATTAGTTTTTAAGCAGATCCAGCCGTATGAATCTCCTACCTACACCAATCATGCTTCCTTTCTAATTGGTTTTTCAAGCAGATCCAGCTTTGTAGTAACATAGATCGCTTGGTTTCCTTTCATACATTAGTTTGGATTAAGCAATCTCATCTTAATAGAGATCGAGCAGCGTTAACAATGGCGGATCACAGGACAATGATGTTGTAAGCATCTAATGGGCTGCAACTTGATTAACGAAGTTCGATTTCAACTGAAAAGAAAATCAAGACACGACATAAAAACTAAGCTAGTATTATATGCAGTGTCTGGCAACTCAAGTACCAGTCTGTATTTATTTAAGATACATTTTATCCGGCTCTGGAATAAACAGGACCATACACCTCAATTTGGATGAATTATTGATAGAAATGCAATATCGGTAACATATCTATATGTATATCTACACCAGAATATGGTTGCCAAACTCCACTAGCCCTGCGCAGTACCATTATTTTCCGCATCACAGTTTTCAGAAGCTGGACGATCGGATGGGAAAAACCTTCCATTCTCTGTCTCTGCTCGACATCCTCGTCAACGAATGAAGTCGATGAACGGGAGATTTCGAAGACGACTGCGAACAATTTGGCTGATGAGGGTCACGGTCGTCGCCGGGCCATGAGAAGCCATCCGGCCTCTCGGGTATTTCAATGCCAATCTGAGGTATTCTTAATGATCTTCTTCCACCCGAGGTTCCCTGATCATTCATCTGCTTCTGCCTATCCGAAGAACATAAAAATATATTTGTTGAGTTCTGCAGATTATATTCTTCTCCAGAGCTAGCAATACTATGTCTCTGCTCCGAGTTCAAATTGCCATGGATCCCTGAAGTAATTGGTCCTATGGTTGTATTCGAAATCTGCCCCATTCTAGCGAATTCCAAAACTGGTTGTTCGGGCTGGGCTCCTGTTCTACAAAGGGGACAAGTGGAATGCGAAAGAAACCACATGTCAATACACTCGACATGAAAAGTATGCCTGCAATTGGGCAGAAGCCGGCCTTTCTCATTCTCCTCAAACTTCGACAGACAGACCGCGCACTCCAGCTCATCTGTGAAATTTTGCGATTTATACACAAACATGGGGAGATTCCTTAAGACCGCAGAATCCAACCCCACGTTCAGCAGCCTCGCCGGTTCTTGACCTGTAAAATGAAACTGACGACGCCTAGAAGCTGATCTCTGACTGGAGATTCTAGCAGGCTGCCTCCAAAACCATCTGGCATAAACGTGCAGCAAAAAGACGAACCAAACCATAAGAAGAAGAAATATTATGGCCGAGATCATGATTCTGCCATTGATATTACGTCCATGTTTTCCATGATCGTGAGGGGGAAGATTAAAAGGATCGTTGGAGCTCATGGTCGAATCCCCAAATTCGCCTCTCCTGTATGAAATTGAAACCACTGGAGACTGTTTCAAATGGTACTGGTCTGAGACAAGGTACAAACCTCGGCCCTAGCCCCCAGTACTAGAAATACCCACGGATAACGGTGCTTGAGCCTTCAATTTCTCCAAATGGGCACCTCCTCTGAATCGAAAACTGCCTTAAAAAAGATTCTCTGTTTCGATAAAGAGCCCTGGCCGATTTCAGCACACTCGATTTTCAGAATCCGAGAAACGCCGAGACGTTTTCGAGGGACTGACAACGCGAGCCCAGAGAGTCACGATTCATTTTAGATTCTCTGTTTGATGAAAGATTTCAGAAATTGGGCTAAGATGTGAGCACCCAACGCGTAATCTGGATGCCACCGGATGGACCTCCAACGCGTAATCTGGATGCCACCGGATGGACCTTGACCATGTTTTGCAGTGGATAGTCTAACCTCGGAATTGCGTTTCAATTTTCATGCGAGATTGTCTCGTTGAATTTTGACTCAAGGGAAACCTAACCACCTATGCATATGCGCATGTAATAATTTTATATCATTGAATAAATAATTTCATTCACTTTNAGTGGATAGTCTAACCTCGGAATTGCGTTTCAATTTTCATGCGAGATTGTCTCGTTGAATTTTGACTCAAGGGAAACCTAACCACCTATGCATATGCGCATGTAATAATTTTATATCATTGAATAAATAATTTCATTCACTTTAATTTTCATGTAAACCTTGCTACCCTCCCCCAATAATTTCGTTAGCCCCTTTGACCCGGCCCCAATAATTTCGTGAGATTGTCGTCGCATCCTTCAGATGGAGCGTCCTTTCACACTACCATTGGCCAAATTTAACGAATATTTGACTTAAATTGTTTTTTACTCTAATTGGGTATAAAATTAATTAATTTATATTTTATTATAAAAAAATAAAAATTATATATAAAAAACAATTAAATTAAATAATGAATATATATAAGATTAATTTATTTATATTTTTATTGTTAAAAAAACAAAAAAAAATTAATATATAAAAATAAAATTAATTAAATAATAAAGATTAATATAAAAATAAAAATGATTGGGTGTAGACGGATTGGCACCCGGATTTATAGTGCACCATTCTTGTGGGCTGGGTGGTTGCACATGGAGTTATAATATATATATATATATATATATATATATATATATATATATATATATATATATATATATATATATATATATATATA
>ML804569.1:0-28113 GCA_009831015.1 Picea engelmannii | reverse complement strand
ATTTAAAAATAAATAAATAAATTAGAAATTTTAAATGTATAAACACTCTTTAAAGAATGAAAAAAATATAGTAAATGTTAAGAA
Source organism: Picea engelmannii (assembly GCA_009831015.1). Taxonomy (NCBI): domain Eukaryota; kingdom Viridiplantae; phylum Streptophyta; class Pinopsida; order Pinales; family Pinaceae; genus Picea; species Picea engelmannii. The sequence goes on along the minus strand of ML804569.1, from coordinate 28,029 downwards.
TGGAGGTAATATTTTAAATCAAACTTTATTAATTAATTTATAATTTTTTTTCCTTAAGAATTAATTTTTTATATACATATTAGAGTCTTTGGTGACAAGCCTCTATAGGATTTCTTCAAGAATTATATTGTGTATACATCTGACTATATCAAAACAAAGAACTATATTGTCTGTACATCTGACTATATCAAAACAAGCCTATAAAGGTTATTTCAAAAAACTACTGCAATCTCTTCAAACTGTCCAAAAGCATTTACAGCCTTACAAAAAGTAAAACTTCTTCAGAGACGAAAATCCATAGCTTCGGTTTTTGTTCCTTCAAAAAACTCATAAAAACCGAAGGCTCCTTTTCGTAGTTGCAGTGCTTCCTTTGAGAGTTCGTATGCTTTTGAATTGAGTTCTCTTAGAATGTGCTGGAAGGAAAGCCATTCAAAGTCTTTGAATGTGAGCTTGATGTCTTTTAGCAAAGAGGCTAATCTGGGGTTTTGAATATTATTAATACATCGTGCCCATTCTATCACCAACTTGGAGTGGCCGAAAACTTGTAGCTTTGAAAAAAAAAATTGCAGTTTCCAGGAGGATCCATAGTGCTATAGGTTTCGCTCTATTGTTTGTTTTGCCACATGGCGCATATCTGATGTGAATATTATGGTTGTGACTAATGAATAGAACCACCCCCACTCCACTGGTTGGGGGGTGTCCTTGATTGGCTCTGTCGAAGAAGCCCCACGGGATGGTGTAATCAATGGGAGGTGGGATCATTGTTTGGGTTTTATTTTCCCTTAGTTCTGTCTTGAAATCATTGTCATGACTAGGTGAGATTGTCGCAATGACCTCAAGCGACACAAACTTGTCTTTAAATACAACACTATTTCTAGTCCACCAGATGTTGGAGATCATGATGCCTAGGAGACCTGCATACAAGGATATTGATCTGTCTTGGATCCAAGATCTGAAACAGTCCTCTATAGAGGCCTGGTTCCAATTAGCCTTGGCTTTCAACTATTCTTTTAAAAATTGCACGACCTTCCCTACATAAGAACAGGAGATAAAGAGATGAGTAATAGTTTCTTGATTTTCTTTACAAAGAGGACATCTGTTAGGACCACACCATCCTCGTCTAAGACAATTGTCCCAAGTTAACAATTTGTTGTTTAGTGCAAGCCATAGTATTAATTTGCATCTAGGAGGAGCTTTGATTTTCCAAAGGGGATTCCACCACCATTTCGGGTGAGGCATAGTGTTATCTTCCAACCAAGCTTTGTATCTCAATTTGACTGAATAGGAGTTCTTCTGGGGGTTTTTTAACCAACAAAGGGAGTCTTTCGAGTCTCTGTCAAGGATATGAAATTTTCGCATAAGAGGGATATATAAGAGTTCCATTCATCTCAGATTGATTCAGGCGGACAAAGAGAAAATGCGCTCTTCCACCCCAATCTCCCTCGAATCTAGGGGAGGAGCGATTTCGTAGTTGTTTCCAACTCCTAACCATGGGTCTTCCCTGAGTCTCACCTTTTCCCCATTTCCAATACGCTAGGCTGTCCGGTTACCAACTAGGGGGAAGGCTTCCACAAGAGATTTCCAAACAATTAAGCCTTCGGAATATTTTAGAGGCTCTCGAAACCACTCTGGAATGGATAAGGTGGGAAAGTATTTGGAGTTCATGATTCTTACCCAAAGAGAGTGTCCTAGGGTTAGTCTCCAGAGGTTCCTTCCTACTAGGGCTTAAGAAAAAGACAAATGTTCTTTAAACCCCATTGTTATAGCAAGAATTTCCTCACCCTATGCAATCTTGTACATAAGCCCTTTTTCCATTTCCCTATGCAGAGTTTTCATCCCTTTTTGCAAAGTCCAGAGCTAAAAAATACATTTTTTCCACATGTACGCACCTTGCCTACTATACAGCATGCGTATACACAGTCTACACCACTACAACCCACGTACGTAGGGATTTGTTGGTGTATAAATATGCTCAATATATTACACTCATTTATATGTCAATCCGGGATTCGTAACCGAAAGATTTGTTACACTGTATGTGTCGAGAACAGGTAACCTACCGATGTATATTGTATCTAGTTCAAAGAGGAAATAATTAATAACATAACACTGTATTTCTAGAATTTTTGAATGCTTCACACAACTTTAAACTCGTAAGGTAAAACTGAGAACAAAACTTCTCCAACAAATACTCAATTAAAAGGCTCTTTCTTAGGTGACAAGTCTATTCATTCCAGGCTTATGAAATGGAGAGATGAACTTAAGATCTTATTCCCTGTAGCAATGGAAAAAAATCATCAACAATCAACTTTTAGTCACCCTTAGACAAAATTCAATCATAACTCAATTCTAATCAATCAAACCTTTTTACTACAGGAAACAACCAACATGATTGAGAGACTTCATTATATGGAACATGAAGGTAAGAGATGAAGTCCTACGGTTCCTATACCCACTAAGAACACCACAATTACAAACTCAAAATAATAACATTTGTTTTCTTAACAATCCCACACATCAGACTCTTATCAATTAAATGTTAACTTGCAGAAGTAGGAAAGAAAAATATCTATTATGTCCAATGTCTAATTACTCACACTGATTTAGAAGAAAGTGATTATATACCGAACTTTAAAATGTATTTGAAATCATTAACAATACACCACTGTTAAATATTCACTCTCACACAATCACACAAAACATGTATAGGGAGGTTTACCTTGGTTGGGGTGGTGGGCCCTTGCCAAACCAACAAGGTACTTCTAAAAAGATAATAGACTAAAACATTTTGCTCATATTCATGAATTGCACAACAAATCATTTTTATTCCTTCAACTTGTAGATTGAATCAACAATTCATCATCTCGTACATTATGACAATATGTATCATTTTGTTCTTGCTACTTACTTCATTACATCCACACTTTTCTATTGCCTATACAACATCCCTTATAAAGAAGGTGAGTTGTTACTATTAAGATCTAAGGATAATTATCAAAGAGTTTTTAAAATATTACAATTGGCATTTCATATCGAATCTATAGGGATGGACTTCATCCTCATGACACGAAGTGCATCAGTGATGAAGTCTATCGTGATCTCAAAAACTATTTTAGAGACTTCGATCAAATTGACTTCTTGGAATCTCCATCAACATACTCGTTCAACAAATGAATTCTGGAAACAGGGGTTTGGTACTGGATCAGGCGCAAGACTGGTGATGGTACCAGATGCAATGTTGTGCAGGTACCGGAATAGGTGGATCCTTGGTACCATAATAGACTGGGTACCAGATCACACCATAGTTGCAGTGCCGGATCGTGCTATAGTTGTAGTATCGGAATAGACTGGGTACCAGAGCACGCCATAGTTGTTATAGTTGTAGTACCGAAATAGTGAGGTACCGGATCAATGCTGCTTAAGAGTCAAGTGATTAGGATCATACATATTCAAGAATTTAATCGAGTTAACTCAAGAAAACTAAACAAATCATTCATTAATCATAAGTTACCTCTCTATGCATATGGACAAGGTCATCAAATGTATTTATGGAGGAAATAGTCGATTAGATACTCATAGCATAGGTAAAATAGGCTCAGATAGAGGGTAATATAGGACATTAGAAGTGTCAAAATGGAGACTCAACATTTCCCCCATGCTAAATTCATTTCATGTCTTCATGCAACAACATCAAAACTGATACTCAAAACATTTTGCAAAATTGAAACATTCCCCATCATTTCTCTGGCTGTAGGATGTTAAGACCAAAAGCTTTGCTCCTCAGTTCCTTCTTAATCACTCTCGTGTATTGGATCAACCATAGGACTTTGTTGATTTTAGCAGAGACCTCTTCTTATGCATACTGTAACCTTGAATTATGTTCTTTTAACTGTGCATTATTTTCCTTAATGTGCCTATCCAATACTTAGTTCTCTGCAACTTCTTGTTTCAGCTTCCCAATATTCACTATCAATTGTTGTTTGCTTAGAGATTTGTCAGAACCATATGTGGTTTCTTTCTCAACCACCTCTTCTCGGGCCTCCTTTTCCTTTCTTAGACCCCTCAAGGTTTCTATCACCAACCCCTCGGTTTCACTAATCGTAGGTCCATAGCCACTTTCTTTATCTGAAGAATTTAGAATATCAATGGGTTCTCTTTGAAGAGATGGAACGTGTGGAACTTTTGTTTGCTTGGACATGCTTCTGGTGGTCCTTCGTACAGGAAGTGAGACTTCCTCAGATTTTTTGATTGGGGTAGAAGTCTCCTCAAACATCTTCCGCTTCTTCATCTTAATAGCAGTTATAGTCCTGGACACTTGTTTCTCTTGTGTTAGTTTTATTTTTATCTTGGAGGACCGAAGTGTGGGTTCTGGAGTCTGCCCTTGCTGATCATTACTTATTTCCACTCTAGAAGATTGAGGTGTAGGCTCTGAAATTTGTTTCTTTTGAGCCTTCTTAGTTTCGAGTTCCCCCTTTCTTCCACTTGTCATCTTAGGAGTTTCTTCTAACTCATTAACCAGTTCTTGAGGAGATATAATAAATACCTCAGAGGTCTTTTCCAACTCCTTAATCGATTCTTGAGGGAGGTCTAAAGTTTCCTCAGAGACATCATGTGAAACTTACTGTTGATCTGTCTTCTTCCTCTTTCGCTTCTTACCTGTGGTAGTTGATCTTTAGGACTCAAGGCTGGACTAGGTACTTTAGACTGGGCATGATTCTCCTTCTTAGATGTGGTGGGCCCTTCTAGAATTTATTCTGCTGACACACTCTTCTTTTGAACCTTTTTCTTTCTCTGAAGGTTGAGGTCATGGGTCTTTTCCAATTTGTTGGCTGGCTCTGGTGATAACTCAATGGTTGCTTAAGGAGCACTATCTAATCACTCACCTAGCTCAAATTCCTTCCTCTTCTGTCTTTTAGCTTTTTGAACCAAGGTTGGACTTATTTTATGAGATAGGGAAGATTTCTTCTTTCAGGATGTAGTAGGTTCCCCTACAACAGACTTTTCTTTCTCTAATACCTCAATAGGCTGCAATGAGATGGGTGTAATAGTGGCTTCTTCACCCCCTAATTTCTTCCCTTTGTCTTTTTTTTCCTTTCTGTTGGACCCCTCACTATGTATTTTTGCTTCCTGCTCCTCTACAGATTTGGACATTCCTTCCTGAGAAAAATTCTGTTGGAGTAGTTGGTTCCAAATACTATATTTTGTCCTCAAGGAATGGGCAACCAAAAACTTCATTAGGCCATGATGATGGAGGCTAGTTTCAGGTTTCTTGGAAGCTGATTTCACTCCTCTCACCATTTTATTTAAACTCATCCATAAGAAGTGAGGAAAATCAATTTGTGGCCCTCCTTCAAAATGTGATAAAAGTTTCAAATGTGGACCCCCATGCTAGCTTAAAACGATTCTTTAAGGCGTATGAGGCACGGACAGAGGATCAAGGTTTGAGTACCGGATCATCACAGACCGTGATGGAATACCAGATCAATGCACACCGTGATGGAGTACCAGAAGAGGATGAGTATGCAAAAGATACGAAGGCACGAGATCACAGTGTGAATGCAGGTGGTGTGACAGTAGAAATGGTAAATAATGCTCATCTGGATGGCAAAGCCATCCATAGGAGCGTTTATAAATTGAGATTTGGTTTAGAATGGTCACATTGAGGGTAATGATGACAAGGTAAGACATGTTGAATTCAGGAATAACTTATAGACTCATATGAGAGTTGGCATCAGACCATATTCACGAGAATGTTAGATAATGATGACAAGAGACATGGTTGTTATGACCGGAACGCGAGTATGAAATCGGCTAACATCATCGGGATCATGGTTTTACATGCATAAATATGCGACTCGATTCATTCATATGGAATGACATTGAATCATGGGATTATGACATTTCTTTACCAGATAAATGGAAGGCATGAAATTGATCCTGTAATAGACACCCTTACCTCGTCCTTCTCAATATTTCGGGTATATAGGAATGTTTTCTTCGTAAAGAAATGTAGACAAGGATTTGCAGAAGTTTGTGGTATGGAGTGTGTCATGATTTGAGAGTAACCATATGTTTAATACATAATTAGTCTAATTTCTTAATAAAACGAAAAAATGTTGAGTTTATACATCCTAGTACTTGAAACACTTAAATCGAGCAGCAAAACTTGAATATATGATAAGAGCTACCAGTACCTTATTACCAATACCGGATCACCTAAGTACCGGATGAATGCAAAGTTTTGGTTAGTACCTGATGGACGCAGGGTTCCTCCCTCAGTACCAGATGAACGTAGAAATGTTGTCCAGTACCGGATGTGATCCAATACCGGATGAGCACAGACTTTCTCCTTTGGTACTGGATGAACGTAGAGATGTGGTCCAATACCGAATGAGCATAGACTTTCTCCTTTGGTATCGGATGAGCAAAGAGGTGACCGTTAGTACCAGTTGAACACATAAATGCGGTCTAGTACCGAATGAGCATAGACTTTCTCCCACATTACCAGATGAATGTAGAGATGTTTTCCAGTACCGGATGATCATAGAAGCAAACATTGTAATCTAGTACCTGAGGAGAATTTGACACAACACCTGGTGGTAGTTCTTTGTAGACTGAAACTTTTGTAGGTTACACTTTGTAGAAGTAGTATTTTGGTTTTATGGAAGAGGGCCCATGATCTGATTCAACTGAAAAACCATGTAGGTGAAACAAATGCCAATACTAGATGCAAGAACTCTGAGTTTATATCAGAATAAGGAAAAATAATTTGGTGACTGGGCTCCAAGATCTGTGACAAGAAGGTATTATGTATCTGGATGACCATATGTTGAGATTTAGAACCCTCCTCTTTTGGAACCAGGATGATCACTGCTCCTGTTGGCACCTTCTTTTTATTGCAAAAATAATAATCCTAACTATTACTTTTCTATGGATTTTTCTCAAGCCCAGATTAGTTAATGCTAGCCGGTGTTTTCAATTTTAAAGAGTCTAAAAAACTTAAAAAAAACTCTATATACTATCCCGTGGATTTTTCTCGAGCCTGGGCCAGTTCCTTCTCGACGGTGTTTTCAATTTTTAGGAGTCTAAAAAACTTAAAGAAAACTCCATATATTGTCCCGTGGATTTTTCTTGAGCCCAGCCAGTTCCTGCTCGCCGGTATTTTCAATTTTTAGGAGTCTGAAAAACTTAAAGAAAACTCCATCTGGTAGATGTCCTCCTTATCCATTTATCTACATGAGAATACAACCAACTTTTTGTTTTTGTTAGTTACATCAAAAAATAAAAGTTCTATCTAATGACACACCTATTTACAAATATGTACACAGCCAAATTAATTCGCGCAATCAAACTTACTTTGGTGGGTCAACAAGAGGAGAAACCCCCTTTCTTACCAATTGCATTTCGAAATTCTGAAGAACATTTTTGAAAAACTTCTCTTTGGATAGAGGCTTATGATAAAACTTCAATCGATGCCCATTTACGACAAAGAGAGTCTGATTCTCATCAATAGTCTTTATCTTTACTGAACCATTGTCATAAATTGTATCAACTTCATAGGGTCCCAACCATCTAGTAGACAATTTACCTTTAAAATTTTTGAACCTACTATCATACAGGAGGGCCCAATCACCTGACTGAAAAGACTTCTTTTTGATGTACTTTTCATGCCATTTGGTCCTTTGTTCTTGTATAAGGGTGGTCCTTTGAAGATTATATTATATGATCTCATCAATCTCATTCAATTGTAATAGCCTCTATTTTTTAGCCTCATCCAGATCCATCCCTAATTGCATGGCAGTCCTGAAGGGTATTACTTGAAATTATATGGGAAGTAGCACCTGCTTCCCATACACCAACACATAAGGTGTATGGCATGTTATGTTTCTCCAAGCTTTCCTATAGGCCCATAAGGCTTCAAGCAACCTATCAACCCAGTCTTTGTGATGCAGTTGAACAGTCTTCATAAGAATATCCTCTATCACCTTGTTAGTTGATTCCACTTGCCCATATTCTTGAGGGTGATAAGGCGAAGATTTCTATGTTTGATTATGTACTGTTCAGTAAGAGCTTTGACCAAATTGGAGGTGAATTGGGTTCCTTGGTCAATGAATATTTCTCTAGGTACACCGAAATGAGTAAATATTTATTCAAAGAGAAAGTCTACAACACATTGTTCATTAGCAGAATATAAAGATTTAACTTCCACCCATTTGGTCACATAATCTGTGCAGACCAAGATGTACTTCTTCCTTTGATACATAGGGTTAATGGGTCCTACAAAATCCAAAGCCCATTTTTCAAAAGTTTTAATTAATACCTGAGCTTGGAGGGGCATCTCATTGACTGCAGCAGGTTTTCCCATCCTTTGGCAATCATCACAAATGGCCACATACTTCTTTTCATATTTGAGAATAGTTGGCCAATAGTATCTAGACTGTAGAATATTGTATGATGTCCTTTTATCAGCAAAATGGCCTCCACATGGACCATCATGACAGGCTTTGAAAATATCCTTCATCTCATCTTCCCGAAAACACCTTCTAATCACCAAATCAGGCCCAATTCAGTATAAGCAATCATCATGCCACATGTAATTGGCACTTAGCTGGACAATTCTTTGTTTCTCTTGGGAGGAAATATTCTAAGGTGGCTTTCCTATTACAAGATAGTTTTCTACATCTACATACCAAGGAATGTAAGTAGTAATAGAAAATAGATTTTCATCTAGAAAATCATCATCTACTGGAGTATTATTACCTGCATGAATGAGTCTAGACAAGAAATCAACAACTAAATTATATTTTCCAAGCCTATCAATGATGGTGATATTGAATTCTTGTAGTAATAATAGCCATCTAGTCACTCTAGCATTTGTAACAGATTAGTTCATTAAAAATCTGATGGCTAAATGGTCAGTATGTATAAAGACTTCATACCCTGTTATGTAGTGTCTAAACTTGTTAATGGCATGTACTACCGACAAAAATTTCTTTTCCGTGACAGTGTAATTTACTTCAGTAGCTGAAATATTCTTGCTAACAAAGTATATGGCATAAGGAATCTAACCTTCCCTTTTTCCTAAGACAAACCCTAAAGTGGTGTCTAAGGTATCTATGCAAATATGAAAAGGAAGAGACCAATTTGGTCCTCTCAAAACAAGGGCACTTGACAACTTTGTTTTCAAAATTTCAAAGGAGATTTGACATTGTTCATTCCAACAAAATTTAACCTCTTTTGTTAATAGTTTGAACAATGGGGTAGCTAGATTTGTAAAATTTTGAATGAACCTCCTATAGTAACCAGAATGCCCTAAAACAATTCTGACTTCCTTTTGTGAGCTAGGGATTTTGATTTGGGAAATAATGTCAATCTTGGGAGGGTCTACTCTTACTCCAGTACTATAGATGTGGTGACCTAGAACAATTCCTTTAGTGAGCATCATTCTAGACTTTTCATGACTGAGTGAAAGGTTGGTTTCTTTACACCTAACCAGTACTTTCTCCAAATTGTCCAATGCCTGTTGGAAATCATCCCCATACACTGTGAAGTCATCCATGTAGAATTCTACACAATCATGGATCAAATCAGAGAAAATGGCCAAGACAACCCTTTGAAAGGTAGCAGGGGCATTACACAAACCCAAAGGAAGAACCCTATAGGCATAGGTCCCCGGTAACGGTGCCAAAATGTTGGTGTATACATATGCTCAATATATTACACTCATTTATATGTCAATCAGAGATTTGTACTCAAAAGACTTGTTACACTATATGTACCGAGAACAGGTAACCTACCTATGTCTGTTGTATCTAAACATGAAATAATTAATAACATAACACTCTGTTTCTAGAATTTATGAATTATTCACATGAATTTAAACTCGGAAGGTAAAACTGATAACAAAACTTCTCCAACAAATACTCAATTAAAAGGCTCTTTCCTAGGTGACAAGTCAGTTCATTCCAGGCTTATGAAATGGAGAGATGAACTTAAGATCTTGTTCCCTGTAGCAATGAAAAATAGTAATCAACAATCAACCTTTAGTCACCCTTAGACACAATTCAATAATAACTCAATTCTATTCAATCAAACTGTTTTAGTACAGGAAACAACCAACATGATTGAGAGACTTCATTATATGGGACATGAAGGTAAGAGATGAAGTCATATGGTACCCCCTAAGAACACCACAATTACAAACTCAAAATAATAACATTTGTTTTCTTAACAATCCCACACATCATACTCTTATCAATTAAATGTTAATCTACATAAGTATGAAAGGAAAATATCTATTATGTCCAATGTCTAATTAATCACACTGATTCAGAAGCAAGTGATTCTATACTGAACTTTAAAATGTATTTGAAATCATTGACAACACACCATTGTTAAATATTCACTCTCACACAATCACACAAAACATGTACATGGAGGTTTACCTTGGTTGGGGTGGTGGGCCCTTTCTGAACCAACAAGGTACCTCTAAAAATATAACAGGCTAAAATGTTATACTTATATTCATGAATTGCACAACATATCATTTGTATTCCTTCAACTTGTAGATTGAATCAACAATTCATCATCTTGTACATTATGACAATATGTATCATTCCGTTCTTGCTACTTACTTCACTACATCCACACTATTCTATCGCCTATACAACATCCCTTATAAAGAAGGTGAGTCGTTACTATCAAGATCTAAGGAAAATTATCAAATAGTTTTTAAAATATTACAATTGGCATTTCATATCGAATCTCTAGGGATGGACTTCATCCTCATGACATGAAGTACATGAGTGATGAAGTCTATCATGATCTCAAAAACTACTTTAGAGACTTCGATCCAACTATCTTCTTGGAATATCCATCATCATACTCGTTCAACAGGTGAATTATGGAAACAGGGGTTTGGTATTGGATCAGGCACAAGACCGGTGTTGGTACCAGATGCAATGTTGTGCAGGTACCAGAATAGGTGGAGCCTTGGTACTGGAATAGACTGGGTACCGGATTGTGCCATAGTTGTAGTACCATATCGTTCTATAGTTGTACTACCAGAATAGACTGGGTACTAGATTGCACCATAGTTTCTATAGTTGTAGTACCAGAATAGTGAGGTACCAGATCAATGTTGCTTAAGAGTCAAGTGATTAGGATCATACATAATCAAGCATTTAATCGAATTAACTCATGAAAACTAAACAAATCATGCCTTAATCATAAATTACCTCTCTATTCATATGGGCAAGGTCATCAAGTGTATTTATGGAGAAAACAATCAATTAGATACACATAGCATAGGTAAAATAGGCTCAGATAGAGGGTAATATAGGACATTAAAAGTGTGAAAATGGAGACTCAACAAGATTTGTGCCCACAAAATGAAAAATGGTGTCGATTTTCCATGTTAGGACATGAGATCTATGATCCTTGGCCTTCCATATCCTGGAAATTTTTTGATTCGGTCCTTCAGTTCCATTTGAAGGTTATAAATGGGCCAACTATGAGCTATGGAAAAGAGGAGAAAGAATTCAAATTTGAGAGAAAAGTTACTTCGGAGAAATTATTTACTTCATATTAAGTCTGCATCCCTTTGTCCTTTAAGTTTGAACACGGTGTTCAACCCCCAAGATCTCCCCTTATTGATTGAGAACTTCATTGTCTCTCTTCTATGAGCTTGCCTTTGGTGGAGGCCCAACTGGAAGGAACTTAGTTTCTCGGTTCTAAACCGCGCCAACACAGAAATCTGTAACTTTTTCACTTTTGATTATCATATATTAATAGAAGTACTCTTTTCCCGTCCAATTGATATCTTGCAAATATTTGAATTATTATTCCATGGACGTATTTGTTATGTATGTTAATGGATTATGCTATTGAATGTGATAACATCATAGATTATCACCATATGCTTTCTTTGCTTGGTTGTTGAGGACTAGTTGCAGGTATATTGCTTTGGGTCAAGTGCTCAACATTGGACTTCATCGAACTTCTGGATGAGGTAGGCCTTTTATCTTGTCTTTCTAGCATATTCATTTATATAGCATACATGAGAGTAGCATTGATTTCTGTAGTCATTTCCGTCTATTGTGGTTTAACCTAGCCATAGAGAGATTTTCCTCGTAACATAATTGGCGACCATACTGGGGATTGAATCTTCTTTCTTAGGGTTTGGAGTAATTTTCTCCTTAGATTGCTCTTGTTCATATTGTGTTTCTTGTCATAACATTTCTTCACAGCCTCTGTTCACTCTGGGTCTGAGTTCTTCAGCCTTCTCCCTTGCCTGGCTTTGTTTCTGAAACATATACGTGGATTTTTGCTTGAAAGTCATGTATATGCGCGTGTTGTACCTCTGCAAGAAATGTACATATGCTATGTTTCCTTCAACAATCACGTACATCAACCTCTTGTACTTGTTTATTGGGTTTGGTGGTTGTTGGGTAATTTTTTATGATTGTTGAGTCTTCTTGGGTCTCTATAGTGACTGTTAAGTGTCCGTGGGATGACAAGAAACTTGTCTTTGGTTGAATTTTTAGGCGGAGTCTTTCTCATCATATTTTCATTTTGATTGTCCTTGTACATTGGGTTGGGTGTCTTGTTTCTTAGTATCCTTCTTGATTTGTCTCTTTCTATACACAATAGAGTTTTTATATATCAAGATGTTGTTTAGTCCATGCTTTTTCATTTTTCTTATATTGAAAATACAAAAATATTAGGCATTTTGCATTGCTTGACCTTTTGATCTTTTAAGTCTTTGTCATTAGCTTAGTGCATGTAAAGAAAGATTGCATTGTTAGTTCAAAATTGCAGAGTTGAAATTGAAAATTGTATTGTTTTAAGAAGCATATCATTCATTGAAAATTGAAGTTAGGACTTTGCATTGTATTCATATTTACTTTACTTTCTCAGTCATAACATCATGAGTTTCACTACCATACATTTTTGAGTAATCACGACCATTAAAATTAACGCTATAATTTAAAATTGATTAGTCACGATTTTATTTTCTAGGGTGCACAAACTAGCTTAGGATTTAGTGCCTTGGAATAGGATTTTGTGAGTAAACTTCTCCAAGGCTATTAAATCAACATATGTGTCTAAAAAAGGGAGTGAAGAAATCCATTATATAATTGGTAATATCAGGAGGCTCTGCTTACACCAGAGTTAATCACGAGGTCGCGCGAGGTTGGTTGAAGGGATATCCCCCTGATACCTTCTTAGCGTCAGAGATATTTCTAGGGATATATTCATATCTGGGGATATTTCTAGTGCCTTTACCTCCATGAGAGGCAATACTTTCAAGGGTTTAGGATTTTCTACCATGCCCATACGGTGGAACTAACTTACCACTGCTCGTTTGTGCATCGGTTATATATTGGTTTCTTAGTTTCTTGACTTAGGTGAAACATAGGTTACTTGCAGTGGTTATTCTGCAGGTACCCTGGGTCAGATAAGGGTCGGACAACACACAACCTTTATGGAGGATTACCTCTCTGGGGGAATCGAAGCGACTGGTTGTTAATCCCACGAGGGCCCTTATAACTGATTTTGTTACCTTCGATCTTTAGCAAGGAGTCTCAAGCCCCTCTTGGGTGAGACATACCTTCTTTATGGAGGGAGGCCCCTTTCGTCCACTTTACCCTATTTGTGTGCATATTGGCCATTTGATTTTTGGTGTGCTCTTTGATTACTAGTTATCCCCAGGAGTTTATACTGAGTTTTCATTATCATGAATAGTGTAGTTCCTTTGGCTCCCTCATTTACCGCTAGCCCCCCCATGATGTTCACTCATTTCATGGGGACGAATCCTTCTGCTTTTCATAATGGTATGCAGAACTATGATGCCCAATCCATGCCTTGGGTCTCTAGTCATTTTCCTGTTGATATTTCGAATGTGCCTTCAACCTTTCCATCATCTCCCTGCCCCACTTATATGAATCCTAGCATTGGATTTGGGGGCACCAGGGCCTTGCTGCCTACATCTTCGTTTGATATGAGTCATGTCCCTCAACCAACTTTCACTGTGGGAGGTGGGAACCTCCCCTCTTATGAATCCAATCCTATCTATGCTCTTATGAACTCAAATGGGTTCTTATTCTACTTATTAAACCCCATTCGTGTATCCTTCATCCGCCATGCTAGTTCCCTCAAACACTTTTCCCATGGAGAGTCCACATATATCCCCCGGTCTTTCATATGGGGAGAATCAGTTTTACGGTTTGGGCTACCCTCTTCACGGAACCCCTTCACAAGGGGGAAACATATATCCTCTCTTTAATAATCCTTATCATACTTCTGTCTCTTCGCAGACTTCAGTTATGATGCCCGTACAAACCACTTTGGATTAGTTAGGTGGAGGATATTAGGGTAGCATGTTCCTTTCCATTTGGAAGTCATTCCCTCTTCCCAAAGGAACTTAGGATATAATCATATCCTTCAATCAACATTTAGAATAATAATAAATTATTCTTGTACTTAATCTCTTAACCTTAGTCCCTATTTACAGCCTCCCATACCCCTCTCCCTTACCTAGCCTAGTGGATCTTAGTCCCCCATACTCTTTCTTCGTGGTCGGTCTACAAACAACGATGCTTTTATATTAATAATATGAGTATTTACATGTACAAAATACGCTCTTGGCCTTTAACACGTAGGCTCTCTGGCCTAATAAACACATAATCCTATCATCTTATAGTTGCTTGGCTCACCAGCCTACAAAAAATGTTACAATTCATAAATACAACTAGGGCTCCTCCTTGGGGATATTACAATATCCAACTTTAGTCAATCCATTTACTTACCACCTTCATGATAGAAAGCACAAAGCACAATTAAAATTAAATCAGTTTTTTTTTTAAATTTCTTTAAAAACAATTAAAGCAGTTAAATGCTTAAAAACAAAGAAGTTCTATATTTAAAAACAAAGTGCAATAATGTAAAACTAAGACAAATTCACATAGCTTATATTATGAAATAGGGTAGTGGTTGTTGGGTATGTATTATATTCTTTGCACGAGTAGTAGTGTCTGCGTTGCGTCGAGTGTGTAGGAGGGTTTGAGGGGGGAAGAATCCCCCCGTATAGGGGTTTGGGGGAATCACCCCGAGAAATTTTTTTCCCTCGAGAAACGTGTCGCATTTTTGGGTGGTTTTTCAACATATGGTTTTTGTCGATGGTTTTCTATTTTCGGTTAAGAAATTAGGGTTGTTGACTAATCCGGGTCATTGGGTTAGGGTTTTGGATTCCACTAGCTCATATATGTATATTGTATTGTAAACAATGTATCTTGATGAATGAATACAGAAGATGTTAGTTTTCCCGGTTTGGGTTTCCAGGGGAAAAATCTCTGTGTAATGTTTGTATTTTCCATTGTATCTTTTATGTTTTTTTATAGAAAATGTGTTTGCAGTAAATATTGTACAAGGTTAAAATCTACATTTGGTATCATATCTTTGTTGGCTTCATGGGGAAGACTTTGTGGTCAAGGGTTTGGCTCGGACTGTTATAAGCCTTATTACAGTGGGAGATCTGTGGTATTGATTTTTCAGGTGAAAATAAATGGTGTGAAATTCAAAAATGGAGATCGAGAAGTTTAATGGGCAAAGTTTTGAGTTGTGGAAGCTCAAGACGAAATATTTGTTTGTGGATAGAGATCAGTGGATCATGGTAGATCCAGGTACTGCACCTACAGGAACTTCAGTAGATGACTGGAAAAAGTTGTATCAGAATGCAAAGAGCACAATCTCACTGTGTCTCTTAGATTCAATATTACTGAATGTGTCAGAGGAAGCTACATCCAAGGATTTATGGGATAAGTAGGTGAAGTTGTATCAATATAAGTCCCTAGTAAATAAACTATTCCTAAGAAAGAAGTTGTATAACCTGAGGATGAGAGATGGAGACTCAATGGAAGATCATTTGAACGCCTTCAATACTGTGGTAAGTCAGTTAGTATCTGTTGAGATTAAAATTTCAGATGAAGATAAATGTATCAATTTACTGTGTTGTTTACCAGACTCGTGGGATAGTATGGTTGTGTCCATAGGTAGTAATACAACTGCCTTGAAGTTTGATGAAATGGTCTCATCCTTGTTGTCGGAGGAGATGAGATGAAAGAATATGGAAGGACAAAGCACAGACACATTATTTGCAAGAAAACGTTCCCATGAAAGAAATATATCTAAGTTCTCAAGTGGGAGATCTAAGTCTAAGGGTAGATCTAAATCTCCTTGAAAGTTTGTAAAGGTATGTTGGAGATGTGGAAAAGAAGGGCACTACAAGAAGCAGTGTAGATCCAAAGTTGATAAAAAGAAGGGATCTAAAGAATATCCTTCTACAGAAGAAAATAACTCCAAGGAAAAAGGAGGGGTTGTGTACTTGGCTTATTCAAGCACACATTCAGATCATGAGGCATCATTGGTTGACTTTGGTGCATCCTTTCATAGACTCCCCACGGGGAGTGGCTCTGCCAATATGAAAGGTATGATGGAGGCAATGTTTTCTTAGGTGATGATTCAACAACCAAAATCATAGGACGATGAAAATTCAAGTTGAGGCTCATAAATGGAAGGATTACAACATTTCCTGGTGTTATTCACATCCCAAGTTTGGCTAGAAATTTGATTTTTGTAAGAAAAATGGACGATGCAGGGGTAAAAACAATATTTGAAAAAGAAACCTGTAGGATGGTTCGAGGAGCAATGGTGTTGTTGAAGGGAGTTCGGTTTGGAACTATGTATAAGCTGGAAGGAAGCACTATTAGTGATGGGTGTAATAGTTCCATTATTCCTAATACTAGAGTTGAATAAGAAATAACTCCTATGGTCTGTGGAGGAAAGGTTATGATGTGGCATCAAATACTGGGTCATGTCAGAGAGAAGGGTATTCGACTACTACACGGTAAAGGTATGGTTGAAGGTATGTATAATTTCTCTCTGGATTTTGATTTCTGTGAACATTGTGTATATGGGAAGCAGAATCAAGTAATATTCCCCTCTGGTGCAATGAGGGAAGAAGGAGTTTTACAGCTAGTTCACAGTGATGCTTTTGGACCTGTGTTGGTTCCATCATTGGGAAAATTTGTGTATTATGTCTCATCTATAGATGACTTATCGAGGAATACTTGGATATATTTCCTCGGGAAGAAATCTGAAGTCTTTGACAGGTTTAAAGAGTTTAAGCCTCTTAATGAGAATCAAATAGAGAAAAGAATTAAGGTGTTGAGGATAGATAATGGAGGAGAGTTATGTGGGAATGAATTTGAAGAATTTGGTAAGAAGTGCGGTATAGAAAGGAACAATACTACTCCATATACACCTGAGCGGAATGGAGTTGTAGAAAGGATGGATAGGACGTTGATGGAAAAAGCAAGGTGCATGCTCAGTGGTGTCATATTAGGGCAAGAGTTCTGGGCAGAGGAAGTGGGTACTGCATGTTACCTGGTCAACAGATAACCCTCATCAACGTTGGATGACAAGACTCCACAAGAGGTATGGACTGGTAAGAAAACTTATCTCACACATCTCAAGGTATTTGGTTGTGATGCATATGTTCATGTTCCAAAGGAAAACATGAGTAATCTAGATAAGAAGGTTGAAAAGTGTATCTTTATTGGATATAAAGATGGTCTCAATGGTTATAATATTTGGAACCTAGAAAGGTAGTGTATAGCCAAGATCTGGTATTTATAGAAATGAAGGATGTTATTAAATAGGAAGTCCTACCAAGTAAGGAAGAACCAAAGAAAATAGAGTTTTATTTAAAGGATGATGAATCAGACTTTACAGAAGAACATGAATAATAAGAAGAAGATCCTCATACTCCAATATTGAGGAGATCAATTCGAGAAATAAGGCTACCAGAAAGGTATACTCCATCTAATTTCCATTAAAAATTTTCTTTGTCTATTATTGATGATGATCCTAGAATTGTTAGGGAGGCAGTGGATTCAGAGGATGGAAATCTCTGGAAAAAGGCCATGGCTGAAGAAATGGAAGCCTTGAATAAGAATGAGGCTTGGGATCTAGTGAAGTTGCAGACTGGAAGAAATCCCATTGGAAAAAAATGGATATTTTAAAAGAAACTAAATGCATAAGGAAACGTGGAGAAATACAAAGCTCGGTTAGTAGCAAAGGGTTATTCCTAGGTTGAGGGAATTGATTTTGGTGATATTTTTTCTCTTGTTGCCAAGTTAACTTCTATAAGATTTTTGTTATCTGTTGTTTCTCCATTTGATTTTGATGTAGAAAATATGGATGTGAAGACAACATTCCTACATGGGGATCTGGAAGAATAAATCTATATGAAGCATCCATAAGGATTTGTTGTGAAGGGAAAGAAGAAGCTGGTATGCAAGCTAAAAAAGTCCCTGTATGGTTTAAAACAATCACCAAGGATGTGGTAAAAAAAATTTGTTACTTATATGTTGGGACTTGACTTCACAAGAAGCAAAGCGGATCATTGTGTGTATTTTAAATTAATTGGTGATCATTTGATTTATTTGGTCTTGTATGTGGATGACATGTTGTTGATAAGAAACAACAAGGAGATTATCCAGGGTGTGAAAACTTATTTGTCCTCTAAATTTGACATGAAGGATCTCGGTGCTTCAAATTTCATTTTGGGCATGGAAATTAAAAGAGATTGGGAAAATAGGAAACTCTGGTTAAATTAGAGAAAATATGTCAAGACGATATTGTAGAGGTTTAATATGAAGGAATCTAAACCGGCCAAGGTTCCTATTCTTGTTGGTGTAAAGTTATATGTGGATCAGTGTTCCAAGGCACATGAAGAGGAGGATGACATGTCTCGTGTTCCATATGCAAGTGTAGTTTGCAGTTTGATGTATGCAATGGTTTGTACTAGACTAGACATTGCACATGCAGTGTGAGCTTTGAGCAGGTATATGTCAAAACTAGGGAATGATCATTGTACAACAGTAAAAAGGGTTTTCAGGTATTTGTGTGGCAATGCTAGCTATGGATTGTGCTACCAAGGAATATCGAGATTGGATAGAGTGTTGGATATACATGGCTTTGTTGATGTAGACTGGGCTGGAGATATGGATCGTAGGAGATCTACAAGAGGGTATGTGTTTAACCTGTTTGGAGGAGCAATAAGTTGGTTGATCAAAAGACAGGTTGTAGTGGAACTTTCAACTACAGAAGATGAATACATGGCAGCCACTCATGAAAGTAAGGAAGCAATATGGTTACAAATATTGTGTTCAGTTATTGGGTCAGTACAATAAGTTGTAAGGATAGATTGTGATAGTCAGAGTGCAATTTTCTCTGGCAAAGAACTCAACTTATCATTCAAAGACAAAGCATATTGATATTCAATATCACTTTGTGAGAGACATGGTTGAAGAAAAGAAAGTGTTGTTAATGAAGGTGGACACTTTGAATAATTTTGTAGATTCATTAACAAAATCTGTGAGCACTGAGAAGTTCTCTTGGTGTAGAGGATCCATGGGCATTGTTGCCCTGGATTGTTGACTATGTAACCCTGTAACCCCCTGTATGCAAAGAAAACAAAAACTGGGAGAATATTGGGTATGTGTTATATTATTTTCACGAGTAGTAGTTTCTTTATTGTGCCGAGTGTGCAGGGGGGCTGGGGAGCAGCTCCCCCAAGAATTTTTTTTTCCTCAGGAAACATGTCGCATTTTTGGGTGGTTTTTTGGCACATAGTTTTTGCCGATGGTTTTCTATTTCTAGTTAAGGAATTAGGGTTGTTGAATAATTTAGGTCATTGGATTAGAGTTTTGGATGCTGTTGGATCCTATATGTATATTTTATTGTAAACAATGTATCACGATGAATGAATATAGAATATGTTGGTTTTACCGGTTTGGGTTTCCAGGGGAAAAATCTCTGTGTAATGTTTGTATTTTCCATTGTATCTTTTCTGTTCTTTTACTGAAAATATGTTTGCAGTAAATATTGTACAAGGTTAAAATCTACAGTGGTCACAATCCAAAACCCCATAAAATAAACCGTACAATTTTCATAACCCAAGATATAATGAATGAAAAGCACCTACTAAAAAAAATGAGACTCTCTGAATTTTAATACGTCAAGTATTTAAAATAAATTGTTCCATTTTCGTTTATGTTAGTTTTTTTTTTGTTTTGTAAACATTATTATATCGAAGTTCATAGTTAGGAACATTTATACCCTATATTTATGTATGTCAATATGCCCACTAGTGTATACTTATTGGTTATCTGGAAACGACGTTATATTGACATCTTGAAATGTCACTTAAATGATAGAATTTTGCAACATGCTAGGCTTGAGATTGATGTTGGCTTGAACAAAATGATGTTCAAGGATGTCACTAAATCAACCCTTAGGTAATTGAAATGAAATGATATCTAAGGATGCCAATAAATCAATGCTTGGAAGATTAAAATGATACTTAAATGTTGATATATATACATCTATGGGGAATATTGATATGTGACTTAAATATCCCACAACTCTTCAATTTCGAATTTTGAAAAACATTACTAACGATGTGAAAGAGTGTTTCCTATAGTCTCATATTTGACATAGAAAATGATGATGATTCACATCTATAATAACATGACAATGCCATTTTTTCATCAACACTATCAAGCTACTACAACCAAGAATCGTTGTCATTTCCAGTGTTGAAGTCGATATTGTAGGAAATACTATTCCAAACCATCGATATAGGTCATTTTCAAAGGACAAAATGTAAAATTGCAAGACAAAGATTGCATATAAAAATTTATAGGGAAATAAATATAATTAACTTGCATACTTGTGATAGAACTCTTCATCACATTTGTCCTTTTTTTATTTCCTACAAGAATAAAATTTAAAGGGAATTTTGAACAATCAATTATATTACCATTTTTAGTCATTTTGATATGTATTACATCTATGAATAGATATAATTTAATACAATAACCCTTATAAAAAACAATAAATAGTAAACAGTGGGCCATGAATATCAATATCATTTTGATTACCTACTAGGAAGTTGACCAAAATGCATCATATTTTCTAGCACGCCAATGTATAAAATATTGGGAGGTAAAATCATTGTGGAGTATAGTAACATGAACTAACCATAGCGAGTTCCTCTTTTGGAGGACATTATCATGAGGTTCCATGTGGACTTAGATTCGATTTTACAACCTTGTTAAAACACCTTATTTAGGGGAATGTGCAACATTGGAGTTGGATTGTGGACCCACATGTATTCTTCTTATCAGGAGATATTTAATCCATTTTGGGGGTTGTTTTTGGCCAACTAAGGAGGTGTGACTATGATATATTTATCCAACGATCTATAAACTTCCATGGATTTTCCACTAGACCAAATCGTCGCAACAGATCTTATAATATTTTGAAAATATTAGATTTATGCATTTTATTTCCTTAGATCCCAGAATTATTATATCTTACTTATGGATTGAATTTAAGAAATAAATTAAACATAAGAATGAAATAATACACACAAAATACACACTATACACATAAATGAACACAATATTTGACCCGATAAACCCCATACAAGAGAAAACCTACCTAGAAAGTGATGCCTCTACTATGTTGTCTTTACTTTAGTTATAAAATGTACATACAACATAATGGGAACTCACTATGGAGTTACCTTTTTTCATTGTGGCTTGTATTACTACTATAGAACCCTCCTCTTCCTATATTATGCTATCCAAATACCACTATCAGATATTTTTCTCAGCTATGGAACAAGTTACAATGCAAAAGAATGGGACCCCTTAGTTACATAGCCCGATAGCCATATAGGGGTAGGTTTTTCACTTCCTCAACCCTTAATTGTGATAAGGTTTTGGACGTTATAGAATATCATTAAAATTACAAACGTGGCTAGCCCCATATGTGTGAGTAACGGTCATTGACATATCCTCTTGTACCATTGTGGTCAACCTCTATGAGGCATAACTTTTTCATACGAGTTTGATCGATGCAATCTTTGAGCTATTGGAAATCTCTTTGAGTGTATATTAGAATCAAGGGGTATGATTAAATGATGAGAAAGTTTTTACCCCAAAAAATGTCGTTTGATGCTTCAAAATGGATCTAGAAGGTTTCAAACCCCAATTTTCCAAATTGGGACTTGGCATTAAAATGACCTTGCAAGCTTATTCCTACAATAGTTTCCACTCTAAAAGCATCGATATAGATGGAAAATAACATAATGATCCAATCCAGATCATACCTTCCCATTTAGGGAAGATATTGGCCCCCAAAATATTTACTGAATGAGGCAAGGAAAATTTTCCTCTAAATTCTCCCTAGAGTACCATTTTTCTTTTCCTGGAATTTGTCCTTTCAACCCACTCTAGAAAAGATCATGTTTCCCGTGTCTTGTAGTTCTGAAATTCTTCTGCAAAAACTATATCTTCTTCCAACTCTTCCTAAGAATCTAGTGTTAACTCCTCTATGCTAGGTAGGACTTGGTCCTCCTCCTGATCCAACATGGAAGGCTCATAGATTTTTAGATTCTCCACATTCACCACTGAGTAAATGCACATATATGGGGGTAGATTGATTTTTTATTCATTATATCCCACCTTCTCCAATATCTCGAAAGGGACATGTAATAGAGTCTTGATCTTATTACCATGACCCTATAGTCTTTCCTGGTTTAGATGTAAAAAAAACTTGTCTCCCACTTCGAATTAATTCTCAGTTATGTTTTGATCATGTATGGACTTATAATTTTCCTGTGAATTATTTTGCGTCTCTTATACTTGCAAATGGATCTACATAATCTTTTGAACATTTTTTTCTACTCTCATTACATCTCCTATGAGGTCTTCCCCACTCCTCCTTAATTCCCATATACAAGATCCAAGAGTGAAGGTGGAAAACATCCAAAGTAAGTTTCAAAGGGTGAATTACCAATAGAAGTGTGGACTTCTCTATTATAAGAGTGTTATATATAGATCATATTTTCATCCCATATCTGTAGACACTTTTGATTGCAACCCCTCAAAAGATTCACCAAAGTCTCGTTGACTAGTTTTGTCTACCCATCTGTGTGTGGATAGAATTTTGTATATATCTTCAACTTAGTGTCCATATTCTCCCACAGTGTAGTCCAAAATGCAAAGAGAAATGTACTATCCCTACTTGAGATTATGCTCCTTGGTATCCCAAATTCTACCTAGACTTATTCAAAGAACTTGTTTGTTGCTTCTTGTCCTTTGATGGTATTTTTATGAGGCATGAGAATACACATCTTGTTGAACCTATAAACTACCATAATTAGATATTCATGTCACTTCAAGGTTGTTGGTAAACCTCCCACAAAATCCATGGAAATTATTTCCCAAGATCGAGTGGGTACAAGTAAGGGATGGTATAGACCTTGCTTCTTGTTATTGGGATTTCTAGTACAATAAAGTATTCATTCTGTAATATAATATTCTATTGGGCCAGTACACATACCTCTGTAAGTTAGCAACCATCTTCCAAACACCAAAATGTCCTACAACATTGGAGGGGTGAGCCTCTTTGATAAGCTACAATATTTCACCTTTAGGAACATAGAGCTTGTCTAGCTTGTAGAGTAACTCATTCTAGAGATGATAGTCATCCTTACCATCACCTTCTTCTATATGAATTCATCTCTATAGTTGTTGAAACACCTCCTTGAAGTCCTCGTCTTCTGTGTATGTCTCTCTCTGTGCATTATGGATAAAAGGCTCTAGGTGCATCAGAGTTCCCAAATTTGTAATCATAGATTTGGGTGGCATTGAAAGCATGTCTTCTGACCTAGTTCCATTTCCCTTATTATCCTTGATCACTAGATGAGACTGTTATAAAAACCCATCCACTTGTAATGTCTAGTTTGTTGTAGCTTACTTTAGGCCGACAAATATTATAGTGGCTAGTGATCTATGTGGATGATGGTATCCTTTCCCATAAGATAGCTCTTCCACTTCTTAACAGATTGAACCAGTGATCTATAATTGAGGGACTAAGAGTCCACACAATTCACCAATACGAATGCAAAATACAATTGTTTCTTTGTCAATCTAGAAACAAGCAGAATTTGTCCTCCATTAAATGCCAGAGTCTGAAATAAAACAAAACTCCAATTAAAAATACAAATTGAAGTGAAATTATTCCATTGATGTTATTTAAATTCAAAACCGGGGCATGCATTTAGGTTCAATGTCAAAATTGAAATCATTTTTAAATGGGTGCAATCAAGTGAGACAACCCTCTGACTTCCCTCCTTGAAACCTTCGTATATTTTCAAGTTTTCTTCCTTTATCAACCTGGAATTAAAGTAAATATTGTATTTAATTCCACAACTATGTTTTCAGTATGAATAAATTCCACCACTTGGTTAAATTCCAACATGTCAAGATCCTAACTGTCAAATTCAAAGTATATTGGACCTGGATTAGAACATATGAATTGAAACAAATGTAATTGTAAGATCATTTCGACCAAATTATTCACTTGAGTGGTTTTGAGGGAAGGGTGGATTTCCTTAGATTCCCACTGATCTATAGAAAGCCATATCTGCTATGTACTTTCACCACAAATTCCAAATGGTGTAGGCCAAGCATGGGGAATTTCACAAGCTAAGAATGCAGTAATGCACTAGAAGAAATGATGAATTTGGACAGAGGGGAAATCAAATCGATCAAGAGGTTCATTGGTTTCCTTGGTGGCTTATTGCCACAGTGAATGTAACAGTGAATCAATGTATCCAAGACAAGTAGTCAACACACCTTAAAGATACACATAATAACCAACATAATTTTCCTCAATCAATTAGTGAAATATCCATGGGAAGCACTATGTATATAAGCTTTTTTTTTCTATGTGTGGGCTCTACTTTCATGGATTTAACCCATCCATTGGAAACAGTAAGTTTTGCAACCAAGGTGTTCATGAAGAAAATAACAACCCTCGAGAGATGAACACCCAATGACCATAGAAATTGATTGTTGTGGCTCAAAGAAATTGTAACCAAAATTATTCATAGCACAAAACCCACACCAGATCCATGAAATCAAAACAATGACATACATATTTCAACATTTAATGGGGAACTTTATTATACACGGGATAAGATTACATATGGGTGCACTATACACAAACTATGTGTATATTTATTCACTGAAAATACAAAATTGCAGATAGCCATGACTTAGATACACCTTCACTCAGTGAAGACATGACCTCATCAACTTCATCCACCAAAATTCGATCAGGGTGCCACTTCTCAAGCCTTAGTTTATGCTATTGTACTCCCTCAATTTCTCTTGCATCTCCCTCCATTAATCTCTTCACTAAATCCCTCAATTTTTTGATGGGATACCTTTGGAAGGCCAACCATGAAAGTTGTTCATTTCACATTCACATTGTGCCAAAAGAAAAAATAAAATAAAATAAAACAAAACATGTTTATTTACAAAATTTACAATCATTTCTCAAGATCCAATTTGGATCACACCTCCCCATTTGAAGGCTTTTGGTCCCCAAAAGTTGGACCATTAAGAAGATAGAAGCACATGGCTTCCATTTTTCTCTACATATCCACCATTCCATTGTTAGTGAAGATGGCTTGTTTTCTATTTGTTTTCCCTTATTTCACTATTAGAGGGAGTTATGCTCTATGTCTCTCTATGTGATTTAATAAGGTATGCCTTGCCACCCTTGACTAAGTGGCGCATGTTTTATCTCCTATAAAAGGTAACATCCATATCCCACAAGTATGGGCTAATCAACACCATCTCGTAGGAATCCAATGGTGCAACTTCACATTCTACCCCATCAACATAGCCATCACTAATGGAAAACTTGATTTTACATCTTTGAGTTATTCTCATAACAATTTTCCCTTGCAACCATACTAGTAAACTTGGTTTCTAGACCAAGATCATCAACTTATGTTTAAGAAGCCATATTACATTAAGAACCATTATTGAACAAGGCATTTACCTTCTAGTTCTTCACTTGAACTTTGATTGTGAATAGTGCATGTTCATCTTCACTTTCCTTTGGCTACTGAAATGTGCTGCCAACTAGGGATTCATCTAGATCAAATATGTTTCTATCACTTCTTCTTTTGTCTCGGTAGATTCCTTTGCTTTCCCCTTGGACTTTAGCCACTTTGGATGTAATTCTGGATGAAGTTTCTAGCACTTCTCTTCCATGTGTCCATCCACATCGCAATGTTTGCATTGCCTAATATGTTGGGTATTTTTTATATTATTTGCACTACTATAGACCCCACTAATGGGGGTGCCCTTGGGGGCGGAGCCCCCGAGAAACATTTTGGGGGGTTTATTCGCCAATAGTTTGGATGGTTTTTTACCTTTGGTGGGGGAGGGGGGATTCCTTTGCATTTGGCGGTTTTGTGGCGCATGATATTTCAATCCATGCTTTTCTATTTATGGTTAAGGAATTAGGGTTGTAATCTAATGTGGGTCAATGGATTAGGGGTTTCATATGCCACATGGTCCTATATATTGTATTGTAAACAATGAAGTTGGAAGATGATATAATATAAGAATTAGAGGTGTGGATTTAAAAGTTTTTTTTTATCAGTTTGGGTTTTCAGGATAACGTATCTATGTAATGTGTGTGTGCCATTGTATGTTTTCTACTTTTTATTTAGAATCCATTTCCAATAGTTAATCATACAAGGTTAAAATATGCATTTGGTATTAGAGTAGTTATTGGATTCATGGGGATGCCTTTGTGGCTAAGGTTTTGGCTCAAGTATATGATAAACCTTGTTATAGTAGGAGCTCTTCGATGTTGATTCTTGTGGTGAAAAAAAATGATGAGCAGTTCAAATATAGAGATCAAAAATTTTAATGGGAAACGTTTTGAGGTATGGAAGCTCAAGATGGAAGATTTGTTGGTAGACAAAGATCATTGGATCATTGTGAATCCAAGCACTTCACCTTTAGGAATGTCAGTAGAAGACTAGGAAAAGTTGGATTAAAGAGCACAATAATGTCTTTTAGATTTAATATTAAGGGAAGCTACAACCAAAAATTTATGAAATAGATTAGGGGCTTTGTATTATTCTAAGTCACTATTAAACAACCTATTCATGTAAAAGAAGTTCGACTAATTATTCTATATTTTAAATTATATTTTACATGGATGGTTTTCCTTAAATAAATTACAATGACTAAATTATAATAGGTTTTCCTACCTTTCAAAGTAGATGTAGATTTTTATATATTGATAATTACTAGGTTTTCTTCCTTTCAAACTAGATGTAGGTTTTTATATTATGATAATGAAACAGTTAAGATCTCAACCGTACTAGATTGTGAGATTGTAGGTGAGATGAACTTTATTTATTGCTTCCGGCTTAATCGTAAAGAGTCAGTCACTCAAATGGCTATTCTGACGGAGGTGAGAGTCATCACATGTAGTGCATGTTCTCGTGATTTGTTTAATGTACGTGGTCGCTGGTTGGAATAATGCACAGCGTTGTTTTCTTAAGGTAAGCTCCTGCTTTCTTTTCTTTAGTGATTCATAAATGGCAAAGCGTACGAAATTTAGAAATCAAAAGAAACCCTACAATTTGCATGTTACTGATAGAGCGGAATCCATGGTCCGAACTGTTCGTTACATCTTAAATTATTCAAACGCGAGGAAATGGTGAAACTGGCATATGTGAGAAATAGCTCC
This sequence comes from Picea engelmannii, assembly GCA_009831015.1. Classification (NCBI taxonomy): domain Eukaryota; kingdom Viridiplantae; phylum Streptophyta; class Pinopsida; order Pinales; family Pinaceae; genus Picea; species Picea engelmannii. The sequence goes on along the minus strand of ML804569.1, from coordinate 324 downwards.
GAATGACTACTGTGTACAGTACGAAATAGCTCCGAATGACTACTGTGTACAGTACTGGATGTAGAAGCCTTCAGAGACTCAGGTCAAATAGATGAAGTCCCTCCAGGCTCCCATATGAACAGAATACCAGATCACATGTAGCATATTCCACAAGTGAACACGACAACGTGCAGATTCCAGTTGTTTTCAAATGAAATATATGAAGGCATAAGTAATAATGATTGAGTTTTCTCAAATGAAATATGTAAGGGATATGGTAATAAGAATTTAAATGTTTCCAAACGAATGTATTTAATAATAATAATTTAATTTTAATCTTATAAT